>ML781350.1:94167-129393 GCA_009831015.1 Picea engelmannii | reverse complement strand
ATATATTTTTCGAGAGTACGGATATGTGGAGTACATTGAGAAATTCATGGAGCATATCTTTGAAATCAGAATGCAGTTGAGGAAATCATGGTTGGAAAGACTCACTGAGTGTTGTTGGAAATCGTGGAGAAAATCACGTTCTATTGCAATCAAGTTGGTCACATGGAGAATAAGTGTTGTAATATCCATCCTTGCCAACATTGTGGCAAGCATAACCATTCTTCAGACAGATGTTCAACACTGAAGAAACCTGGAAGATTGAAGATTCACTATGAGTGGATTGATCCTTGTAAATGGTCATCAACAACGAAGGGATTATATAAGTCTTACCGAAGAATTCAATCTCAAGTAAATACCAATCTTGTAGAACATAACATTTTTGTACCTCACATAAGTTGTCCCCTTATGGCGTAGCTTTCAAGCATGGCCCTCACGGGATGAGATAACATGTGGTTTTTTCCACATGCCCACTTTGTGTTTTACTCAAATGAAACAAGTATGTTATTCTCTTGAGCATAGAAGGAGGGAGTACAATGATAAAACTCTCATACACCTTAAGGGGGGGAGTTCAAAATTCCAATGATGATGGTTCATGAAACCACTTGTGGTCTCTCCTTTCAGCTGAAAAAGGGGGGAATTGATGATGACATTGAAGATGGTTGTCAGACAGAAAGTTTCGACAACAACAGACATCAAATATGCCAGATGGGCATGAAATTTTCCAAATGGGCAACTGTAGTCTGTAGATGACAAACTATGGTAGAATTATGATTCAATGACTTGCAATTGAATCATACACACGATATATTGGGATGTTTTTGGACACCTAAAAGTGTCAATATTGGTTAGTGGTCATCCAAAAAAACCATCAGATACATGGTATCAATTGGTCAGTGGTTATCCAAAAACCACAGACTCAGAGAGCACTTCAGTGATACAATGATATTAGATTGGTGATACTACATGTTCACCAATTAGCAGAAGACATCAGATTCTTATAGCTCAAATACTTGGCGAAATGATCGAATTGTCGAGCAATTAGGGAATGTTCAAATATTGCAGTTGTTCACTTCCATATCTCAACTCTCTTCCAGTTCATTTCAGATGAACCATTCAACATCTAGATTGGTGGTTTTTCAGGCAATTCTTCTTTGTGGCTCAGCTCAGGAGTTTCAACATGAAGACATGGAGATATACCAACTTATGCACATGCTTTGTTGGTATTATTGTTTGGACTTATGATTGAGGGGGGGAACATTAGCCTCTTTCTCATATACAATCATTAAGTCTTAGTATACCACCTTTGTATATTTCACATGCTAGGATATACTTGTTATCCTAAGTGTGTTTCTAGATTCCTATCTTGTCTCCTCCTACCTTATCTCCTGATGAGGTGTCGATGTGAGAACAATTGAGGTGGTTTCATTATTTTATTATATATTTGTATCATTAAGATGAATACAATGTTGAGAATTATGGCTTGAGGCCTTTTCTTCCAATCTTCTTGTCCTAATATTCGTATGCTCAATTTCTTCAAGGTTTAGCTAGATTGTTAGCATAATTAAATTGTAAGGAACTGGGAGTAAATTTCATGAATGCTAATTATGTAAATCAACAAACTAATATTGCTAATAGCAGCTTGCAAATCAACTCAAAATTGACAGAATGCAGTTGGTTCAAGGACCTCATCTATTTCTTGAAAATTTGCAGCCTCCTACTGGACTTGAGAAGACCAAAGTGATGGATTTGAAGCTTAAAGCAATCATGTATTTCATTGTTGATCATATTTTTTATTGGAAAGATCGTGTGGGGGTTATTTTATGATGTTTGGATCTAGAAGAGGAAAAAAACTATGACTGATTCTCATGAGAGTCTATGTGGAGGTCGTCGTTTTTGGAGGACTACAACATACAATATACTTAGAGTTGGGTACTTATATCCTAGATTATTCATGAATGTATGTGCAAAGTTCATAACTTGTGACAAATGTCAGAAATTCTCAAGAAAACAACAGCTCAAATCCTTTCCTTTGAAGCCCATAGTGGTATCTGGCCCTTTTCAACAATGGGGATTATACTTCATTGGATAAATTCATCCAGCCTCAAGTGGTTAGCATCATTGTATTTTGACTACTACTGATTACTTCACCAAGTGGATAGAATCCATTCCCACTAGAAATTCAACACATAAAGTAGTTATTGGTTTCTTGGAAGACATTCTGTCAAGGTTTGCTTGTCCTAAAAAAATTGTTATTGATAATGTTGTAGCTTTTAAAGATGAGCCTTTGGTGAAGTTTTGTGAAAAAATGGGATTCGACTTATCCACTCTACTCCATATTACCCTCAGGGTAATGGCTTAGCAGAATATTCCAACAAAAGGTTAGTGAATATCATCAAAAAACTATTGGAGGATAATAAAAATTCATGGAATTCAAAGCTGATTTTTTCCCTATGGGCAGACAAAGTAACCACCAAGAGATCAATTGACACTACTCCATTTCAGTTGGTGTATGGAACTGAATTTTTTTTCCTACTCAACTAGCTTTACTTGTGGCAATGTTTCTTCAAGATCAAGAAGGGGAACCAGATGACATGATCAGGAGGATGCATCAACTTGTGGAAGTACAACAAACCGGGGAACAACTTTTTGATAAAGCACAAAGCCATCAACAAAAAATTAAAGAACCTTTTGACAAGAAGCTGAAGAAAGAAGATTTTCAGCTTGGAGACCCGGTACTCAAATGGGATGCACAAAGGCAATATAAGGGAAAACATGGTAAATTCAAATCCCTGTGGGTTGGTCCTTTTAAAATTTATGAAGTTTTGCAAAATAATACTTTTAGGTTGCAGAACTAGGAAGATGTTGAATTTCCTGGTGGCCCAGTCAATGGGAATTTTCTAAAATCCATGACTGGCTTCTTTTCATTGTAAAATCTAGTCTTTAGTTACTTTTATTTTATTTCAATAATGACTCATATCCCAATGGATAAGGAATTGGATCTGCATGTTCTTGGAGCCTCAAAGGGAGGTCTTCATCCACTATGGAGCTAGATGTTACCACATAGGATGTGTAGTGGGTCAAAACACCTTGGTTTTTTCTTGTTTTGAGTCATATGGTTTTTAAGTCTTAGGATTTGGGTTATATTTCATGTCATAACTCATTTGTTTGGTTTTTATAGGCATAACAATGTTTTAGTCTTGGTTTAGAGATTTTATGTCATGGGATTATTCATCATGATAAGAGTACGGGTCCTTATGGATCACAATCTTGGTCTTAAACATCATCATCATGACCTGTCATGTCTCAAAGTTGCACACAAGTTTCCATTATTTCACTTTCCAACCGTTTAGATGTCAATTCAAAGGTTAGTTTTATTTTCTACCAACTCACCTAAAAGTTCACAACGTACTAAGAAGTACCTCATGCACTTATCTTTCATTATTGCATTTTGGAAACGTGTCAAGGGGAATTTCATGGTTTTCAGTGCCTTCATCCATTTGATTTTCAAATATTATGTCACAAGAAAACTCTAACAGTTTCCTTGAAGTGCACTAGTGGATTATGAAATTGGCGTTGTAGACTGGCACTACGAACTAGCTGGAGGAGACTGTTCAAGTTTGGATGCCTTTCTCTAAGACCAACTCAGGTTAAAATAGAAACAAAATCAAATCCAGATGTATCATTTTTTCCTTGATGATATTCATTCTATTTAAAGGTTGACATAGGAGTTAATGTTGTTTTGAATTACTGGCGATGCGAACTGTTAAAGTCCATTTGCTGCCAACTCTCAAACCCACTAATATGGTGCTCTAAAAATATGCCCATTATTAAAAACTATTATCTTAATCTCACCTCATAATTTCTTATGAAAACAAGACATTTGTCCCACTGATATCTTAGCACTATGAATTGCCTAATTTAACTCTGCATCACCATTGCACGTTGTGAACTGGCGTTGTGAATCCTATGTTTTTAGACTGTCAAAACCCTCGTCTTCTGAAATCAGTCTAAGACCCAGTATTAACTAGTTGTATGAGATCCCTATAAAACATGAGGAATATGGTTAATCCTTTATAGAACCAAGCTCAATTGCATACCATATTGTCACTACGAACTGATATTGGTGTTGTTAAAGCCCTATTTTAACAGAGTTGCTTTTACCTGTCTACATTTTTAATAAAAGTCTTAGTGGTTTTCCCTCTTATATTTTCTTTTGAAGTTTGCTCCATTTCATACCATGACTAAGTATAAGTGTTTATACAAGGTGAAATACAAGTAAACAAGCTATGTCATCAAACCCTAAATTTCTTGTTTACCCTATTTTTCAAATACCAATTGTCATAAGAATTTACATGAGGTGCTTTTCAAGCAGTGATTATGGATAGTCAACAAAACAAGAAGAATCACAAGGGGGGGGAGATTGTAAGGATTGAACCATATGACATGTAGCTCATTAAATCTGAACCATTGTTCAGGGAACCTTTTCATAGGGCGGTTTGTCTTATTTTTTGTTAAAAGATGCAGAGAGGACACCCTGAAGTGGCCAAAGAGTTTTCACTTAATTTTAATGGGACAAAGACTAAAGTGGGGATGTTGGATTTTGATGTTTCAGAGAATTCTATCTCTGTAGAAACATATATACCTGACCATGGTGAGAAATGGTTTAAATCCATGTCATTAAACTCTTCCTTCTCAAAATAATTCCTTAATCCTGAATATCAAGAAGACAACTTGTCTAAAGGAGTACCCAGAATCCACATGCTGGAATGTTTTGACAAGATGCTCAGGTTCATATAGAGGTACTTCACATATGAAGGGATGTTCAATATGGTATACCAATACCACATCGGATTATTCTTACACTTCACAGAAAAAGAAACCATGAACCTTCCATTTTGTCTTTTCAGGAGTATTAGCAAGATATCAGGCAAAGTCCAGGCTAAGTCAAAGCAGGTAGATACCAATGTTTTTCACTCTGGTCTTATCAAGATGTTAGTAATGGAAGAGTTAAGGAAAAATAACACTGATTGAGAAAATTTCCTAACTCCATCACATTTTCAGTTAGATATTTCTCCTACATCACAGTCCAAAAGACAAAATCCTACCCCTATTGAGAGGACTGTGTATTCAGATTCAAGCAAGAAGAAGAGGGTGACTAGGAGTGATAAATCTCCCATGGATACTAATGAGACAGAAATGGGTGGTCCTTCACAACATCCAAATAGATAAATTTCACCTATGGCAGATCCTATTCCCATGGAGATTCCTTCAAGCAAACAAACAACCTTGAAAGGTAAAAATCTTGTTTATTCCTCACCAGTTGATGTAGACAAATTCAAACCCATAAGACCCTTTACTAGATCAGCAACCAAACAACATGTCATGATGAAGGATGATGCAACAAAGACTTCATCCCAACAAAAAGACAAATTTCAGTCTTCTAAGTAGCCCACATAAGTTATTGACACCAACACTCCTCAACATGAAAGCAACCCTACCTTCAAAAGGCTCAGGAGGCAACTCAAGGAAGCAAGAGATGAAATTGACAAGTTGAAGAAGGAAGATTTGGGTTCCAGGATAAATCTAAAGGATATTTTGGATATGTAAAGGGAGACAAATGATAAGGAAAGGTTCGCGTTTAAGAGGTTTTTCCCCTTCACAGGCAACTCAAGAATGTCTACATGCATAACAGAACCCACCAAGATGAAATCAGAAAATTGAAGGTAGAGTTACAACCTTTTAGAGAAGAAGTGGCAAAGAGAAACTTAGACATGATGGCCAAGGGGGCTACCAGAAGAAGTTCTAGAACAAAATATAAATACAAATGATCTTCTAAAACAAACATCATTTTTGTCAAAGTTTCCATTACAAGCATTTAAAACATTTTAATGATTGTTATGAGTTTTGAGCTTGACTTAGAAGTTTTTGTGTTTTTCTCCAAGGATATATCATGATAATGAGTTTGCAGCATATCTGGACTCCTGGTAGAATTTTTAAGGTTTTGAAGATTTTGCAAAAGTAAAATAGGCTGCTACAGGAAATTTTGCAGCATGTGGACTCATTAGCACTGTGAACTGGTTGTTTCGGGATAATTTGTAGTGCTGCACTGCAAACTCAATTTTTTGAAGATTTTGGAGGGAAAGGAAATTGCCATTTGTCAAGGGAAGCTTGTACCAACACTCAGAGAATCAATTTCACTTAGGAACGCCACCTTCATCAAGGAGCTGCAAACTTAAGGATACATCATCAAGTTGTTGAAGATTGTTGTATACGTTGCCAACATTTTCCTTTAAAATAGCAGTTGGTTGTTTTTCTATTTGTACACATGTTGCCATGCTTCCCTTAGGCATGTAATCTTATGAGGAAGTTGAGGGGTGGATTGTAAAGCTGGAATTTGATCAATTTAGCTATAAAAAGGACATTGCTTACTTTAACAACCTGTCTATGGTATTCTTAAACCATTTCCAGTTACTGGTAAGATACGAAGCTGACATGAAATTGTTGGCCAACTTCGAGCAAACAAAATCTGACCATATCTCGGATCACATTCGATAATGGTGATGATGAAAGATCTTGATCAAAGATAAGGTCCCTCCTACATTTTTTCTCCAATGGTTTCTAAAGTCCTTGGTGCCTTGTATATCCAAAGACGTCACGAAGTCCAAGGTTTTTTCCTAAGAAGAGGCTATCATGAGAGCCCAACAAATGGAGTTGATTTAATCTCAATATGGTATGCTATACAAGATCCTACCCAACACACCACGGTCGAATTTCGACAAGACCAAACAGAATTTTGGGCCTCATGTCAACGACATAGTAGGCTCAACACAGAGAAATCCCATAGATCAGTTGACCAATGAGTTACAACAATTATTGATTCAGCAGACTGTGGACAACCAAACTCCTAGTTCGACTGCCCTTGTAACCCAAATGTTGGATGTACACAGTGTGCAATTGACAAATCCCAAGGGTAAGTAACAAACTGAGTGAAAGAGGAAATCTAAAAACAAGAAGGGTAAGGGGGATAAGAAGGCTGCAAATAATGTTGGCGAGGGAAAAAACAAAAAGAGGAAGGTGAAGTTTCTATGTAAGCTTTGCACGGACAACCACTTGACTCACAAATTCCCTTGTCTTGAGGAATCCCAAAAGCTATTCACACAACAACAATATGTCGTGTTAACCAATCCTTTTCCAGAAGGGAAAAATTTATCTCAAGCTTCCTCATCCATGAACGTGCCTGGGGAAAATGAGGGAGCCCCCATGCCTAATACTAACAATGAAGCCGCAAAATTTTATGTGATGAAGTCTAAATATCATATGTAGACTAGGGCTCATAATTACAGAATGCCAGAATCTGTTGAGAAGGGAAAAGAAACCTCTAACACACTACCCCCTCTTCAAATTGAGAATACTATGGGAGAAACTATGAATCGCATCCCTAAAGGTGAGTTCAAAAAGGATTCTCACAACTCGAATGCAAGGGTTTCTCATAATTAATCTGTTGTGGAGGATCTGGAAAAAACTCTTTGTGCAATGTCCACTTTGGAAGTCCTCCAGAGTTTCTCCTTACAGAGGAAAGCGTTGTTGTCTACCTTGGGAGCAACCAAGACTACTAACTCAGGAATGATTTTTTTTTACCCTACAAATTATAAACCTTGTCTTCCTCACCATGTTTATTTTCATATAGTAGTGGTGTATGCCAAGAAATCATTGACATGGAACATTTTACGTACAGTGGTTGATGAGGGTGCCTCGACTTGCATGATGTCGTTGGCATGTTGGAAGGCCACTGGCCAACCTGAGTTGTCTCCATCGCCCACATTGATAAATGCGTTTGACAGTCAATCTTTTAGAATACATGGCATAATTCCCTCCTTCCTCGTCCAGTTGGAAGGAAAAATTATGTGCATCGAAGTAGAAGTAGTTGATGTGCCTCTCGACTACAATATTTTGTTAGGGAAGAATTGGACCTATTCTATGACAGCAGTTGTATCCACCATTTTTTGGGTCTTATGTTTTCCTCGCGAAGGCGGGATCATAACCATTGATCAATTATCCTTCTCCCATCCTAACCCTTCATCCGGGGCATCCATGATCCCGATGATTGACAAACCATAGTCAGGTACCATAAAATTAGGTGTCGGATTGTTTCCATATTTAATGAGGAATTTTGATTATCTACCACCTGCTAATGATGTCAAGTTTATTTCGGTTTTCCCTGACCAGCCGAAGGATGCAATTTTTCAAGTTGTTTATTTTAGAATGAGTTACTTTAATTACCCGTGGATTTTACCTTCCCCATTGACTTCGATGGAAGGGGTGTGGCACCCCGGAATGGTTATGCCCTTACCTGTTGCTGAGGTTGCATACAATATTGTCCAGCAAGCCTCGACCAACCCTGATTTGGCTCCCCCATAGGATCTATATCCCATTCTAAATCCTATTTGGGCCCAAGACTCTTTCACCACTTACTACCCTTTGGACTTAGTCTTTCCCTCTAACGAGGAAATTTTAGAAGTAATGACTGGGCCAGACAAACCTTGGGATGATCTTCACCACAAATCTTATTTCTTACCCGAGTTGAAAAGAATAAAGGCATGAGAGTTCATTACGACCATGAATGGAGATGCCCCTTGTCCTGTTAACCCTCTCTCCATGCACAGAATCTATGTTGAGGTAAACATGGAAATTATAGTTGAAACAACTCCTATAAACATCTATAGAACCCATGGTGTCATGGAAAACGTCTTCGTCAAAGCAGATTTCTCCCCTGAAGAGATTCAGATCTACACTAAATTATTTAAAGATTTTCATGACGTCTTTTCATGGTCTTATGAGGAGATTCCAAACATTGATCCATGCATCATTGAACATGATATCACAACTTGCCCCAATGTTAAGCCTATCTAATAGAAGCTTCACCTACTTAATCCTCCCAAGGAAGCGACGATCAAGGCTGAGGTAGAGAAACTCATCAAGGTTGGTTTCATCTATCCTGTGCAATTGACACAATGAGTGTCGAACCCTATTCCTATCAACAAAAATCAAGGTACGATCCGCATATGTATGGAATTTCCTGACCTGAACAAAGTGTGCCCGAAAGATAATTTTCCAACCCCATTCATTGACCAGATTTTCGATGAATGTGCGAGTTGTGAGGTATTTTATTTTATGGAATGTTTTTTCGGGTACAACCGGATTCAGACCAAGCCCAAGGACCAACATAAAATGACATTTATTTGTCCTTGGGGTACATTCGCGTACAGAACAATTCCTTTTGACCTTAAGAATTTTTGAGCCACTTTTCAGCGGGCCATGTCATTTTCCTTCCATGACCTCAAACACATAGTCGAGTCGTATATTGATGATTTGGCATCACTTTCTCACAAGATATCTAGCCATCCTACCCATTTATGACTTATCTTTGAGAGGTGTTGCTACTATCATATTCTCCTGAATCCAAATAAGTGTATTTTTTGCATGACATCGAGATGCTTGTTAGGTTTTATCATGTCAACTAAAGGGATCATGGTCGATCCTATGAAGGTTGAGGCAATAGTTCAACTTCCTCCCCCGTGCACAATTCCACAGCTTCAAAGTATACAGAGGAAAGCCAATTTTCAGCATTTTGTTGCCAACTATACTGAGATTACGAAAGGGTTCATGCGTCTCTTGAAAAAATGGGTCCCATTCTATTGGGATGAAGCAGCTCAGTGCTCTTTCAAAGAGTTGAAACATGCTCTAATGTCTACCCATCTACTCAGTCCCCGGATTATGGAAAGTATTTCTTGTTTTATTTGGTTGCCGCATAGTCTACCATAGGCATTGTTTTGGTCCAAGATGATGACGTGCTTGAAGAGTGTATTATCTACTATCTTATCCGAGGCTTGGTAGGACAAGAAATCAAGTACACAAGTGTTGAGAAACTTGCTTTGGAAATTGTTCATGTCGTCCAATGGTTCTGTCATTACATCTTACTTTGCAAGACCACCATCATAGCTATCATGAAATATTTTCAATATGTGTTAACAAAACGGTTCATCGATAGGAAAATCAACCAATGGATAGTCATCTTGCAAGAATTTTACTTGGATTTTGTTTCAGCGAAATTTAAAAATTCCTTGGTCTTTGTTGAACTAATCTAAAAAATTATGGTCAAGAGATGTAATAATTTTCTCGAGTCACAGATCAATGGAGATATTTTTCTTATTGCATCCTCAGACCCTTGGTATGGATTTATACTTGTGTATCTTCACACTTTGAAATTCCCATCTTCTGCTTCTCGCAATGAGCGTCGACAACTATGCCATCAAGCGTGGAACTATCTTATCCTCGATGATACTTTATATCGTCGAGGAGTGGATTTCATTTTATGTCGATGTCTCACTCACGAGGAGGCAAAACTTATATTGAATTACTGTCACACAGGAGCATGTGGTGGTCACCTGTTTGGGTTGGCAACAACCCAAAATATTCTTCACACTGGATACTTTTGGCCCTCGTTAATCAAAGATTGTGTAGAGGCGGTCAAGAAGTGTCACCCATGACAAATCTTCTCTTGGAAGATGCGGGCACACCCGGATCCCATGTTTCCAGTTATTGTTGATGGTCCCTTCATCAAGTGGGGGGTTGATTTCACTACATGCCACCCAATTTCAACTAGGAGGCATCACTATATCATCGTAGCAGTAGACTAATTTACTAAGTGGTTCAAGGATATGTCGACATTCAGTAATGACAAGGAAATGACTACCCTTTTCATTTTTATCCATATTGTAGCCAGGTTTGGTATTCCGAAGGATATTGTCAAAGATCATGGTAGTCACTTCCAGAACAACATGATGTCTGAGTTAACATCAAAAATAGGGTTTAAATAGGAACATTTTTCACCTTAATACCCATAGGATAATGGTCAAGTGGAGGTTGTTAATATGTCTCTCAATACTATTCTTCATTAGACAATCAATTTGGCCAAGTCAAATTGGCATTTGATGTTGTACTTGACACTTTGGTCTTATCGAACCTTAGTCAAGACTGCTACTGATTTTTCTCCTTTCCAACTAGTTTATGGGATGGAGGCAGTCTTTCCCATAGAATTCCAAATCCATTCTCTTAAGTTGGCAATGAAACTATTTCTTGACACTACACCACTTGAAGAGCATCTTTTATATATCGAGCAACTCAATGAGCAACGTCAAGATGTAGCCTTGGCCAATGAGGCTCACAAAAAATGTGTCAAGTGTTAGTATGATCAGTCTGTCTGCCCTCATATTTTATATGAAGGTGATCTTGTCCTGCTCTATGACCAAGATAAAGATCCCTTGGGGACAGTAGGAAAGTTCAAACCCATGTAATTCAGGCTGTTCATTGTTAATAAATTTTTAGAAAAGGCGTCTTATGAACTGGTTTATTTCGAGGGTAACGCTATATCAGAGCCTAGAAATGGGCTCTACCTTAAGAAGTATTACGCTTAGGTCGGTCACTTGAGCGTGACTTCTTGTATATAATGTATATATTTATTTATACAATATTTTCTTTTTGTTTTATGGATGTGTAGTTTATTTTGTTTCTTTTCACTATGGAAGATGTCAAGGGAATCTGAGGTCTATGTTGAGTTCACAGATGGTTCTAGCCGACACACTCGGAGGCTTGCTTTCACAACATGGGTGATATTTACACCTTTTTGTCAGTTGATGTATTTTGGAGGTATTTGTCTAGGCTAAGCAACTAATAATGTTGTTGAGCACAATGTTGTAATAGAATTACTACGCGATGCCTTGTCACATGGTATTTCTCACCTCTTGGTCTATCTAGATGCTCAATTGGTCGTGTCTTAGTTAAATGGAGTGTATCATGTCTACGATCCCACCCTTCACTGACGATTCCTAAGGGTACATCTCTTAGAACACTATTTTGATTATATTACTTGTATGCATGTTCCTAGGAGATCTAATTGGCTAATCAAGTATTAGATTGGCATATTTCTCACACATAAAAGAAAAAGCACACGCATACATGCACATGTAAATACATTTGTAAAAAACAATTATCCATAAGGAAAAAATATGTATATATATAATAATGTGACCCAAAAATAATGTCATAAGTACAAAAGTGGGCCATAAAGCCTCAAATAGAGCCGGTATACATCATTGGGCTTAATCCCTCATTAAATAATAGAGTACAAAAAGTTCCCTCGACACATATGTGGTCCAGTACTATTTATGGTCTAGTCCTATTGGCCCTAGTATAATGAAATACGACGTTCACAAGGTGTCGAAATAACTGGACCCAAGTCCTGGGCACCCCTACAACATGTGGTTGCATGTCCAAGAGAAGAACCTCTATCTCTACCATCAACATTGCATGAGTGAGAGCTTTCAAGTTCCTCTCTACTCGTTGCAGTACTCTCTCAGCCTCTTTGGTTGGTGGTCCTCTTGAAGCTATTGGTCATCTTGATGATGTTGGTCTGGCATCTACTTGAGGACGACGCCTAGTCTTACCATAAAAAGGATAATATTTAAAAATTTAAAAATAAAATAATTGTAAAATGTGTTTACCTATCCCTCTATGTTCCTCGCCAGGGGTCA
This sequence comes from Picea engelmannii, assembly GCA_009831015.1. Classification (NCBI taxonomy): domain Eukaryota; kingdom Viridiplantae; phylum Streptophyta; class Pinopsida; order Pinales; family Pinaceae; genus Picea; species Picea engelmannii. The sequence goes on along the minus strand of ML781350.1, from coordinate 116,803 downwards.
TAGGCATATCATGATCCCTTAGGAAATAGATCCTTGCATAAGGGTAGTCCTCGATTACAGGAATCTGACAGGCCCACCAGTCAAGGTAACAAAGATGCATAACACCAGAAAGGAGGCAATATGGCCTTGTACTGTCTCCCTCGGGTTAAGGATTGACACTCTCCCAAAAAAGAAAGCGCACAACATGGTATCGAACCCAAAGTTCTTGTTTGTTCTTCTTCGACACTCAGCCATTTATTTTTTCAGGCATGTGAGCATTGTAGTGATCCAGTCAAAAATAGTGGCATCTAGACATTGAAATGCACAATGCATCTGTGCATAGGAATCCTGATGAAGTGCTATGGATCCCATGATCTACCCAATCATGAAGAGTACTATCCAAATATTAAGGCTTCTGATATTATGTATTGGCACCTGAGATCCTACTTTCTCAGTGCCAGCCTCGCAATACATCCCAATGTAGTCATCTATGTTGTAAGGTCCTAGAGGAAAGGTACTCAAGTTGATCGATACTCCCCTCCTAGAGAGGTCGGTCAAAAAGTAAATACCCTCCGTCGTTGGAGTCAATTATTGGACCTCTAGCATGAAGGCCTCTGCATCTGGATGCCAATACTCTATCAAGTGGTTCAGTATCCTGGGTTGTGTCCTCATGAATGGACACTGAAATAATTTCCACATACCACACTGCTTAAGCATGGAAATGGCCCATGGATCCTCCTCTACCAAGACATCTAACATTTATGTTCCCTTTATCGCCAATGAACATACATCATGTTGCAAAGAAAAAACAAATTGTGAGGTTATCCCCTTATTTCATATTTTGTTTTGAAAAATAAAAGAGATGTACGAAAGTTGTCTTTAAGACAGTCGTGTATGTATGCGGGCTAAGTGTTAATTTTCCTACATACATACATGAGTTGGGCATGGACAGAAACGTACACACAAGCCCGACCCTTTTACTAGGGTGCACACCCTCCAAACATTAAATTAAACAACAAATAATGAATGAAAAGGAGAGGAAATGTCATTTAATTTACTTAATTGGTTCAAGTTTGAGGATCTTTTGTCCACCATAGCTCCTCGAATTTGCATTTTGAAGAAGAGGGTTTTTTGACTTTTTGGTTATTATCCAATTTGCAATGGTTAAAATGAGTTGTCTACCTCTATTTATAGACTTTTTTGGCTCTTTTTGCCTTAGTTTGGTCCTCTTTTTCCCTATTCTTGGCTTGGTGGGTACTTGAGTTTCTTTTTGAGAGATATTTGGGTCATTCTAATGAACTTATTCTTTTGGTTTAGTGTTTTTATGAGACAGGTTACACTCATATCATCCCATAGTAAGAGTTGTTTTTTGACATTTTCATATAGGTTAGGTTCTCACCACCTTGCATTTCACATATTGTTGACTTTTTCACTTTTCCATAGGATCGATCCCACTGAAGTGTGACACAAAAACTTCTATGTTTCTTTAGAAGTGTCGTAATTAGGTGGTAGAGCCTTCATCTACATGGATTCCTTAGGTATATCCTTTCCTGCATTTTGGCATCCATGCTATGATTTTTCTATGTAGGATAGGGAGAAACTCCTACCCCAAGATGATTGCATGGTCATCCAATGGAGCCACAGTCAAATCCAAATTTCCAAACCAATTCCCAACTTTCAAAGGTGCGGAGTAAACCACCCGTGTTGTCAACTTCTCTGCTAAGTTGACCAACTTGAATGAGACCATGCTTCTCTCAGGCTTACAGTGGAGCAACTTATCATTCCACTCACTCAAAAAACCATGGGTTGCATAAGGCTAACACCTTCAACCCACTGACTGTTGCATTCATAAAAGATATCTCGTTCACCTCTTCGTCTTGAAAATAATTTCCATGTCCTATAGAATTTTCTAGACCAACTATCAAGGAATTCAACCCTTCCATCATCTCCTTTGAAGTTTGTTTCATCTAGGTCGCCACACCCAAAACTGTAAAATTCTTCTTTGTCGACTTCACTTGGACTTCTTCCAATTTGGCCAACTTTTCCTTCAAGGGACAATTTTTCACAAAGTGGTTCTGAGAATAAAGATAACTAGTAAGATACTTACCTCTGACTCTAGGAAATATAGGTTGCTTTTTTGTTGCAATGTTGTGTTTGTATTAGGCATCCTCCTACTTAAGCGACCCCAACCTCAACAACGTCCGAGCCTCCACTTGGTTTGATAAGGCCTTCAAATTTTGGACCCAAGATTCTGCTTGTGCGCTAACTTGCTTCAACTTCCTCAGTGAACTTGGAACAAGTGGTGAATCTCTTGTTCCCATTGTTCCAAGATCTTGGCCACGATGCCTAACTTGGTCTTCCAAGACTCATCTTCCACTCTCTCCATGCTACAACTCATGACTAGGGCAGTTGTCTTGATACATCTCATTTTCATCTAAGTCTCAATCTTGGTCGAGTGGCTACCCCAAGCTTGTTACACACTTGATTCAAATTTCCTTCACCATGATGTCTACCCATGCCTTGGCCACATACTACACCAAAGAACCAAGCCCACATGCCTTATCCAATCATTAATCCAATCCACTACCAAAGTACCCAATTCATTGGATGTTTATGACATCATTTCAAGTTTTCCCAGAAGGCTTGCAGGACTCTCATGAGGGTCTCGAAAATACTCAACACAGAGGTGTCTATGGTGAAGGGTAACCGAACTATCCCAAGTCAAGTCTTGAGTGGTCTACGCATAACAATTTGATTTTATTAATAACTTGAGTGTGCTTACATTTTACAAGGTTAGGTGCACTGACCTTTTTTCATCTTGGCTCACCTTCCCAATAACCACTGTAACATCCTTGTTTCCCCCAACTTGTAATTAATCATAAAATAGGATTACCATGCTAAGGCATGTGGATAGTGTAAATGTATTATTTTTTGAGTTTGAAATAACTAACTGTGGGGGTGAAGCCTTTAAAGTACTATCCATGATATCACTAGAGGAAAGAATGTGAAAACTATAAGAGATGGCTCATTATATCAAATAACCCCAAATTTCCCTTGATGGGGGTAATAAATCTCCTTCGGATCCCAAGGAGAGAAACCAGTTAATGAAGAAAGGACCAGTGGTTGAATTATCAACCACTCCCATGAATGGAAGCATGGTCTGAATGCATAATGTCAGTCCAAAGTACCACTGGGTATGACAGACCAAGTTGACCTGAGTTCCCTTCTGACAGAAGGAATAGGATGGATTGAGAACCATCCCGGGGAAAAGATATAAGAAAATTGGTAAGGAGAATGCGGGAGCTCTCCAACAGATGAGGAATAGAAGATCGTGAGATTTATTTCGAGCGAGCATCTGATAAACCTCGCCCAGGGCCATAAAAGAGAAATAAACCTCTGAACATTTGCAGAGAACAAAACCCGAGCGAAAGCTGAAACAGAGAAAGAATCCTTAAGAACTACGAGATTTCCCTAGTGATATCATGGCTTGGCACGGGGGTGGCCATAGTTCTAATAATGAATTCCTCTGAGCCTATGGTTGGGTGGAAGGATGAACACCCACAGTCAGTTAGTTGAATACCACCTGTAATATATAAGTAATCGCATATCTTGTGTATTTAAGTGGTACTGTGAATTAAAGTTGGATATCCTATGAATGTTGCAAGGATGGATATGGTTGCTTAATGATTTATACTGTACCCTTTTTGTGTCTACTTGATTATGTAAATAGGAAAGTAGGAAATTTGTTGGCACAGGGGCAGACCCAGGGTTCAACGCTTCAACAACGCATCAACAAAACCCTAACTACCGGCCCTTTCAGCAACACCTACGAAGCAGATGAAGACTCACTCGAGGTAGAGGCAGGGGGGTTGTAGGACTCAAGTGCCTAAAACCTAGCTGGGACACATATCTATGATCACAATACTTAACAGAGAACTTAGCAGTTAACATTCATTATATTTCACCCTTATTCACATCACATATTCAAACCCTAATTACAAAACAATGCAGTATTCTACAATATCCAAGCATATCTAATCATTTAGCACATAGCATCAAACAGATATAGCATTCATTCATGTTATTAAGCACTAAGCTACTACATTAGATGTATCTAACATATATAAATATTCAGAACTAATCATAAATCACATCAATAGCACAAAGCAATCACAACCCAGGATGTACGTGGTTCACCCCAGTGTGGGGCTACGTCCACCAACTCTTCTTCTTCTTTATTATCTTCTTTCAATATTCTTACATGCACAGAGCCACAAAACCAACTCCACATAGGACAGGATATTTGTGTTCACCTGACCAGATTCTCCTTCCCTGAGTTAGGTCACATCATAAAGTCTTCTTACATAGTCTGCACACAAGCTTCTTATAATCACTTGCACTTAGCTCTGCAAATCTTAACACATAGTATGCACACAAACTCTAGATCCGCACTAAGATGATTCTACTAGGTCTATATTTTCTTACATCGCCTAAACATGGGTAAACCCATGGGTCGACATCGCATACCCATTACATAAACCCTAATCCCCAAAAATCCCATAAAAGGGAGTGAGATCCCGTGATCTCTGCTTTGCCTAGGCACTCCATCTTCGACCAACCTGTCGAAGTCCCAGAAATGGTCAAACATGAAAAAGGTTCTCCAAAACTTGGTTAAGGGCCAACAAGCCCCCAACACTCACCTATGACTCGTCCTGATTCACTCTAATTTGGGAAAATCTGCTTCAAAGGCCTCAAGCTTGGCTCGAGCTGCCTCAACTTGCTTCTTTGCCAGAGTATCCTGCTCGACGAACTCTTGGATGACTTTCTCTGTGACCGGTTCTTCCAAGTGTTGTTCCACTGAGGTGACTACTTGTTATAGCTGTGCTCCTTGTCCCTCTATCTCCTCAAAAAGTGTGTATACTTCATCCTATACTGGATGGAGACTCTGGGTCATTTCCATGACTTTACTATGGATTGCATGGACCTGCTGCTGAACTACGCACTGTTCTTGTGACCTTTTCATATTCTCAATTGTTGAATGCAATTTCAGTTGCTCCTGTACTATCGATGTTTGTTTCTTTTCCTCTTGAAGTTGTGCTTCTAATTCTCTTAGTTCTAGGTCCTTTGCGAGGCGCTCATAGGTCTGCGCACTGTGGTTTCTGAGTAGCTTACATTCTGAGGCCAATGCCTTGATACTTTCTACTCTTCTCCTGGTAGTTTCTTCTCTCTGGTCTCGCACTTCCTGCGGAGTGCTTGGCACTGCTTGCAATTCCAGTTATACCACTCTTGCTTGAAATTTCTGAATAGATTCAGTGAGATTCTCCACTTGACTCTCCACTGTGCCTTCTTATATCTGTGCAAGGCCCAACACGGAGTGAAGTTCTCTAGTGATTGCTTCTTTAACTCCAATCGACTCTATGAACAAATGTTCTTTTTCCTTCTATATCTGCGCTTTATCCTCTGCAAACTTCGTCTGGAGGTCATCTTTCTCTTGCTATGCAACCTGACATTTCTCCAAGGATTCCTCCTTTGCTTGCTTTAATGCCTATGTCACCTACTCCTTTTCCTCATGGAACCGATGAAGGTGAGCCTTTGTGGAATCTACTAATCTGCATAGCTGGGCAGGCTCATCTCCTACTTCTATGCCCCTAATGACAATGACGTAGTAGACACTACGTGGCTCGAATAAAGAGCATGTTGTACCCCTATGATCTCTGCCTTGATCCTTTCAAACATTGTCTCCTGTTTGGCTTCATTTCACTACAAAATGTCCTCCGAGGTGTCTGATACATCTGTGATGATAAGTTCAATATCATCCACTATGAGTACAGTCTATAATTGAGGCTTATTTTCTCGTGATTTCCTCCATGCTGATGGTTTCTTCGGGGAAACCTTTATTTTCTTGGATGTATGAACCTCTGTGATGGGATCCTTAGGTGGTGTCACTTCACCATGTTCCTGTTTGTTTTCTTCCCCTTCATTCTCTTCCTGGTCTACTTCGTCATCTCCTACTCCTCCTAGTGACTCTGGTGTAGTTTCCTTTGATGCAATGTTCAATTTTTGTAATTATTCCTTCTTCTTCCTTCTGCTGCTTTGGGTCCATCATACTCTTCTCGAGTGACTACGGGAATTTTGATGAGGTCGGGGTCGAAGAGTTCTATCTATTTGACCAGTACAAGGAACTTTGTAGTCCATTCCTTGGTTATTTATTCCATGTCCTCCTCTGTGAGTTTGTAATAGGACTGGATCTCTTCCTTGTGTTCGTCCCCACGCACAGTGATGTAAATGAAATGCCTATCTGCGTGAAACTTTGGAAGTGGCATGAACCTGTGTAGAGTATTTGACATCATGTGAGGGAAAGATTCAATGGCCCTCTTCAACTGTAAATAATATGTGTGGAACACCGCATTGGATTGCCATTGTTTTTCCATCTAGCTCGAATACCAAAGCGTAGTGAACTTCACAGCCAATGGTTCGGACGACTCAATTTTAGGGAAGCTTGCTCCTTCCAGCATCTCCCAAGAAATGAAGGCAATGAAAATCAACAACCAGCTAAAATGAAACTCACAGACCTAGTCTTGTCCTTCACGACAATATTGCTCCAAATGGTTGAGGAAGTAGCTCGCCCAATTCATTTGCATCGCTTCGACGCATTTGCCTACAAGGTCGAAGATGAACCCCATGACCTATGTTGGTCTTCTCTTCCTGACGAGCTTACCAGTGATCAACTAGCATGCTAGACGCACTACACCATTTTGGATGGAGGATACCTTGTAGCCCTACTTCCCCTTTTCTACATCATCATAATTTTCTTTTATGCGTTGCGCCAAGGTGCGATCAGCAGCCTTCCCTGGGTAAAAATTCTGAGGGTCAGGTCCTTGCATGCTCAATCTGGTTATCCGATGGATCAACACTAGATATACGGCGATGCGCCGATCCAAACACAGGTAACCACCATGGTAGCATGACAGGAGGAGCTTAATGCACACGTTAACCTCCTGATGTCTGCCGAAGTGTGGGATCTTCATCACATTAAGGATTGTTGATCTCACGATGTCCATGGTCCATGGCTGGGGAACTATCTTTGGATTCTTCCCCATTGTATTTGTCAAATAATTATGTGGGGTGAGCATTCCATAATTCTTGCGGTCTCCCAAGTTGAAGTCACTGATCTTTAGCATCATAATCTGTCCTAATTGCAGTCCAACTGCGTGTATCCCCTTCAGGAGATACACAGTGATTAGTGTATAGTCTAAGTCCCTCGTTACGCTATCATGACTAACCGTTCCATCCAGAGGTGGGATATAGTCGGGCAGGATTGATGGGATGAGCTTCACGTTTTCCAAGTCGTCGCAATGCTTTCTCTGTTTCTCTGTCACAGTTCAGGATGGCCCAGATCGACATGTAGTCGATGGGGAGGCTTGCAATCCTCTCGTTGATGAGTCATGTGCTCCTGTAGACATGACCTTCTCATCCATGAGGTCTATTAGGATCTCCTCAATAAACTTTTCTACTTCTCTAAGGTCACTCGACATGCACGCTCATGATCAAATGTTTCGAATAGGTGGACAAATTCTCAAGGTAAGTAGAACAGGTGGTGAGGTCTCAATAAGCACTGTGCGAAAGTAATTAGTTATCTTGGGCTCGGATAATCATAATTGACAAAAGTGTCCCCGGTAAGATATTCGACGGGTTAAATAGATAAAATCGTAACAGACTCCTCCAACCAGCAAGAATGCCTTAATCAATACAGTTTCATCCGTTATGGCACGGTTTCAATGGTCCAATGGTGATCGTTCTGGCAATAAATTCATTTCTAGTTGTTATGGAGCATCGTTCTAACAGTTGGGATGCCTCCAATGGTCATATTACTTTGCCATGGCGAAGTGTCAGTCGGTGTTCTTCTGCTATTCCGGTGAGGTTCAAGTTCCACAAACTTTCCTTCTACGAAGTCCTCTCTGGAACCTCCTGCAATTATTTTAGCTTTGCTTTCTTCTTGCTGAGCTTTCCTGCTTTCTTCTTACTGAGCTTTCTTTCTTTCTTCCCTGTGATCTGCGTCTCTGGATTCCTCTTTCCATTCTTTTTTTTATCTTCTCTTAGTATAGAAACTTCGCACTGTTGAGGATCTTTCACAGGGTTCGAGGGTAATACTTTTTCTCTTACTCATTTTGGAGTAGGTGCTCTACTCTCCTACATGGATAGGTTATTTAATCCTTCTTGTGTTCTTTCAACTTCGACAACTAAGTCTCTGGCCCTCAATTGCTTTGACTTGTCCTCTTGTTCTTCTATTAAGCGCATTATTCTCTTAGCCATGAAATCCATTAATTATTTATTTTTATGTTCTATAGCTTCCTCTTCTTCTTTCCTTCGGATGTGATTTCTCTCAATCCAAGTCCTTCCTAACAAAATTTCAAAAGGGGCGTTGTTCTCAACAAACTTAATGACCTAAAATTCTTCTTATGTTGATGTTCCATGAGCACTCATAGGTACATGAGTAAGTCTTCCACATAGGGTTAACATCTTTCCTTTAAACAATCCTATTCCTCCCAATGAAGGAATCATAGAAGGATTTCCTAAGATTTCCCAAGTACTTTCTATCATGATGTTTTCCTATGTTTCTGCGTCCAATACACAGTCTATGTCAAAGTCTCCTATTCTTGTTTCTATGCAATCTTTATCGTTTAAGATCTCTGATAAACTGATGTCTCTGTGATCAGTTAGTGTTTCTTCCATTTTCAATAATATAGCCTCAGATTATTTATGGTTCTTTGGCATATTCTTAGTCTCTTGACCTTCCTCATGGTTTTCTTGTCTCATGATCATCTTTTCAATTTTAGAAATCATACTAGGGAAATCTAAAACTTCATGTCCATTAGCCTTACAAAAAAGGAAAATAGGACCTTTATCAGGGAATTTCTTAGCAATATGTCCTAGTCTTCTGCAACTATAACAAAGAGTCAATCCTCTCTTTCTCTTGAACAATCCCCAACTTTTCCTATACTGTGAAATGGGATCACAGTGATAGACCTGCAAAGAATTCTTTCTAGGATCCTACATCCACTTGTTAGTCCAAAAATTCATTCTATGCATAGGAATAATGTATATTTCACTATTTCTATCAGATCTATTCATATCACATCTTCTTTCTTCTAGTTGTGCCCTAGTTTTCAGACTAGGATGAAATCTATCAAATATACCTAGATCCATTCTTTCAAAACAAAAATTCCCACTTATCTTACCTTTATCAGAGCACCAAGCTTTAAGATCTTACCTCTTTTCTTCAGATTGGACTTCTCTTCTTTCCACGAAGATTCACAAGTCAAATAGAGTACTACACACTACAACAACAGATCTATGCATAGAGCTTTCTCTTTTCCTCAATTCCCAGCAATCACAGTTTCAGGTCCCAGCATGGAACCATTTGTTGGAACAGGGGAAGACCCAGGTTTCAATGCTTCAACATCGCACCAACAAAACCCTAACTATCGACCCTTTTGGCAACACCTGTGAAGCAGATGAAGTCTCACTCGAGGTAGAGGTAGGGGGGTTGTAGGAATCAAGTGTCTACAACCTAGCTAGGACACATATCTGTGATCACAATACTTAAAAATGCACTTATCAACTAACATTCATTATATTTCACCCTTATTCACATCACAGATTCAAACCCTAATTACATAACAACGTTGTATTCTACAATATCCAAGCATATCTAATCATTTAGCACATATCATCAAACATATCTAGCATTCATTCATGTTATTAAGCACTAAGCTACTACATCATATGTATCTAACATACATAAAGATTCAACATTAAGAATAAATCACTTCAATAGCATAAAGAAATCACAATCCAGGATGTACAGGGTTCACCCCAGTGTGGGGCTACATCCACCAACTCTTCTTCTTCTTTATTATATTCTTTCAATCTTATTACATGCACAGAGCTACAAAACCAACTCCACATAGGATAGGAGATCTGCGCGCACCTCACCAGATCCTCCTTCCCCAAGTTAGGTCACAGCATAAAGCCTTCTTACACAGTCTGCACACAAGCTTCTTACAATCACTTGCACTTAGCTCTGCAAATCTTAACACATAGTATGCACACAACCTCTAGATCCGCACTAAGCCGATTCTACTAGGTCTATCTTTTCTTACATTGCCTAGATATATATTTATACATTAAAAATGGATCCCAAACATGGGTAAACCCATGGGCCAACATCCCATACCCATTACATAAACCCTAATCCCCAAAAACCTCGCAAAAGGGGGCAAGATCTTGCGATCTCTGCTTCATCTGGGTGCTCCATCTTCGACCAGCCTCTCGAAGTCCCAAAAATGGTCAAACATGACTAAGGTTCTCCAAAACTTGGTCGAGGGCCAAAAAAATTGTATGAATTGGATGTGTTTTTATACTCATAAATGATTGTGTCCTGTGGTGGATTAAGCCAGAGCCACGAACTGTGAGTTCGTCGACTGTGGGCATAGTTTCATGTATGCATGTCGACCCTCCTAGTCGTTCTAAGTCCCTTGGAGGGTGGAGTTTGTTAAGCTCAAGAGAGGTAGTGCATATATTCATAGGCTCTCTGTGAGGCAAGCAGGGACCAACAACCACTTAATTTCTATACTTGATGCAGGAGCACAAGAGTTTCACAGAAGACCCTTCTAAGTGTTAAGTTCAGGAGAAAGAGCGCAATGCTCTTAAATCCTTCATAACTAACGAAGCTCAGGAAGTATGGGGAGATTCAAGAATCAAAAGGGAATATCCTTTCGTTTGGTAGATGAATGAACGAGACCTTTCAGTAGGATCCAAGGATCTCTTGGGACCCACCTTGACCATCCGATCTGTGAGTTTGGAGTCCGCGCGGCGAGAGAATCATGTGTTGGTGTGACTAAAATTCTAAAACTCAAAGTTGTGATATGATCTAGACCATTGGATCAAGGAAGTTCATGGACCGTCAATCCAACACGAGCATATTAACGCAAGGAGTACGTGGGAATTCAAAATTCCCTAAGGACGAAGCTCATAAGAGACTAGCGCTTTTTAGAAGAATAGATGAGGTCCAAGAGGCAAACTTGTTTCAAGTTCATAAGATCAGGATGGAAGTGGAAGTCGAGACCCATACATTAGGGCTCGCGGGAAGTAAATCAAAGGTTGATATCTTCAAAACATCTGAAATCTTCCAAGTCAAGGAAGAAAGAGATATCTCAGGAGGAGGAGCAATAGTGACCGTTGGATCAAGTGCTCTAAAAGATCTGGACCGCTAGGATCCACATATAGACAATTAGAAGAGTGCGCAAGAGGAGATCATATATGGGCCGTCAGATATGAGCGTGAGGACCAATAGTTGTTGGATCCCAAGGAAAGTGCATGAGGCCTAAGCCTTTGAAAGTGCATAAGAGAGAGGACTTGCGAAGTCCCAGAGTTTCGAAGTCAATCGGAACCATCCAACGTCAAGGGTGATACGTGGCGTAGTATCCACAAATTTGTAGGTTTGTCGACAAGGAGGAGGACAAACAGTTGAAGTAAATCCTGGCCATTGATCGCCAGGGGGATACATGTCAGGAGATCACGTATTTTGGGTAAAATCACTCTGGAGAAATGGGTGCATTAGAGTTGAAACTTTCGAAGCCTAGAGAGCTGGAGAGCCGAAGCGCCAAAGTGTTGAAGAGCCGAAGCACCGAAGGGCCAGAGAACTGAAGCGCCAAAGCACTGAAGGGATGAAGAGTCAAAGAGCCAAAGCAATCCGAACTGTTAGATCTAGAGAGACACGTGGCAATAGATCGCAAGCTTTGCGTAAATTGCATTGGAGTTTTAGTTGAGAATTGAGATTCCAGAACCCCAAAGACCTAAAGTGAATCTGGACTGCCAAATCCAAAGGGATGCATGGCTACATATCATGGACTCTGGCGAGATCTATTCGAGAGTTTTCAATTGATATTTGAGACTCCCGAAGTCTGGAGAGATGGAGAGATGAAGTAAATCTCCACCGTCTGATCATTCGAGGAAGATCTCAGTCGTTGGATTGTTTGAAGTAAACCTCAAGCGTCAGATCATCTAAAGTGAATCTAGACCGTCTGATCCAGAAGAGACATGGTGTAGATCGGTGGATTCCAGGTAAAGTCTCGAATTAATTCATAGTCATCAGATCAAGAGGACATATGGCATAAATCTATATATTTTTGGTAAAGACCTGAAGCAAGCCTCAACCGTCTGATTCAAGTGGACACACGACAGGAATCTTCTTACTTCAAAGGGAAGTGAAGTTTGAGATTTGAGATCTCAGAAGTTTGGAGACCCGAAGGAAATATCAACCATTGATCGAGCAAAGGGGTCACAGGACCGTTGATCTAGTTGAAAGGTCAAACACCTGAAGTAGAGGCAGAGTCGTTGATTGAGAAGGAAAGGTGTCTGCAAATCATCGACTCTGAAAGATTGACGTATGGAAGAAAGGAAGGTTTGAGACTTGAGAATTTCGAAGTCCAGAATTTTGAAACAAATCACAGTGGTTGATTTGCAAGAGGTCATATCTGATCCACAACTTTGAAAGGGATATATCTTAGCCATCAGTTCAGAGGCACCGTCAATATTGTGAGATCGACGGTCTCGTAGGATTGTGGGTATTGGAAATACGTGAACTTTAAAAAGTTGAGGGTGGGCTGCAATACAAACCACGGTTTTTAAGAAAGGAAACATGGAGGCTCGAGGTGAATTGCGGGTTGAAAGGTAGTTTGGTTTCAAACCGTCTTTGGTCGAACCCGCAATTGTGTGTTTGCGTGAGGTTATTTCCCAAGGTCACCTCAAGGAGGGGCTTATCAGAAAAGGGGCTATTTCCCAAACTCAGAGATTTCCCAAGCATGAAGGGAAGGTCATGGGTACCATTAGACCTGCACTCGAAAGTCGAAAGGGTCCGTGTTTAATTACAAAGAGAGACCATCAGGGTCTCAGAGAGTCATTGTCTTCAGAATCAAATATCCTTGACCAAGAGGTCGGACTGGTTCCCCGACTTCCCAAATTAGAAACCATGGATGGAGAATTTATCCTTTAAGAAAAGTGAAAAATTTTATGCCCCGTCGTGGGTGTGTTACAACCACACATGCTCTTTGACCTCACACACACACACACACACACACATATAGAATCAGGTAGGATCCCTGGAAGTTATAGTTACTATATATTAAATCAGAGTATATAACTCCTTAGGACAAGAGAAAAGTGAGATGGGTAAAACCCTATGGACACTAAGGCAAGAATTTTTTGTTGCCAGACATTGTCACATAAAGAGGAAAGTGACCCTGGTTGGTTATGGCCTTGAGAGAAGGCAACAACAATACGAGATATGACTATGAGATTAGTCCTATAAGTGACTAAAATCTCAAACTAAAGGACACTAATGATGAAATTAAATTATCAAGCGAATGCATGAGGTAAAAAGGTGCAAGAGATGCACCTACTTATACATGAATGTGTATACATGATCATAATGATGATTGGAAGATCCTTGGGAAAAGGATATAGAATCATGATATGTCCATGTGTGTGAATGACATGGAAAAAGTGAAAGCAATAAGCTAGCATGATGAATTCTTATATGTGTTTAATTATGCTTGAGTGCATGGGTTTGATGCATTTTGGAGCTTCCTAATATGAAGCCTAATATTAATACTAGTTAGGTATGAATGATATTAAATGTGCAAGTGATGCACATGTATGATGTAAGTTAACAAAACCAGAATATGTATGGATACATAATTTGGGTACATGACAAAGATGTATGTTTATATTCCTTATGGGATATTTGGTAAACTACTGAAGCTAACTCATAGATGAGGCCATCACAAACAGTGATGGATATGCAATAAGGAAGTTGCATGTTGAAGGAGTTCCCTATGGAGGAACTGTGTGAAGAATCTGTCAGGAAAACAAAGTCACAACCTTAATGACTGCTGACAATTAAGTAGTGAGCCACAAGCTTATATATATATATATATATATATATATATATATATATATANATGAATATGCATATGCATATGCATATGCATATGCATATGCATATGCATATACATATACATATACATATACATATACATATACATACCAAAATCATGGATTACATTTTGAAAAAAACATCATGTAATGAATAGAAGACTAATAATGAATCTTGACCATTCTGATAACTGAATGGTAACATGAAGGATGCACAGGTTCATGATTCATTATGGGTAAAATATTTTTCTATTAAATCATGTTGATGTATCCTAAGAGTTAGGATGAGCCTAACCTAGGGTTTCTCAGGAAAAGAGCAAAAAGATCACAATAAGAAGTAGATTACATAAGTAAAGGGGGAGAAAAGGAGGAACAATTTCCTCACCCTAAGAACCCTAAATTGTTTAACAGAGTCGTAGGATTAAAAGAGCAGTTGTGGAAACTGGTATAGTTGGTAAAAGGAAAGTAAACCCCCTGAGTATGATTAAATGAATAAATGAGTGCGTTTAACTGAATACACTTGGTTGAAGCCGGGATTAAGAAAAGGCAATGAGGCCTTAGAGATAACTTGACTGGGTTGAAAAGTCCCAGGTGGTGTAGAAAGAGTTGGAAGAAGGGGAGAGTCCTCAATTTTTTCCTTGTTGAGTATTATGTTTTCTCTTGGATGAGAAAGATGGTATGATAATGAAAGTAAAAATGTTTTGACACCATAGTGATAAGGATTGTATTGTTGAAGATACAATCGAAATATGTTTATGTTGCACTTGTGGAAACATTTGAGGATAATGTGATTAAGTGCATAAAGATATGATAGGAAATTTTGAAGATGATTTATGAATTTGAATGTTATGATACATGCATTTGGTTTAATATTAAAACTAATGTAATTTTGACTATGATGATGCATGCTATGTATAGAAAGGAATTGGAGATATTGAGGAAGACAGATGCGAATGATGGGAAACCTCAAGCAGAGGATGACCAGGAGAAGCCTGTGGTTGAAAGATTTTTGAAAGGGATGTAAAATTCCCCATAAAGCATCGTTGAAGAGGTAAAATAAAAAAGAGGGTGCTAGCATCCAAGAACCGGTATAAATATATGTGTGCCTATGTGGCACAAGATATGAAGGGATTTGGTAAGAACCCCTTCTGAAATATTTTATTGTCTTAGTGTTATGCATGAACTTTTGAAAGGCAGTTGTATTCCTTGGGTACCTAAGTAAGGTATGATTCAGGAAAGAGAACCTGAATGATGGAGGTATGAACCTTTGGTAGTAAACATTGTTTGTAACCCTTGGAAGAATTCATGAACTGATATGTCATGAATGCATTGATCAATCAAGGAATTCTTAAAGGCATTCATGTGAAACTTTTGAGTTCATGTGTACTGATTTGGGATCATGATCGGCCTATAGCAGGCAGTATGGTCCTGTTGTAAGAATCAAAGAAAATGAATAAGTTGTATGAGGAAAAGGTTGGTTAAATTCCAACACACCATGGCCAAGAACCGGTTATAAAGTGTGACGAACTTGAAAACAATGCAAGAGTGCATTGGGTATGAATGTGGCCATGAATAATTGGCACATTTGTTAAAATCCTTTGAAATGTTGAATTACGTTTTGAAAGGGTTGGTATGTTGAAATGAGGCATAGGAAAGGAATGTGATTCCCTTTTATTTTTATATAGATGTGATTAATTATTAGTATGCATGGTTTTGAATATAGATATATATACATGGATGTATGAGAGACTAACAGTTTGTTTGGTTGTGTAAATAATGAATTGTAGGGAGGAAATGGGTCTTGGATATGGAGGTATTATAAGCCCATAAGGAAGACCAATTTCCTACTAATCCAAACTGCAAGGAATGGTATTTCCTTTTTGAGAAAGTGAATTTGATTGTTAGTATGCACAATTATGAAATTGTTTGTGATGACGTTGTAAAGGTGCAATAAAAATGTATGTGCATGGAAAAGCTAACAATTTGTTTGGTTGATTGAAGTTGAAAGTGTAGGAAGCAAAGGGGTCTTGGATATGGCAGTGTTGTAAGCCCATAAGGAAGACCAATTTATTACTGATCCAAACCGTTATGGGAAGGAAAGTCTCATAATTATGAATCTGGTTCTTGTGCAGAACAAATATGGAAATAAAATGTGGAATTGGAAATCTGTAGGTGACAGATTTACAAGGAAATTTTGAATTTAAAATTTATGATGATGTCTCATGAATTATTGTATACCTATGATATACGTGAAAGGAAAATATCTGCAAAGAGTGTAGAGACAAGAGACTGAACTCTCGGGTTCGAGGAAGAACTGTGAAAAAGAGTATAATCCGATCACATGAAATAGGGACTGACTCGGGAGAAGGAGAGTAACCTTCATCCCTATCTATGATTGAGTCAGGAGAAGGAGAGTAACCTTCGTCCCTATCTATTAAGGTACCAGGAGAAGGGGAGTAACCTTCGTCCCTATATATTACAGTACTAGGAGAAGGAGAGTAACCTTTATCCCTAACTTTAGCTGAGCCGGAAGGTTGTCAAGCTATAAAAACATGAAAAAAAAAATGGCTACTGTTGAGCCATGAGAACCCCATGGTAAGCTGTGATCGCCTAAAATATGTTGTGTTGAGGTAACACAAGCCAGAGGGATGCCTCACCAAAGAAATTCAGAGGGATGCCTCGACTGTAAGACTCAATAGATTCTCTGGAATTATTTCTGTGTGAGAAAACCTTGGCAAGGCAAGATGGATCACCCGAGGGACTGTATAGCAGAGAAGGGGATGCCTGAGACTAGGCCTAGAGGGTGAGTGACCGCAAGGAAGAGGATACCATGATAATTCTTGTAAACTATTAGGATCATGCACACAATGAGTAGTTCTTCCTATGTGAGAAAACCTTGGCAAGGCAAGATGGATCACCCGAGGGACTGTATAGCAGAGAAGGGGATGCTTGAGCTTGGGCTTGGAGGGTGAGTGATCGCAAGGAAGATGAAACCTTGATAGTTCTTGTAAACTATTGATGGGGATCATGCACCCAATGGGTATGTCAAGGAAAAACAATGAGCCTAGATAACAAATAACCATGTGGATACAAATACACAAACTGCACTGATAATTATTGTGCTAAGATTAGAAAAAAAAAATCCTTGAAATTTTTATACAATGTTATCACATGAGACTATGATTAATATGCTTATTGTCCAACAATTATTGAAAGTAGGTGACGAAGATTAAGGGTATGAAACAGGACCTGACCGAGAAAGAAAGATCAAGATTTATGAAACAGCTGAATGGGAAAGGATTGACAGGTGTTTTGAGGAAGAAAACCGAGGACGATGTTCCTTTAAGGGGGAGGGTATTGTAACATCCCTATTTCCCCCAACTTGTAATTAATAATAAAATAGAATTACCATGATAAGGCATGTGGACAATGTAAATGTATTATTTTTTGAGTTGTCAATAACTGACTATGGGGGTGAAGACTTGAAAGTAATATCCATGATATCACCAGAGGAAAGAATGTGAAAACTATAAGAGAGGGCTCATTATATCAAATAATTCCAAATTTCCCTTGATGGGGGTAATAAATATTCTTCGGATCCCAAGGAGAGAAACCAATTAATGAAGAAAGGACCAGTGGTTGAATTATCAACCACTCCCATGAATGGAAGTATGGTCTGACTGCAGAATGTCAGCCCGAAGTACCACTAGGTATGACATACCAAGCTAACCCAAGTTCCCTTCTGACAGAAGGAACATGATGGGTTGAGAACCATCCCGGGGAAAAGATATAAGAAAATTGGTAAGCAGAATGAGGGAGCTCTCCAGCAGATGAGGAACAAAAGGCCGCGAGTTTGATGCTGAGTGAGAATCTGATAAACTTCACCCAGGGCCATAACAAAGAAATAAATCTCTGAAAGTTTGCAGAGAACAGAACCCGAGCGAAAGCTGAAACAGAGAAAGAATCCTTGAGAACCGTGAGAGTTCCCTGGTGATATCATGGCTTGGAATGGGGGTGGCTAGAGTGCTAAGAATGAATGCCTCTGAGCCTATGTTTGGGTGGAAGGACGAACACCCACAGTCAGTTAGTTGGCTACCACCTGTAATAGATAAGTAATCACATATCTTGTGTATTTAAGTGGTACTATGAATTAAAGTTGGATATCCTATGAATGTTGCAGGGATGGATATGTTTGCTTAATGATTTATATTGTACCATTTTTCTGTCTTCTTGATTGTGTAATTAGGCAAGTAGGAAATTGTATGAATTGGAAGTGTTTTTATACTTGTAAATGCTTGCGTCCTGCGGTGGCTTAAGCTAGAGCCATGAACTGAGAGTTCATCGACCGTGGGCATTGTTTCAGGTATGCATGTCAACCCTCCTAGTC
Organism: Picea engelmannii; assembly: GCA_009831015.1. Taxonomy (NCBI): domain Eukaryota; kingdom Viridiplantae; phylum Streptophyta; class Pinopsida; order Pinales; family Pinaceae; genus Picea; species Picea engelmannii. Next base: position 98,439 of record ML781350.1, on the reverse strand, counting down.
GTTCTGAGTCCCTTGGAGGATGGAGTTTGTTAAGCTCAAGAGAGGTAGTGAAAATATGCATAGGCTCTCTGCGAGGCAAGAAGAGACTGAGAAACACTTAATTTCTAGACTTGATGAAGGAGTGAAAGAGTTGTGAAGAAGACCCTTGCTAGTGTTAAGTTTAGGAGAAAGAGCGCAATGCTCTTAAATCCTTCATAATTGACAAAGCTTAGGAAGGATGGAGAGATTCAAGAATCAAAAGGGAATATCCTTTCATTTGGAAGAAAAATGGATGAGACCTTTCGGGAGGATCCAAGGATCTATCGAGACCCACCTTTACCATCGGATATGTGAGTTCAGAGTTTGCACGACGGGAGAATCATGCGTTGGTGCGACTAAACTTATAAAACCTAAAGTTGCGATGTGATCTGGACTGTTGGATCAAGGAAGGTCGTGGAACGTCAATCCGACGCGAGCATATTAATGCAAGGAGTACATGGGGATTTGAAATTCCCTAAGGACCAAGCTCAGAAGAGACTAATGCTTTTCAGAAGTGTAGATGAGGTCCAAGAGGCGAACTTGTTTCAAGTTAGTAAGCTCGGGAGGGAAGCGAAAGTTGAGACCCATACATTAGGGCTCACAAGAAGTAAAATGAAGGTCGAGACCTTCGAAACATCTGAATGATTCCAATTCAGGGAAGAAAGAGAAATCTCAAAAGGAGGAGAAACAGTGACCGTTGGATCGAGCACTGTGAAAGATTTGGACCGTTGGGATCCATGTCCAGAAAATTAGAAGAGTGCACAAGAGGAGATCAGATCTAGGTCGTCATATCTGATCACGAGGACCAATGGTCGTTGGATCCCAAGGAAATTGCACGAGGCCTAACCCTTTGAAAGTGCACAGGAGAGTGGACTTGCGAAGTCCCGAAGTTTCGAAGTCAATTGGAACCGTCCAACGTCAGGGTTGATATGTGGCATAAGATCCACAACTTTGGAGGTTTGTGGACAAGGAGAAGGGAAAACAACCGAAGTAAATCCTGGTCATTGATCGCTAGGGGGATACATGTCAGGAGATCATTTATTTTAGGTAAAAGAACTCCAGAGAAATGGGTGCATAAGAGTTGAAACTTAAAAAGCTCGAAGAGTTGGACAGTCGAAGTGTCGAAGCGTCGAAGTGTTGAAGAGACGAAGCGCCGAAGGGTCAAAGCGTCAAAGGGCCGAAGAGACAAAGAGCCCAAGGACTCTGAACTATTAGATCCAGAGAGACATGTAATGTTCGATTGTAAGCTTCGGGTAAATTTCATTAGAGTTTCAATTGAGAATTGAGATTCTCGAACCCTGAAGACCCAAAGTGAATATGGACCACCAGATCCAGAGGGATGTGTGGTGATAGATCATGGACTCCAAATAAATATGTTCAAGAGTTTTTAATTGATATTTGAGACTCCCGAAGTTCGTAGATCTGGATATCCGAAGTAAATCTCAACCGTCTGATCATCTGAAGTAGATCTCAGTCGTCAGATCATCTGAAGTAAACCTTAAGCATCGGATCATCCTAGGTGAATTTGGATCGTCTGATCCAGAAGTGACATGGTGTAGATTGGTGGATTCTGGCTAAAGTCCCAAAGTAATTCATAGCCATCAGATCAAGAGGACAAGTGGCATAAATCTGTAGATTTTGGGAAAATACCCGAAGAAAGCCTCAACCGTCCGATTCAAGTGGACATGCGACAGGAATCTATTTACTTCGAGGGGAAGTGAAGTTTGAGATTTGATATCTCAAAAGTCCGGAGACCCGAAGGAAATCTCAACCATTGATCGAGAAAAGGGGTTGTAGGATCGTTGATCTAGTTGGAAGGTCAAACCCCCGAAGCAGAGGCAAAGTCACTGATTGAAAAGGAAAGGTGTTTGCAAATCATCAAATCTGGAAGATTGACGTACTGAAGAAATGAAAGTTTGAGACTTGAGAATTCTGAAGTCCAGAATTCTAAAACAAATCATAGTCGTTGATTTGCAAGAGGTCAGATATTATCCGCAACTTTGAAAGGGATAGATCTGAGCCGTCATTTCAGAGGCACCATCAAGATCATGAGATTGATGGTCCTATAGCATTGCGGGGATCGAATATGCATGAACTTTAAAAAGTTGAGGATGGGCTGCAATCCAAACCATGGTTTTGAAGAAAGGACACGTGGAGGCTTGAGGATAATTTTGGGCCGAAAGGTAGTTTGGTTTCAAACCGCCTTTGGTCATGCCCACAGTTATGTGTTTGCGTGAGGTTATCACCCAAGGTCACCTCAAGGAGGGGCTTACCAGAAAAGGGGCTAGCACCCAAACTCAGAGATTTCCCAAACGTGAAGGGAAGGTCATGGGTACCATTAGACCTGCACTCAGACATTGAAAGGGTTTGCATTTAATTACGGAGTGAGACCATCAGGGTCTCAGAGAGTCGTTGGCTTCAGAATCATAGATCCTTGACCGAGAGTTTGTATTGGTTCCCCTACTTCCCAAATTAGAAACCATGGATGGAGAATTTTTCCTTTAAGAAAAGAGAAAAAATTTATGCCCCGTCATGGGTGTGTTACAACCACACAATCTCTTTGACCTCACACACACATACACACACATACACACATACACACACACACACATATATAACTTAGTCTCATGTGCACATCAAGGTAATCCCTATACATGTAATCAGGTGCAAACAACACTATGGAATGTGCACACCCTACCCTTGATGTGCAATCCATGCACACTTACTCCAATGTGTGCAACACTATGGAATGTGCACTCTCTTTCTTTGGAAAAAAATCCTCATGCACTACTCAGGTGCACGAAAAATTGTACCAAAACTTGGTGTCAATGATTCACCAACCTAAATGTACATTTATAATTTTAGGTGTGAGAAAAACTAAACCAACACTTGGTGTCAACGGTTTACTAGCCTCAATATAAATTTAGAATTTTATGTGCATGCAAAACTGAACCAACACTTGGTGCCAATGGATCACCATCCTAAATGTACATTTACAATTTCATTTACAATTGGGGTTCATATTAGGGATATTTCATTCCCCTTCCCCTTATTTATGCACTATCCTCAGTTCATTATATACATACGTACATACAAAAACTTCACAATTCTTCAAAAAGATATGGGTACTCTGCCTGCATAGAATCCTTGCGCTCCCAAGTTGCATCCTCGAGACTTTACCAGGTCCATTGGACCTTTACTATTTCTATGTCTTGATTCCAGAGTTGTTTTATTTTTCGATCCAATATGAAAATCGGTTGCACTCGAAAATTGTCTTCTAGCTCCACGTGAATCACATTCCAATCAATGACATGATTAGCATTAGGTATGTACTTTTTTATGAAAGATAGATGGAAAACGTTATGGGGTGTTTTCTTTCCAATGGATTTTATGCGGTGTTTGCATATACCGGGAAACAAGACCAACAACAAAGGAAAGATCAGGATGGGTATGAGTCAAGTATAAGAGGCTACCAACTAACTGACGGTACAAAGTGGCATCAAATTTGGGAGAAGTATAGGTGGAAACAAGCTTGACTCTAGATTGGAAGGGATAATGGGTTGGTTTACAATCTTCCATGTGGAAGCGACAAAGAAGGTCACAGCCATACTTAGACTGGGAAAAAAACATTCCTTCATTAGTTTGCAAAACTTGGAGGCCAAGGAAATAGTGCAAAAATCCTAAGTCTGTCATTTCAAATTTATTCTTAAGGCTAGTTTTCACATGGTTTAAAAGTTTTGAGTCACTACCAATAAGGATAAGGTCATCAATATAAATAACAAGGATTATGAGATGGCTTCCTACTTTCCTGGTATATACATTAGGATCATAATGTCATCTAGAAAATCATATGTCAATAAGAAAGTTGTCCATTTTGGAATACCAAGCTTGGGTAGCTTTCTTAAGACCATAAAGAGATTTCTTAAGGTGAAAAACAAGGATAGATTCATTCTGGACATAGCTAGGAGGTTGTTCCATGTAGTTTTCTTCTTTTGAATCCCCATGCAAGAAGGAATATTTAACTTCCATCTGATGGGCCTCCCATTTATGTGAGGCATCAAGGGAAAGAACAAGGAAGATGTAATTCATTTTTTCTACAGGGGAAAAGGTTTAATTATAGTCAAATCCTTCAACTTGGGAAAATCCTTTGGCAACTAACCAAGACTTGTGTCTTTCAACACTTCCATCTAATGCATACTTAGTCCTATATACCCATTTGTTGGAAATACTAAAACAACTGAGAGGGGGGGGGGG
>ML781350.1:76064-93812 GCA_009831015.1 Picea engelmannii | reverse complement strand
CAGGCTCCAACCTGCATAACAGAGAACACCTGTTCTCCCTAGCACCACCCTGCCACCCTGGTTTCTCTGGCTACAACCAGATGGAAGCTACAACTTCCTGTGTTCAAGCACCCACTTGAACTTCTGAGGACTACAGTCCTCCCAAGCACCTCCCAACCACCCTTGAACATCAAATAATAAATACACAGACAACTTATGCAGATAAATCAATTCTTACCAATCTTTCTTTGTATTTGATCTTCAACAAACTGTTCTGCAATTCTTTTATTCTTTTGGTTGTTTAGCAGGTCAACTCTGCATCACCTTTTCTGTTCTGTTCTATCTGTCCTTATGTTCTACTTCTTCTCTCCATTTTGTCTCCCTCTGTGCATTTTCTTCATATCCTGCTACACCTCTGCTCATTTTTCTTTTCTTACTATTTCATACTTTTTCCATACAGAACGACCAACCACATACAGTGTCACTCATTTTCTTTTATACACCCTGCCTTGGCGATTCCACTTCCCATCTCCTATGGCAAGAATAGTGACAACTGTCCCTATAACTGAAACATTAACACCTTTACAATCACGAGTCCGTTTCACTCAACAAATTCGTAACAGAGGAGTTAACTTTAAGAAAGAATGGTAACCCTCCGATCACTATCAATTCTTATCCGCACCGTTGGTTTATCTTTATTATTCTTGCCTTTTAAATCGGGTTTCGGCATTCTTCATGTTCAATGTTCTTTTCACAAAATTATATATATCGGTCAAATCAACGATCCAGGTGTAACTTTGGCTCAACGGATACGATTATGTCGCGATATCGCGTATCGCGATTTCGACATTTCTAATGTTGCAAGTTCTTGTCACTTCCAAATCGCGATCCCCAAAACTCCGATGAGAGGTCAGATCAACGGTCCTGATTATTTCTGGATCTGACGGTCTGGATTCAATCATGATTTCGCATATCGCAAAATCGGAGTTTTTTTTGCATTGTGTTCTTTGCATTATGAAATCCCGATCCCCGAAACTCCGATGAGGAGAATCAACGGTCCATATCTCATGCTTTCTTTAACGACTGAGATCAAATCACGAAATTGCATATCGCGATTTCGGAGTTTTCGATGTCAAGTGGATTGGACATTATAAAATCCTGATCCCCCATTCTCTGATGAAGAAAATCAACGGTCCGGATGCATTTTGGATTCAACAGTTATGATTGAATCGCGAAATCGCACATCGCGATTTCGGGTTTCTCGTTGTCAAGAGATTTTGACATTGCAAAGTGTTGATTCCCGATCCTCGATACTCCATGCAGAGATTCAACGGTCCAGATCACTTCTAGCTCGATGGCTCAGATTAGATCGGGATTTTGCACATCGCAATTACTCCCACTTCTCCTTGTTCTTTAAAGGGCATGCAGGTTATCCTTGATCCGATGATGATCGGGTCTTGCATTTGGATCTAACGGTTACTAAGTCATCTCCACAACCACAACTGTACTCGCACTTCATGCAAAGATTCAATGGTCCAGATCACTTCTAGCTCGACGGCTGCGATCAAATCGCGAAATTGCATATCGCGATTTCAGGGTTTTCGATATCAAGTGAATTGGACATTTCAAAGTCCCGATCCCCGAATCTCCGATGATTTATCTCCCTCGCAACTTCTGCAGATCTGACGGTTGTCGGCCTTTCGGGAAATTTGAATGGAATCCAACGGTCACTAGATCTCTGTCTTCCTTCTTCTCTGTAAGCTCTTGTCGCGCGCGTTTTCTTCAATACTGTTCCTCCTGAGATTTTACGTCCGAATCCCCAAGGGGTTTTATCCTTCTTATCCTGTCGTCTCCACTGTTTCCATTAATGACAACAACCATCAACACGCATTCGTTGCTTGTTCAATATTTGCCAACACCGTTTACGTCTGAAAAAAAAAATTCCTTTCGGAAGAGGTACAAGATCCCAAGTATCATTTTCCATTAAAGAACAATACTCTTCATTCATTGATGTATCCCAATCTTGATGACCCAAATCTTCTGCAAATTTATCTAGATCATGAGTCTCTGAAACTTGAGCCAAAAGAGAAGAGGCTCATTGGAATTGTGAATGAGTTTAACGTTGATCTGAAGGATCACCGACAATATCACCAACTGCTTCTCGTGTTGAATGGACCCATATAGGAAACAATGGTGTTGGTGTTGGTTCAGGTTCAATGGACTCATCTAGAGGAAGATGAGAAGGAGGAGGTGGTTTTTCATCCTCATTGTCATCATCTGAAGAAGAAACCAGAATAGGAATGAAATAAGGCACAAATGTTGAAGATGGCTCATAGGTCGAAGAAGGAACAATCTCAAATTAGGCTTGCAGGCCAAGATATTTTCATCAAATTTAACATCTCTTCATATAATAATTTCATTAAAATGTGGTTGAAGAAGTCTTTAACCTTTGACATCTTTGGGATAACCAAAAAATATACACTTATCACTTTTATGCTACAATGCTTTCTTTTTCTCATCAAGAATGTGAGCCCATGCTATACTGTCAAATACACAGAAGTGACTTACATCTGGTTTAATTTTAGTCCATGCTTCTTTCAGTGTTATATTTTCAAGATCCTTTGTGGGAGTGTGATTTACTATGTAATTTTCACAATTGATGGCTTCCTCCCAATACTTTAGACTTAATCCCTTATATTGAATCATACAATTAGTCATTTATTTTAATGTGTTGTTATTTCTGTCAGCAACACCATTTTGTTGAGGTGTATATGGAATAATGTGTTTCATTTGGATGCCTTGTGTAGTGCAATAACTTGTAAAATTATTGTTCACATATTCTCCTCCATTATTTGTTCTTAACCTTTGAATTTCATGTCCAAATTGTTTTTCTACAAGGGCCTTGTAGGCCAAAAACTTCGCTCTTAAGTTTTAAGAAGTAAACCCAAGTATGTCTCGAAAATTCATCAATGAAATTTAATAAATACTTTCACCTGAAAAAAGACGGAGAAGAGATTGTACCACACAAGTCACTTTCAACAAGTTGCAAAGGGTGTGAGGTGTTCCAAGAGGCACGCTTTTCAAAACTGTCCTGATGATGTTTGCCAATAACACAATTGGCACAAACACCATCTTTGCATGAAACAAGAGGAAGACAAGTCACCATATGTTGATTACATAGTTTCTGCAATGAGTGATAGTTTATATGACCAAAGCACTCATGCCAAAGTTTTCTCAAGTCATCACCAAGAGAAACAAAAACTAATGGAAAAGATGATGACCCGAAGTTGTCAAATTTGTATAACCTGGTAATATCATCAACAATTCCAATTGCAAGAATATGTTGGGGATATTTTAGATCCTTGATTACAACTTGGTGAGGTAAAAACTCTATGGTTTTACCTTCGCCTGAATGATTGATTTGATATACTCACAGAAGGTTGTAGGAAATATTTGGAACACATAATACATCATTGAAATGACCATTATCTACCTAAACTGTTCCAGATCCTACAATACTAAGAGATATATCATCACCAACAAATATTTTATTGGTGTTACATTCATTTAGAGTGGAAAATATGGCTTTCTCCTTAGTCATATGATAATATGATCCAGAGTCAATAAGTCACTCATCAGAAGAAGTAGAAGTTCCACTGAAAGAGAAACCAGAAGCAAAAAGTGCATGTCCATGAGAAGAGGAAGAAGTAGTAGAATCAATATTGATTTTGTGCTTCTTCATCAGTTCTTCTAAAGTTGTCATCTTCTTGAAACATTTGGAATCATCATGTCCATATTTTCCACAAAAGTTGCAATGTTTGTCAGTCTACTTATTTTAAGATTTTGCTCATTTGTCACCATTAGGAGCTGAAGTTGTCTGAGTGGGTTTGGGACCCCTTTTTTCTTGTTGTTTTGGCGAGGATGTTGCTTCTTGGGATTCTTTGGTTTATCTTTCTACTAGGCTACTAAGGCTTTGTTAGAGGTACCTGCAGTGTTGATCATTCCAAGTTGTACAAGCTTATCTTTCTCTCAAATCAAAGAATCACAAAAGGACTCAAGAGTGGGTTTTTGATAAGATTTCCCTAGAGCCTCTCTCGTGGAATAAAATGTAGATACAAACACAGAATATGCAGTACCTAGCTTAGAAATAATAAAATAGATGCAACTCTCTTCCTCCATCTTTGTGTTACACTCTTCACATAAAATTCTAAGTGTTTTAAACTTAGATGGATAGTCTTCAATGCAATAAAAATCATTTGGACGATATATATATATATAAACTAATTATTTTTTTTCTCTGTGGTTGGGGGAAACCCTAGCCGCAGGCGCCCATTTAACCAAGTGAGCTAGAAAAACATATTGTATTGTTTAGAATGAGGAATGGGGTTGTTGTTTTTGTTTTTGTTGTTTTTGTAGACGGCCTTGGAGAGCATGCTAAAATAAAACTCTTTTCACACAAGAAATTTTTTTCTCTTCTTGATGACAACAAGGGTTAGATATCGATTAGCTTACCTGGAAAATGCATATTTTCCTATATGTTTCTGATTTTCTGAGATCGCACAGGGTGCGGGACAAGAGCATACGCATATCTAAAAGAGTATCAACCCAAAAAAAAACAATATAAAACTGAAATAATACTCTGCAAAAATTTTAAAAGGGCATATTTAGGCTTTATACCTCTGAATCTGACTAAAATGGTCGTATCTTGGGAAAATGGAAACCTTTTCGAGTGAAATAAAAATAATTCTTGACTAAAACAACCACTCTACATGCAATGGAATAGTCCTCTCAACCCAAAAATGTATAGAAATGGCAGAAACTAGAGATGAGGCAACTCGACTTCACAATCTTGGTCTACAAAAGGAACGGGTCTTCAAGCAAGCTCTGATACCATGTTCTAAAACATAAGTTTTCCAAGAGAGGACGAAAACCTTCAATAACCACTCACACAAACAGATCAAGTATAAACACATCGATTTTTTGACGTGGTAAAACCCCTACGGGGAAACATCCATGGCCCCAACCAATACGACCACTTGGAGGAGTTTATTAATGCAAAAGAAAAAGATTACAAAGAGATTTTACAAGAGAGTTTCTCATAATCGATCATCAAAAAATGACCCTCCATGCTATTTAAATAGAGATCATGGACCAATCAGGTGCTAATCCACAGATACATGTAGTTATTAAGATCGAGGAGAATATGAACCGTAAGATCACTCTATGTCGAGAACATATCATGATTATTGGATTTTTGAACTACAAATGCATACTAAAGAAACACACTAAGAAACACACTTTTACCTAACGACACATTAGACCAAGTAGATCTTAACTAACTCCTAAGTGTCTAAGTATCCTAACATTGAAAACTCCTTACACAATCTGGATTCCATTCAAATCACACACCTTTCTTTTGCAAGGATGTGATTGGGTGCGCAATCCTTGAGAATCCTTCAATAAAACTTTTGAAGTACCCTACAAGTCCCATGAAGGACCTCAGATCTGTGAAATTCCTTGGTGTTGGTCATCCTTCAATGGATTTTATCTTCTCTAGGTCCACAACTATCCCTTCCTCTAAAATGATATGACCCAAGTAATGAATCTGTCTCTAGTAGAATGAGCACTTTCTCAACTTTTCATACAACTGATGTTCTCTCAATACTTGCAACACCATCCTCAAGTGTTGCTCATGTTCTTATTTAGACTTTGAGTAAATAATTATGCCATCCAGAAATACAATGATAAACTTATCTAAGCATTCTCAAAAAATACCGTTCATAAAACACATGAAGGTAGCTGGTGCATTTGACAACCCAAATGGTACCATTGTGAACTCATAATGTCCACACCTCGTTTTGAAAGTTTTATTTTTGATGTCTTCTTCTTTAATTCCCACTTGGTGATATCCAGATCTAAGATCAATATTTGAAAATAACGGTGTTCCCCTCAGCTAGTCAAAGAGGTCATCTATCATTGGAAAAGGATACTTGTTCTTTACTATTACTTTGTTCAATTGCCTGAAGTCAATACAAAGCCTCGACATAGTATCCTTCTTCTTCACAAACAATACTGGGGCACGCAAAGTTGACACAATTGGGAATATATACCCCTTCTTTAGAAGCTCCTCAAGTTGTGTCTGCAACTCCTTTATCTTTGGTGTACTCATCCTATAAGGAGTCTTGGATACGAAAGTTGCTCCAAGCATCGAATTTATAGAGAAATCAATATCTCTTTTCAGTGGAAAATCCGATATTTATTTAAATAAATCTTCAAATTATTTCAGTACTGTATAGTCTTCAACAATTGTCACTTTGTCCTTAGCTACCTCCTCCATGTGCGCTACAAATACTTGACATCCTTTCATGTATCTTTTCTTCAACTGCAAGGTTAAAACTTCTATGATGGTTACAACTTTTGGAATGCCTTGAATTGTTCTTAAATTTCCTTCCTCATCCAAGCAAGTAAATTGCTTATTGTAACAGTCTAGAATGACATGATGTTGGTGTTGGAAATTAGGTTCAATGATTTAAGTAAAATTCACGACATGGGGTAGCCCCCTCTCGTGGATCCTAACTCTATCTATTGTGGCGAAGATTAATGCTTGTGGGTTTTGGTCTAACAACAATCGTAGTCCAACAAATGGTATCATAGCGATAGGTCTTGAGTTCGAAACTCGACTGACACACGCTAGGGGGGAGATTGTTAGACATTGGGTTCAACGCTTCCCATGAGTTTCGCGACATGGGTTAACCCCCTCTCGTGGATCTTATCTTTGGCGATTGTGGGGGAGATTAATGCTTGCAGTTTTTGGTCTAACGACAATCGTAGTCCAATAGTTGGTCCAATAGGTATGATATTTAAATCAACTTTTTCTCTCATCCCATTCATATCCATTGGACATGCCTTAACCATCTCATTAATTTTCCTTTTTTCTCATGTAGCTAGTTGCACCAACCAAGGTTTTCCAAGCTTGCTTCTTGGCAATTATAATGTTTCCACCATCTTAAGATCTAGATAACTATGACTAGCTCCTGAATCAATTAAAATAGTGATGGGTTGGTCATTAATATTACATTCCACTTCAATCATGTGCAACCAAAACTCATCTTGCTTGTTATCTAGGGATGTGTAGATCCTTGGTACATTTCTTCCCATTTATTCAACTGTTGCAGCTTGTTGTGCATTGTGAAAAATCCTCACTTTTTCACCTCCGTGATGGAAATATCTATACATGATGGCATCCCACTCATGTACCTATGAATTTTAACTTGCTCATCCTTGATGAATGCAACATATTTCAACAACTCTAAGAATCTTCTATCATACTCATCTATTGTCATACTCCCAAGCTTGAGTTCAAAGAACTCCTTCATTTTCTTGTCATAGTATCTCTTGGTTAAGTATTTATTTTGGAAATACCTTTTAAACTCTCTCTAAGTAACCTTCTTCTCACCAATGTGTTTCACTCGCACGAACTAATCCCACCACATTGATGCTTTTCCTTTTAGATGATAGATGAAAATTCTCCCTTCTGCCTACACAAAATAATTATGCAACTGGAAGTACTTCCTCATGCGCAATAGCTAGGCCTCTGCATCTTCGTCCTTCTTGTGCTGACCATCAAAGGTAGGAGGCTTGATCTTATTTATTTCTCCCTTTAGCTCATCCACCCTGGTCCTTCCCTTATGCTTTCTGACAGGAGATGGACAGAGCTACTGTGCACTTTCTTAAATGAATGCTTTGGTGAGTGATGATAATTCCTATCAACACTACTTGTTTTTCTTCTCTTATTATGAGACCTGTGACTTCCTTACTTTATTGACTCTATCTCCTTATCCCTTTTCTTTACTATTCTATCCAAGATTTTCATCAACTTGATATGGAAGCCATCTTGTTTCTCCTTGGTTTTCATAAGCCTCTCATTATCAACTTTCTAGCTTTGGAAATATTTTTCCAGACCCTTTATGGTTTTTACCAAGTTTATGCACTCATCCTTGCCTTCTTTATGCTCATTGGATTTTGTATTATCCATACCCATAATGATATACAAACCCTCAAATTCATCATCATGGTTGTAGGTTCACTATACATCTTCCATGCTTTTGACTCTCTGTGTTGATTCTGTCCTGATCTAATCGCTATTGATTCTGCAAAATGTGCAGGTAATAAGATTTGTTAGACAAATTCATGCAACAAATTCATGAAAACTCTGCACCCCTTTTTCATAATCCTTTCTTCTAATTTATTGGATGATTTTAACATCCCAATTCAAACTTTCTGGGTGAATAATTGGACTCCTCTGTCCAAAAATTTCCCATCGAATGCTCCCTTGTGAAATTTTGATTCCTGCATAGTAAATTATGGTCATTTGGAATTCACCCAAATACCCTTTTACTCTTTATTTCTTTCTTATGAAGCCCATTTGTGCACTGGTATTCAACACGTACCAATTCACAATGCAAATATTCAACATATACTCTGTGTATTAATATTACACATGCACAATAATTTTTTCTTTGTACGACCTCAAATTTTAGTGTGCGCATTCATGCACCATTATTTTTGAACATGTATGCTCATGAAGCTCGGTGTTACTTAGTGTAATGTCCCCCACTTCTTGAAGAAGAGTTTTGGAAGACATAGTGATCTAGGTGTCCCCACTAGGCCATAGTCTCACACTGAGGGGAAAGGTCGACTAGACTAAAGTTATATTTTTTAAGGACTTGAGAAAGAAATAGGTTAAAAGGAGTAAAAGATAACTCAACAGAAGAATAGAAGTTAACCCTGGAGGTTAACCTAACTCAACATAGAATTAGAAGGAAAAGTATAAGTAAGAGGTTGGGCAACACCTATCACTCATTCTGATTTTGATATATTTCTTGTTAGTGCTCTTGAGCATGCAGTTTGGGGGTTTGTTGTACAAACCCTTGTGAGCAACTCAGTGGTGAAATATCCACTCACCTTGTTCCACAACTTGGTCTTGGGGATAAAATATTCCTCCACACCATTCTATTCTCAACATATCTCCTTCTAGAGCTTCACCAGACAATGGGGCCATACTGTTGAGGAATTTCCAACAAGGGTGCACCATACCATTAAGGAGGGTTCGATTTAGCTATTCAGGAGGGCACAACTCTCTTAGAAGATTTCACAGTTGGAGAGGTTTTCCTTGGACGTTGGGCTTAAAACTTCAGGAGGAGGATCCCACTACCCTGATCTATTACTTGACCGAGTTTGGGCTCATTTGAATCATTCTTCCATCAGGACCGAATTATTGAGGGCTTCAGTCTCCACTTGGAGCGTGGCACTCTCTGGTTGGAGGGTTTAACATTCAGATCTACTTGATACTGGTATTCATTACTTATTCATCCTTAAGAGGATTCTTTTGTATTGACGGGAGCATTTTGTAGCAGCTCATATCTATTGTTTGTACGACCATCTAAGGGTTATGCTAGATCGGCCATCTATTGTATTGATCCTACATTGCTTATAATAAAAGGGTCAAATATTTTCTTGTGTTTCTATATCTTGAATGTATGATCATCTTCATGTGTCGAAATGAATCTTGTATGCACTTAATAACTCAATAAACACTTGCACATCGATCAAACAGTGGTAGTTAGTGATTCCAAGCCAGAATTTGGCTTGGGATCATTACAGTGGTATCAGAGCTTCGATCCCCCCAAACCTGTGGAAGGATCAGCACATACAGAGGTATAGTGGTGCTCTCATGGGTAGAAGAATGAAACCAAGTAGTGAAACAGAGGCCGAAATGGAAGGGTCAGGGGATGACCATGAGTTTCTAGGCTTGGCTCGCATAGCAGCAGAATTTGACAAGTTCCAGCAATCCGTCAACCGTACGAAAAGCACATTGGTCCGACACTTGTATGAGTACCATGAAACCAGTAGAAGGGGACAGGCCGAACTCTCTGAAACTTTGAAGAGGATTGACGAAAACCTGCAGATAATGAACAATAATCAATCCAAGCTAAATGAACTTCTAATGCAAGTGACTCATCAAGGGAGGAACCCAGATACGTATGGGAACAAGGAGGTTGGTGGATCTGGGGAAATCCATGAGGAGATCAGATATAATCCGGAGAAAGTAGTTAGATCTGAAGGAAGTCTGGATGGAGACATGGACCAGGGTCATATGGGTAGCAGGGTCAATCAGAGACGATACATACCTACGTTTACAGATGATCATCTTGGTCGACATTCAGGTAGCAGAGCTAACCCTAGACCTTACATGCCCACATTCACATATGAGCAAGGGCAACAGGAACAGGTAGAAGAATTTGTAGAACAAATGGAAAGGAGTACCAAAGAATACTACAGTTTGGATATGAAGGTCCAAAGACATATGTCCCTAGATTAGTATTGCCAACTCAGGTTCAGAAATCAACCTAGGACAAACCACAGGGGTAGTTTTGAGTTTGAATGTAGAGTAGGGAAGATAGAAATCTTATACTTTGATGGTACGACCAAGATGACGGCACAGTCTTGCGTACAAAAGTTGGATACCTATTTACAGCTCAACCCCATGAAGGAGATAGAGGCCATCAAGTTTGCCACTATGTATTTGGATGGCAAGGCTCATGATTGGCGGTATCATGGACTCACCACACTCGGCCACAATCAGATAATGTCCTATACAAAATTCACTTAGAAGCTCATTGATAGATTTGATCAAGGAGATCCTGAGCTACGTTTCCGAGAGCTCCCCCAACTCAAGCAAACAAGTACAGTCGAAGTATATATTGATGAATTCCAGAGGCTTGCAGTTATGGTACAAGATATGTCCCCGACCAGGCTCATGATGCTTTTCACAAAAGGATTGACATAACCCTTGAAGGGTTGGGTAAAGGCCTTCAAACCCAACAACCTACAGGAGGCCATTTGGAAGACGAGGGATTTGGGTCTAGTTTCTAAACCTAAATTCATACCCAGACCACCCCTTAATAGTGGAGGAAGAGATCAAAGACCACCAATGACTCAAGGAGGACGGGACCCTAAAAGTTTTGACAGGGGTCGTGGCAGGACAGATGACAACACCAAGAGGGAACTGAGGAGGAAGCAACTATGATTCACTTGCAAGGAACCATGGAACCCATCACATAAGTGTATGGGACCTGGCTAGGTACACTATTTGATGTAGCATTACTGCAGAGGAGGCACATACCTACAATAGAGTTTGAAGGATTCAAAGTGGAGGTAGCAGTCGGTAGCACTATGCCCTGTGACAGATACATCCCAGGTATGAAGCTCACCTTGGGAAGGCATGAGCTAGTTCAAGATGCTTATGTGATGGATCTTCCCGACACCAACATCATCCTAGGGGTGCAGTGGCTCAACACTTTAGGGCCTATTACCACCAATTACAAGACCATGGAAATGTCCTTTATAGAGGAAGGAGGATGAAAGGTTGTGCTCAGAGGCATGCTAGGTAACTCTGCCCGAGTGGTTATGGCCAAGAGGATGGAAGCCATATTCAAAAGGGAAGAAATTGTATACACAGTAGAATGTAAAATCTCAACCTGGGTGGAGGAGAAGGGGAAGGTGCACTACACCCTGGATATTAAAAAGATCCTAGACAGACACCATAAGGTGTTTGGGCTGATTCCTCCAGGTGTGCCACCAGACAGGGGGTTTGAACACATCATTGAGCTGGAAGAAGGGGCTAAACCGGTTATCACCACACCCTATAGGCATCCCAAGAAGTATAAAGATGAGATAGAAAAGGCCATCAAAGAGCTTCTAGACATGGGACACATCAGGCCAAGTTCAAGCCCGTTTGCTTCTTCAGTAGTCTTGGCTAAGAAGAAGGATGGAACGATGAGAATGTGCATTGACTTCCAGGATTTGAATAAAAAGACGATAAAAAACATGTACCCTATACCCAGGATTGATGAATTACTAGATGAGCTGCATGGAGCTATCTATTTCACAAAAATTGACCTTCGTTCAGGATACCATCAAATCAAGATGAGGGAGTAGGACATCTCGAAAATAGCCTTCAAGTGTCACTACAACCATTATGAGTTTTTGGTGATGCCCTTTGGGCTAACCAACTCCCCAGCCACATTTTAGTCTTGCATGAACCATGTGTTCAACAAACAGCTGAGGAAACACTTGTTAGTATTCTTTGATGATTTACTCATTTACAACAAGACATGGGAGGAACACCTTCGACATGTGGATCAAATCCTGTCAATCATGAAAGAACAATCACTATACGCCAAGGAATCCAAGTGTGAGTTTGGGATGACAGAGGTGCTCTACTTGGGACACATCATAGGGGAAAAAGGGGTACAGGTACACCAGGAGAAGATAACATCCATTAGGGAATGGCCAACTCCGAAGACACTCACAGAATTAAGGGGATTTCTGGGCCTATGCACATACTACATGAATTTTATCAAAGGGTTTTCTCAACTGTGCGCACCCTTGACTGACCTGACCAAAAAGGGGTCCTTCAAGTGGAATGAAGAGGCCCAAGTCATGATGGAAAGGATGAAAGAGGTCATGATCACCTGCCCAGTCCTAGATCTCCCAGATTTCGACGTACCCTTCACCTTGGAGTGTGATGCCTTAGGGGAAGGTATAGGGGCTATGTTGATGCAGAATAGGCACCCCCTTCCCTATGAAAGCCGAAAAATCAAGGGTCCTGAACTACTTTACAGCATTTACGACAAATAAATGTTGGCTATCATGCATGCACTAGCCAAATTCAGGCAATATTTGGTAGGCGCAAGGTTTGTGGTCAAATCAGACCATAACAGTCTTAAATATCTATTGGAGCAAAAGGATTTGAATGAACGACAACAAAAACGGGTAAGCAAAATACAAGCCTACGACTTTGACATTGAATTCGTCAAAGGGAAGAACAATGCAGTAGCAGATGCATTATCCAGGAGGCCATCCATTTTTGCCATGTCTGGTATGTCAATTGACTGGAAGGATCACTTGATAGTGGAATATGCAAAGGATCAGTTCGCTTGTCAACTTTTGGACGGGCAAATATAGGATGACAACTTCAGAGTCATAAAGGACCTCATTTATTACAAAGGTTGAATTTTCTTAGTTCCTGGATCATCTCTCAAAGAAAAGATACTGCATGCCTGTCATAACTCACCAGTAGCGGGACATCAGGGCATCAGTAAGACGTACAAGCAGGTGAGAGAGAGGTTTTCATGGAAGGGCCTAAAGGAATATGTGATTAAACATGTCAAAGAATGCACTACATGCCAATAAAACAAGGATGAGCACACGCACCATGCAGGATTGTTGCAACCCCTACCTATTCTAGAGCACAAATGGGAAATCATATCCATGGATTTCATCATCGAGTTGCCCAGGGCACAGGGAAAAGATTGCATTTTCATTGTAGTAGACAGATTGATGAAATTTGCACACTTCTTCTCCATAGCCACTGACTTCAGTGCAACACAGGTAGCCGAATTATTTTTGAGAGAGGTGTTCAGATTACACGGCCTACCCAAGACCATTATCAGTGACAGGGACAGCAAATTCATGAGAACATTTTGGCAGGAGTTGTTTAGATTAGTGGGTACGGCATTAACTCCTAGTACCAGCTATCACCCTCAGACGGATGGCCAGACGGAAATAGTCAACAAATGGGCGGAAGGCTACCTCAGAAATTACGTATCTGGACAACATAAAGCATGGATCAGATGGTTTCACTTGGGAGAATATTGTTACAACACCACCCATCATGTATCCATAGGTATGACACCATTCAGGGATTTATATAGCTATGATCCCCTTTCCTTTGCGGAGATTGCCTTTGGGGACAACAGGGAACCAATGGTACAGGATTGGGTACAACAGAGCCAAGACATTCTCTGGGAGTTAAAGGATCATTTACAAAGAGCCCAGAACCAGCAGAAGGTCCAGGCGGACAAATACAGAGTGGAGTGAACTTTTGAAGTGGGTGACTTGGTTTATTTAAGGCTCCAACCATACCGATAGGCTTCAATTAAAAGAAGTGGAGCAGAAAAACTACAACCACGTTTCTTTGGGCCTTACAGAATCAACAAAAAGATAGGGGTCGTGGCTTATGAGTTAGAACTCCCACCAGGCAGTCGAATATACAACGTCTTTCATGTATCATGCTTGAAGAGGGCTATCGGCCAACACATCCACCCCATTGAGGTACTACCTCCCATGGACAAAGAAGGTCAGTTAGTGCTGGTTCCAGAAGAGATATTGGAAGTTTGAGAAAAGAGGCTCTGGAAGAGAAGCATTAAGGAGCATCTGATCAGGTGGAAAGACTTTCCCATTGAGGATGGCACATGGGAGAATGAACAGATGGTACGAGAAGCAGGTTGGAATTGCTTGAGGACAAGCAATCTCAAGCAGGGGAGACTGTAATGTCCCCCACTTCTTGAAGAAGAGGTTTGGAAGACATAGTGGTCTAGGTGTCCCCACTAGGCCATAGTCTCACACTGAAGGGAAAGGTCAACTAGAATAAAGTTATATTTTTTAAGGACTTGAGAAAGAAATAGGTTAAAAGGAGTAAAAGATAACTCAACAGAAGAATAGAAGTTAACCCTGGAGGTTAACCTAACTCAACAGAGAATTAGAAGGAAAAGTATAAGTAAGAGGTTGGGGAGCACCTATCACTCATTCTGATTTTGGTATATTTCTTGTTAGTGCTCTTGAGCATGCAGTTTGGGGGTTTGATGTACAAACCCTTGTGAGCAACTCAGTGGTGAAATATCCACTCACCTTGTTCCACAACTTGGTTCGGGGATGAAATATTCCTCACACCATTCTATTCTTAGCATATCTCCTTCTAGAGCTTCACCAGACAACAGGGTCATACTATTGGGGAATTTCCAACAAGGGTGAACCATACCATTAAGGAGGGTTCGATTTATCTATTCAGGAGAGTGGAACTCTCTTAGAAGATTTCGCATTTGGAGAGGTTTACCTTGGACGTTGGGCTTGAAACTTCAGGAGGAGGATCCCACTACCCTGATCTATTACTTGACCGAGTTTGGGCTCATTTGGAGCATTCTTCCATCAGGACCGAATTATTGAGGGCTTCAATCTCCACTTGGAGCGTGGCACTCTCTGGTTGGAGGGTTTAACATTCAGATATGCTTGATACTAGTATTCATTACATATTCAGCCTTTAGAGGATTCTTTTGTATTGACGGGAGCATTTTGTAGAAACTCATATCTATTGTTTGTACGACCATCTGAGGGTTATGCCAGATCGGCCATCTATTGTATTGATCCTACATTGCTTATAATAAAAGGGTTAGATATTTGCTTGTGTTTCTATATCTTGAATGTATGATGATCTTCATGTGTCGAAATGAATCTTGTATGCACTTAATAACTCAATAAACACCTGCACATTGATCAAACAGTGGTAGTTAGTGATTCCAAGCCAGAATTTGGCTTGGGATAATTACACTTAGCCTTCGACATCTATTGATATAATTTTGTTTACTCTATAAAAAAAATTACTATCTTTTTTCCTTGGAAAAATAACATAGTATATCATATATTATAACTCTTTAGTTGTTGTATATTATATCATAGAAGTAGTCTAAACGTTCTACCTTTTGGGGTTTTTTTGGCCACTTTTTCCATTTGATTTTGCCCGAAATTCGATGATGAATGGTTGAATCTGCATATTTGAGTGGCTAATTTTGTATAATACAAGTTCCCCGAGGGTTTTTCAGCACACTGAATCCATTTATGCATTCAGATAGGCAATTTAAACAACATAAAATAAAGATTTTGTCCAAATTTACATCATCGAATTCCGACCAATTCCTGCTAGAAAACCCAAAAGGTAGAACGTTTAGCCAACGTCTTATATCATATACTTCATTATATTATATAGTGAATTATGTATTATATAAATATTTATAAGAAGTATATATTATTATTTTTTAATTATGATTATTTAATTATAATTTTATTTTTTGAGTTTTAAATGTATTATTAAATATATAAAAAGGTAAGTTATGAATTATTATAAATGAAATATAATATAAATCTCCATAGTTTGACACTACATCATTTATTGTGTGCACAAGAATCTAAAACATTTAATATTATGTTTTACTCTCACCTATTAACTCAACATTAACTCTAGCAACTATTATTAATGAGACAATATAGATTAATCTTCACTGGATCACACATTTAACTTAGTGTAACATGACATATGCTTTTACTATTTTACTATTTTCTTTAAGAGGCCCATTTTGGACTCAAATTTTTTCTGTATCTATACATGCAATGTATCATAGTGACTTTTCACTAAGTCACATAGTTGAATCATTTATTATGGTTGAATGCACAAAATGTTGCCTCTTAATAATACTTCTAGCTAGCCAAGGAGAATCATTATAAACCAGATCTAGTATAGGTGTTAGAATCCCAAAGGCACCTAATATTAATGTTGATCATAAAAATGTATTAGGTGTCATTTTTTGACAAAGTATCTGCAACAACCTCGGACACTTGAAGAAAAATACTCAATTATGTGGATGAAAGTGGAAAAGTGAAAACCACCCATCATTCCATATACTACAAAAAAAATATACTTATTGACTATTAGATTATTAATCACATAACCTAACCTCAGTGATAAGAGTACCAAGGATCATCAATAGTATTATAAAACACATTAACCATTATTGAAGATCATTCATGGAATTATATATCAGAGTTATGAGTGTCATATATGTGGAGAATTCCATTTGAATCTAGGGATTCTATCACTCTCAATCAATGAAAAGGATATCCAATGATAGGGAAGTGAGAACCATACAATGCTTCTGAAAGCATCATGTCCTTATCCAATTTCCACATCAAATTACTAGGAAGTGAGATCCATACACTTATTGTCAAGTGTCCCAGGAGAGAAACTCATCCTTATCAAAATTCCTTAGTTGTGTGATTATGAGAATGATTTACAGTGCACCTTTATTTATATATATCCATACAAAACTCTCTACAAAGCTCTAAATATCACTATGTGTATGTGTGTGTGTGAATTAGAAGATACAATACAACTCAAAACCCTAAAAATAATCTTTAATAAGCTTGCCCCCAGTAAAACTCACTTATATTGAATATCTAATACGATGATTCTCTTGTTGTGAAAGGTCTTAAAATTTGAATATGGGTTGCTCCCTAAATTTTGACTAATAATTTATTCACAATGACCTAAACCTCAACTTCTTTTACATAATACTTCATTTATAATTCATATCATTCATAAACACAAACAACATAATTAAATTTAATGAATATCTAAGAAAAATCCATAAATAAATACATTCTAATAAATAACACTATAAATTATTGTAAAAAAAAATCCAATATAAAAAAATACCCATCCTCATTAATAATTAAAATAATTATCTCATAAAATTAGTATATTAATAATCTCCTCTCCTTTACATCAATATAATCATTTAGGAATATAAGTATAGATCACCCCTTTTCCTTATGCCAAAACTTATTATCAAGTATCTACCATACACAATTATATTTGTATATTTGCCTTATTTGTATCTTATGGTTACTTGCCTGAGTCATTCCAATGAGTATACAAGCATCCTTTATGCTTGTCTTAATCCACAATTAAAAACTAATTTCCTACATGTAGAGCCTTTTTACCCCCACATTTTCGAAAAATAGGGGTTTTTACTCCCATAAACATCAAAATGTAGAAATATAAAATATGGGAGATGAAATTATATATATATATAT
>ML781350.1:52611-70457 GCA_009831015.1 Picea engelmannii | reverse complement strand
AGTATATGATATTTTAATTTTCAAAACATGAAAATATATGATAGACGTGAAAGTTTACATTTGTGTCTTGGCAGAATAATATCACTCCATATTAAATGTTGATTGATAAAAAAACCAGCGCATCGTTTAAACGACGAAATAAAATTATTTTATATTTTATATATTTTTTTTAAGTAATTATATATTTTTGACAAATACTTTGCAATTTAAATAAAAATTGTTTAATCATATCAATTAAAATGTAAAAAAAATAAATTTGAAAATTTTGAAAATTTTGAAAAACAAACAATTTTTAATTAAAAAAATAATTTAAAATATATGACATCAAAAAAAATGTTATAGAAAAACAAAAAAAAAAATTGAAAATCAATTTGACTTTTAACCCAATTAATGTAAACCAGCGTTTGACAAATATAATAAATAAAAAATAATAATTACACTACATCACTTATAATATTGAATATTAAATTATTGCAATTAAAATAGAGTATGTTAGAAGCAATAAATTCAATTATAAGTTATATCAAAAGTAGCAAATCCAAGAGCAAAATATGTAGCTTTTCCTTTTAGGATCTCATGGTGATGGAATGGAAAACCACTTTGCAACCAATTAAAACTTGTATCTCTTAGTAAACCATATCACCATAATAAAAAGACTTCGCTTTTCATAAAAGTATATAATAATTGGAATACTTTTTATCTCTTAGTAAACCAGTTCACCATAATAAAAAAACTTGGCTTTTCATAAAAGTATATAATAATTGGAATACATGCATCGTGTAAATAAGAAATTGTAACTAAATTCATGGTAACTAAATTTATGTGTTCATTATTAAACACATTTACACACATATTATACTATATATATTTATGATTCAAATAGATAATGATTTATAAGGAAAGGTAAAACATTTTTTTAAACAAAAAAATTGGTTTTATATGCACAACTTTATGTACAATCATAGGAATTCAGTGCAAATTGTATTTCTAAGTTGGGATATAAGGTCACTGTGGTGAAGGAACTAAGCTACATGCATATAGCTCACTCAATCCAAGTTAATTGTTTGCATCGATTAACCAATCTTCTCACCACAAAGAACTTTAGCCATCTCATCAAACCATTAATCAACCATGGCACTCTATTCCACTACCCTACAAAACACAAGGGAAGCTATTTCCTTTCTCTTCTCAACAATCCCTCAATAATATCCATCCCCTCCAGTGCTCTTTGATGCAAGAATAAATAGTTCAATTTGTTGAATGCCTTCTAAGAATAACCTAGAAGAGAAAAACTTGATCTATCAAGTAGCCAATTGTAGAAATATGTTGTGGTTGAAAGATTCCTCACTTGCCATGCATCACAACCTATATATTCTGCCCGAAATTTTTCACAATGACTTTGTGTACCCAAGTCGCTCTAGCACCTACGGTTGTGCGACACTACCTTGCATCGGTCACGACAATTTGACTACATCGTGCCTACTACAACTAGACTACGCATCTTCACTCAAGGTCTACCCGTAACTTCGCCTTGTGTTACACCAAGTTAGGTACACCAAATCCTCAACTAAGTTATCCAACAAGTATATTAGGCACACGTCCAACCACGACCTCAATATACTCTGCAACAATACTTATACTTAACCAATTCTACACTTAGTCAAATTACAAGTATGCAAAAAATACGAACATCCTAATACACAGAACATCCATACAAGTACACAAGATATGGGGATGACCGACACTTACGACAAGTTTCTAACACCCTTATTCATACATGTATAATAAAGTAGCATATGATACAAGATATTAAGAAGGGAGATCAGTCACTAATGCAACTCAATTACAACAGTATAAGAAATGCCAAGGTGCATTGCCTCCTCCTAGATAGCCCCACAAAACTCACACCAATCAACCCATGTTGCATCCATAGGCCTTCCTCCTGTAGGTCATGTTCACAGTCTCGATCACTTAGCCAACTTGGGTGACCTACAATATCAAGTCCCAAAACAGACCACCATAGATCCCTTCATTGACTCTTGCTTCTTGATGTATTATTTCTTCCTTTCTTGCCTTGGCTTGGCATGGCCTCTCCATACTTATATGTGTCTTCCCCAACACTTGGCAAGTCACGTCGCTTGTAGTGGTCACGATTTGACTCTTCCATTGCATGTGCCAGTCCACATGAGTCACCCCAAATGTTCCATGTTGTATGGATGACCCGTTCGTCCATGACCATGTCACGTCATTCCCGAGTCATCTTGTATGCACCCACGTCATCCAACCATCCATGCCCAAGTGCCCCTAAGGCCCACATGTTTGAAATACTTCCATTTGTAATTCATTCCCAAGGACTGCATTCCTAATGGAGTATGTCAAGAAAGTGCGGTCCAGGATCACGATCTATGGCAACTTGTGCTCGAAGGCATCTCGACTGCCCATCACAATCCCCAGGTGTGGATATCCCAACTCAATTGGTCCATATAAGTCTTGACACTCTAACTCTTGAAGTCTAGAACCAAGTTTTCCCCACTCCTTGGTGCATCCAACTTGCCTCATCTGCAACGTATCTTTTCCATCCATAGGAGCACTCAAGTCTCCACATTCCATATGGGGAGTGCTTGGTTTGTCCATAGGGGCACCCAAGGCAACCTGCGTCTTTCCAAGGAAACTCCAGAAGGCATCGTGTCTGAATGATCTATCCATCCGCGATGGTGTAGTGGAATTGCTCGATGCCACTCTAGGCAAGGGTCTTATAACCTACCCCGCTAAAATTCATTGTTTTCCTTGGACACATCACAAGAGCCTACTCTACTCAAGTCAATTCTCAAACTCGTGCATCTGTCTACAACCAAAGGATACTAGAAACCCCAAATTCCATGCCAATTCCCACTAGAAACCCCAAGTTCTCCATCAATGACTTCTGAAAACCCAAAATTTAAAAAACTCAATACAATTTTATACAATAGGCACTCAAATATCCACATTGTTCCTTATCCAAAGTTGACATGCAATCTATTTGTAAGACCCCAAATTTCAAAAAATCAATAAATTTTCTGCAATAGGCACCCAACTTTCCACACCGTTCCTTATCCAAAGTTGTCATGCAAACTCTTTGTCCCCCTCATGGACAAATGCCTCATGTCCAAATCCATCCTCAATGCTTCAAGTTGTTGCTACCCTATTGTAGTGACCATGTTGTGATGTTTCCACCATATCCTATAGTTACTATTGTCGAACCTTCCCTTGGTAATATTGAAAAAATGTCCAAGTGTTGGACCATATTGACCGATTACTACATCCATACTTCAACCCCTTCGTTCATGATTTCACACACTCAACTCTCTCATGCCTTGAACTGGTTGGGTGATCAATCCAACTATCACATCCAATCCATGAGCATGCACATCCCCGTGCCTGAAATGAGTCTTTTCCATCCACACTTCAGTCACTCTATCCAACCTCAATGAACTAAGGAAAAGTATCTCCCTTTTTCCCATAGTTTCTAAGTTTCCCCTACAACTTAATAGGCCAAGTATTGTCAAATTACCTACCACAAACTAACATATGTTGACTTCAACACGTGAGGGAAAGGTCACCTTCTTCCCATATACTACTAAGTTGTCCACGAAATGAACTTTCCACAACATCTTATTGAGGCGCTTGAGGCTACACTACCTCCTCCTAGGTAGTGAGATAACTCATGGTTTTCTAGTAATAAGAGAGCGCACAATAGGTGCCAACACTATGGGCATACATGGTGTCTAAATTGTGATCCATGTGCAAGTAATTTAAAAACAACGTCACTTATCATCACATTCAACCTAACTCTTCCAATAATTTTGCAGTCAATTCATGGTCATATATTCCCATGGCTCTCCTACAAAATTTCAGAATGATTGTAGGGTCTCGATCCTCGTATCTCACTTCCTCGGCATCCGACTCTAATTATTGTTGGATTAGTGCCTCCATGCACTACTTAGACCCAACACTTAGATCTTCTGCACTGAGTGAGCCATCTAACCAATCTATGTTTTTCTTATCCACAAATCTACAAGCAAGAAGGTGCCTCCTAGTGCTTCCCTTGTTCAACGAACTTTGCAATAGTTTATAGTGCAAGCTTCATATTTCCTTCAAATCCTTGCTTCTAATCTTGCAAGTTTCACAACTGTTCAACCTTTTCCAAGACTTCCTTCACCAAAGCCTCCATTATAATCATTCTACATGTTGCTTGGCTCAAGACACCCTTAGTTCCCAAGGATGTCATGCCCGAAGCCATCTCTTTTTGTTATGCAATGATATGAGGTGTGACCACAGGTCCAATGGCTGCCTCAATTAGCCTCATAGTTGACATTCTGGGCATCCACACCAACTTCCTCCTAGTCACCATAAGCATACTCAACATTTTGGCTTCATCCAAAAACACCAAGCTACTTTCGTGCAGTATTGGGACTGCCTTGGAAATCTTGAGAAACTCCTACCCCAAGACCATTGCATGGTCATCCAATGGACCCATAGTCAAATCCAAGCTACCAAACCAATTACCGACTTTCAAAGGTGCAGAGAAAACCACCCCTACTGTCAACTTCACTGCCAAGTTTACCACCTTGAATGCAACCATGCTTCTCACAGGATTACAGTGGAGCAACGTATCATTCCACTCACTAAAAAAAACATGGGTTGCACATGGATTCCACCTTCAACCCACTGATTGTTGCATCCATAAAACATATCTTGTTCACCTCTTCATCTTGCAAACAATTTCCACAGCCTATAGACTTTCCCAGACCAACTATCAAGGCATTCAACCCTTCCATCATCTCCTTTGAAGGCTGTTTCAGCTGGGTTACCACACCCAACACTGCAAAATTCTTCTTTATCGACTTCACTCAAACTTCTTCCAATTTGGCCAACTTTTCCTTCAAGGAACAATTTTTCACGAAGTGGTTATGAGAATAAAGATAACTAGTAAGATACTTACCTATGACTCTAGTAAATCTTGGCTACTTCTTTGTTGCAATGTTGTGGATATCTTGGGCATCCTCCTACTTAAGCGACCCCAACCTCAACAATATCCAAGCCTCCACTTGGTCTAACAAGACCTTCAAATTTTGGACCTAAGCTTCCACTTGTGCGCTAACTTGCTTCAACTTCCCCAGTGAACTTGACACAAGTGGTGAACCTCTTGTTTCCCTTGTTCCAATATCTTGACCACGATGCCTAAATTGGTCTTCCAAGACTCATCCTTCGTGCTCTCCATGCTACAACTCATGACCAGGGCGTGTGTATTGACACATCTCAATTTCGTCTAAGTCTCAAGTCTTGGTCGAGTGGCTTCCCCAAGCTTGTGACACACCCGAGTCAACTTTCCTTCACCGTGATATCTTCCCATGCATTGGCCATGTACTACACCAAAGCACCAAGCCCGCGTGCCTTGTCCAATCATTAAGAAAATCCACTACCAAAGTGCCAAATTCATTGGATGTCTATGACATAATTTCAAGTTTTCCTAGAAGGCTTACACGACTCTCATGAGGGTCTCGACAATACTAAACATAGAGATGTCTATGGTGAAGGGCACTTGAACTGGCCCAAGTCAAGTCTTCGACCATTGTCACAAGAGTGCAGTGCCCGATTTCTCCAAAACCTGCTCTAATACCAATTGTCATGTAAGTGATAGTGGTGAAGAGTACCAAAATATCACAAATATAGCTAAACATATGTGACCAACTATCACATAGCTCTGATACCAAATATCACAGAAGTGGCAATGTTGAAGAGCACCAAAATTTCACCAAATTCACTCTGATACCACTTGTCACGAACCTATAGTCCACCTAATTTTTGTTTCAACGATTTGGTGTGCCCAAGTTGATCTAGAACCTATGGTTATGCAACATTTCCTTACCTCAGTCATGATAGTTTGACCACATTGTACCTACTACAACCAGACTATGTCTCCTCGCTCAAGGTCTACCCATAACTTTGCCTTGGGTTACAACAAGTTAGATACACCAGGTCCTCCTCAACTAAGTTATCCAACAAGTATACTAGGCACATTTCCAACCATTGCCTCAATACATTCCACAACAATACTTATACTTAACCAATTATACACATAGAAAACATATATGCAAAGAACATGAAGATCCAAATACATAGAATATATGCACAAGTACACATGATATGGGGATGGGAAGCACTTGAGACAAGTTCCAAACACCCTTATTCATAGATGTACAAGAATATTACATATGATAAAAGATAAAAAGAGGAGAGTTCGACCAGTACTACAACTTAATTACAATAGTAAAAGAAATGTCAAGGCCCACTGCCTCCTCCTAGAAAACCCAAAAAAACTCACACCAATCAACCCTTGTCATGTATGCAGGCCTGCCTCCTGCAAGTCCTGTGCACAATCTTATTCACTTAGACAAATTGGGAGACCTACGATATCAAGTCCTAGAATAGACCACCACAGATCCCTTTGCTAACTCTTTCTTTCCTTGTCTTGGCATGCCTCTCCATACATATATGCATCTTTCCCAACACTTAAAAAGTTGCGTCGCTTGCAGTGGTCACAAGCCAACTTATCTATTGCACACACTAGTCCACATGAGTTGCCCCAAGTGTGCTTCATCGTGTGGTTGACCTAGTCATTCACTCCCAGGTCACCTCATTTGTGAGTCATCTCATCCACGCCCAAGTCATCTAATCTTTTGTGCCTAATGCCCACATGTTTACAATAATTTCATTCATAGTTCATGCCTAAGGAATGTGTTTCCAAGGGAGTATGCCCAGCGAGTGCAATCTGCGATTGTAATCCATGAAAACTTGTGCCCAAAGGCATGTAACGTACCTAGCCTCCTAGTTGGGTACCATGTTCTGATACCAATCTGTAACGTACCCAGCCTCCTAGCTGGGTACTGCACTTTAATACCAATATGTAATGTACCATGTTACCAACACTGACAAATGATCTAATATCACTTTGTAACATCCACAACTTACTACTGAGCAATGCCACTCCAAAAATATAGTGTGTATATTCTACTCTATAACATTAATCTCCGTAGAAGAAAGTGAGGTAACGCGCATGATCCCAAGCTGGATCACGCCCTCACAAATTTTCCTCTTCAAAAACTAGTTATAATAGCATAATTAACATGTAATACAACTGTGCGCATGATCATTATGTGCACAAAAGTATTATTGTGCTTGTAACCACTATGAACACATTATTACTACTACACGTGCAACCACTCTGGTACCGCACGTTGATTCAATTCTCTTTGTGCGCACGACAATTCTAGCCTCATGCACGCACAGATTATTTCCTTGCGTGCATGAAAATTCTAGCCTTGCCTCGAAACTCATGACCATCAATTCAAAAATTAACTAATAGGAAAATTAATAACTGTCATAATCTGCATGTGCGGCAACAACTATTGAATAACAACATCATGCTTACATGTACAAACAACATCACACAAAATAACAACAATTAATTACATGCAATGTCATACAGTAAATAAACCCATATCATACATAGATAATTAATCACACAATAAATTAAACAAGCACATAAGGACACTTATATTTTTATAAGAGTCACCGACTACACATAGAGCTCATACGTTCCTCCTATCCATAGACTTTGTTTCTCATAAACTTTCAACAACAGGTCACCCTCGAGATGGGACTTAAACTCCACCAGGGAAAAAGGATTCATAATGTCAGGATAAGGTATGCTAATAAACAAAATTGTTTAGTCCAAGGTGCCCAACTACTACAACTAGCCTACAATCTCTCATTCCCCACATACATGTCCCACCCAAGGAAGTGTGTGCCTTCTCTTCTCAACACTCCTTTAGCTGCCCCACTTCCCTTTCAGGGCTTCAACAATAGGTCAGACATGGAGTCTCAGAGCCATGTAACTAATTCCCAGTGCATAAGGGAACAATTCCTAGCAAACATCTCACCTGGAAAGAATGCTCACGTGCCTGACAACCCGCATCTTCGACAAAAAATATCTCACCTCGATAGAATGCTCACGGGCTTGACAACCCACCTCTTCGACATCAAATATCTCACCTGGAGAGAATGCTCACGTGTCTGACAACCCACCTCTTCGACAACAAATACTATGGTTAAAAAATGGAAAAACCCCTTTAAAATATTTTCTCTACAGATAAGATAATGGTCATTCCCCATTCAGATGGTTCAATCCTTCCAACAAATGAGAAATGAATGAATTCTCCCCAAAATAAACTAAGGTTCGACCATATATTTGCATGGTCATAATTGGACACTTTTCACCTTCAGACTTATCTTTAGCCACTTGGTGACTCGATCCCATCCCTCGGGAATTTAGGATAAATAAATATACATCACTATAATTTTCATAAATATTAATAAAATATTCCCTTGGACTTAAGTCCCCCCTTTTTCCTTTTCGGTGGATTTTAGACCCTCGTCTCTTTTTGTCTGAGTGGTCTATGCACAAAAAAATGATTTTAGTAATAACTTGAGAGTGATTACATTTTACAAGGATAGGCGCACTAGCCTTTTTGCATCTCGGATCACCATCCCAATAACCACACAGGCTCTCTGACGCATCTAGCCTTTTTTCATCATAGCTCACCATCCCAATAACCACACAGGCTCTCCAACCTCAAATACACACACACACACACACACACACACACACACACACACACACACAACTTGATCCGATGCACACTTCAATCTAATCCTCTCACACTTACTCAGGTGCACACAACTATGGAATGTGTGCACCCTACCCTTGATCTGCAATCCATGTGCACTTACTTAGGTGCATGCAACACTATGGAATGTCCATGCTCTTTCTTTGGAAAACAATCCTTGTGCACTACTCAAGTGCATGCAAAATTGAAACAAAACTTGGTGCCAACGACTCACCAACATAAATGTACATTTACAATTTTAGGTGTGCGCCAACACTTGGTGCCAATGGTTCACTATCCTAAATGTACATTTAAAATTTTAGGTGCGCGCAAAACTAAACCAACACTTGGTGCCAACGACTCTCTATCCTAAATGTACATTTATAATTTCATTTACAATTGGGGTTCAGATTAGGGATATTACATTCCCCTTCCCCTTACTTATGCACTATCCTCAGTGCATTATATACATATGTACATACAATAACTTCACAAGTCTTCAAAAATATATGGGTACTCTGCCCACATAGCATCCTTGCACTCCCAAGTTGCATCCTCAAGACCGTACCAGGTCCATTGGACCTTTACTATCTCTATGGATCGATTCCAGAGCTGTTTTATTTTTCGATCGAATATGCAAACCGATCGCACTCGAAAATCTCCTTCTGGCTCCACCTGAATCACATTCCAATCAATGACATGATTAGCATTAGGTACGTACTT
Source organism: Picea engelmannii (assembly GCA_009831015.1). Lineage (NCBI taxonomy): Eukaryota > Viridiplantae > Streptophyta > Pinopsida > Pinales > Pinaceae > Picea > Picea engelmannii. Next base: position 61,026 of record ML781350.1, on the reverse strand, counting down.
TTTGAGAAAAGATACATGGAAATCATTATGAATACACAAGGATGCAGGCAATGCAAGCATATATGCGACAAGGCCAATCCTCTCTATGATTTCAAATGGCCCATGGTAGTGTGCTTCCAGCTTAGAACATTTTCCCAACTTCAAGGAATTGCATCTTGCTTTCACTTTCAAGAACACATGGTCACCCACTTTAAACTCTATGTGGGTTTTGCCTTTATCTGCGTAACTTTTCTATCTTTCTTGGGCAACCTTTAAATTCTTCCTTATCTTCACCATATGCTCTTCCATTTCCCTAAGTAAATATGGCCCAACCACTACGCGGTCTGTTGAGTTGTCCCAACTCACTGATGTGTTGCACTTTCTTCCATAAAGTGCCTCAAATGGGCTCATCTTTAGAGATGTTTGATACTCATTGTTACAAGAAAATACAACCAAAGGTAAATGTTTTTCTCACTACATCGGTTTGTCCATCACACACATTCTTAGCATATATTCTATCACTTGATTTACCCTCTCTATTTATCCATTTGACTCAGGGTGATATGTTTTGCTAAAATTCAGATTTGTCCCAAATCCTTTGAATATCCCTTTCCAAAAATTCGATGTGAACTTGGGATCTTTGTCAAACACAATTAGCTTAGGTACACCATGCAACTTAGCAATTTCTCTCATGTATATATCAACAATGTTGGTTTCCTTGTGAGTTGACTTCACTGGAATAAAATGGGCAGCTTTAATAAGCTTTTCCACCACTACCATAATAGAATCATGTTGCTTAGCAGTCCTAGGAAACTTAGTAATGAAATCCATGGTCACAACCTCCCACTTCCACTCTGGAATGGGAAAATGTTGTAGCAAACCAGCTAGGTGTCTATGCTTAGCCTTGACCTTTTGGCATCCAAGGCATCTAGCAATAAAATTAGCAACCTCCTTTTTCATGCCTGGCCAATAGTGTTGTTTTTTGACCGTTGCAATTGTCTTCTGATAACATGGGTGCCCAACATAAGGAACTTTATGCATCTCTAACAATAACATATGTTTCAACTCCTGATCATTTGGCACATAAACTTTGTTCCTATACATGAGGATTCCATCCTCTTTTAGCTCATAACCTTTAAATTTCTGTTGCAATTTACCTTGCTATACATTTGCCTTTATGTCCACATAGTGCTAATCTAATTTGGAAACCTCTAAAATCATGTCACTCAAATCTGATTTGTACATTCTAATGGTTGTATCATGCATTTCATGCACCCTCCTGTTGAGTGTATCAACCACCTTCTTCTCCTTTCCTTTGATATGCTTGATATCAAATTCATACTCAATAAGGAATTCTAACCACTTGCTTTGTCTGGCATTTAAACTTGGTTTTCCAAAAAAATATTTCAGGCCACTATGGTTTGTCCTCAACTCAAATATTTTTCCCATGAGGTAGTGCTTCCACATCTTTAAGGAATGCACTATGGCTTGCAATTCCAAATCATGAGTATCATGGTGTCTTTCATGCTCTTTTAATTTCCTTGATTCATAGCATACCACATGCTCATTTTGGCTAAGGACTCCACCGATCCCTTCCTTGCATGTATCCATGCACATGACAAGTCTTCATTAGGAACATCAATTCTCAAAATTTGCACACTTGTCAACAAACTCTTCAAGTGTTGAAAACTCCTTACACAATCTAGATTCCATTCAAATCACACACCTTTCTTTTGCAAGGATGTGATTGGGTGTGAAATCCTTGAGAAGGCTTCGATAAAACTTTTGTAGTACCCTACATGTAGTGTCCCCAAGGCCGAGCCCCGTTACAGATCATGTTATATGCAAAGAATTGTAAATATGTTCTATAGGCTGGTGAGCCAAGTTTAGTATAAGTTGTAGGCTTATGTGTTTTGTTAGGCCAGGTAGCATAAGTGTTGAAGGCCAGGAGCCTGTTGATGTATTTGTATGTATGCAGGTCAATTAATAAAATATAAATACCGCCAGTGCAGACCGACCACGATGAATGAGTGATGGGGGACTGAGCGTCCACAGAGTGGGCAAGGGATCAGGGGCTGGAAGGTGGGAAATGGGGCCGAGTGATGAGCCTAGGGGCTAAGCCTAAGGGGCTTAAGCCTAGGAAATAATATTCTAATATTATTTTAAAAAGAGACATGTGCATTTCTCTTTATCCTAAGTTCCTGGCAAGGGAGGGAACGTGCAAAGGGGATGCACGTTGTGGTACGCATGCAGTTCCCAGGGTGACAAGTGTCAACCCTGGTGCATGCAAATATAAGCCCTGAACTGAATCGTGGGTGGGGATCTTCCTCCATTCGGACCCGATCCTCTGAGCGTGAAATGGGGTACGACCTCTGCCAGATACGCTGATTCATATCTAAATCCGTTAAGCCTGTTTTTGACTGAAGAAACCATGTACACCCATGCTCCGAACTGTGAGTCTGTGTATGTTCCAGGCAATCCCGAGAGCGCATTTCCTGAACCAGAATTCCCTGTGTTGAACTCGAGTGGAAGAATCCCTGATTGTTCGGGGAAAACTGAGCTAGCCTGTGTGTGAAGCCTGCTCCGAAATCATCCAGTGAGATTATCCTGTGACAGATGAACCGTTTGAGAAGCAATTGTTTGTGTTTTTCGTGGATTGTTGTGACCATGCAGTGCTGGACTGCATGAGGCTTGTTGGCCTGTGAGCGACTCCTCCAGGTGAGAGAGTGCGCAGAGGGAGAAGAAAACTCCTAGAAGGAACCCTGTAGCTGCCATAGATCCCGGAGAATTCTGGTCCGGTCTGTTCCTATAACCCAAGGTAAGGGAGACTGGCAGCCGAAGGACTGTCTAGGTGACAGAGAAGGTGCACTCTCCTGGGGTGGAACAGGCATGTGGGGAATGAGGGTCTGTGGGCAGTGAGTGTGGGAGATTCCTGGGAGAGCTTCTTCCTGGTGAATGTGTATGTGTTATCTTCCCTGTAACCTCACCCTAGCCTAGGATTCCTTGTCTTGGGGTGGAGCTCGGTCCCAGCTCGGGGGTGACCTACTGTTGAGCTAATGAACAGTGTGGTCTAAGGCTGGGTGGTTCGTGGAAGGCCTACACTTGGTTGGTGATTTCTACAGTTGATAAGAGATAAGTATTCTAAATTATGTTTGAACATGTTTCGGCATGACTATGCTGTATATATTATCATGTTTTCCGCTGTGTGTAAATGAGTTACTATTGAACGCGATGGCTTGTTTAATTGTAGCAGTAATTTATATATTTTACTCTGAGTTTGAGTGTGTTTAATTATGTTAAAATCATTTGCTTATAATTTCGGTATGAGTTATGTAAACATTCATGTACAGAATGGTAACTGAGAGGTTTAGAAACCTCGGTAGTGAAAGGGTACATCACAAATTGGTATCAGAGCTAAGGTTTCGACACTGAGCCTAGATGAGCCAGTTGAGTGGTCTTTGGACCGAGGGTGAGAGGAGAAACTGTGTGTGGAGGACCAATTTCTGACCCTGGTATGACCCGGAGTGTATAGGAGTTACTTAACCATGCCTGTAAGATCAGGAGGTTTAGCGGTGCTGTGAAACCGCAGCTGGTATGGTCTATGACCACAGGGAGATAGGTCTCTACACCAATGGTGTTAGAACCGTCAGATTTGTTCGGAAGGGAAGACGAACCCTTGTAATCGTCATATCTGGAGAACGTGCACAAGGTTTAAATCCTTGGATACTGCACAGGAGTTTAAACTCAGGAGGATCGTGAGTCGTAAGATCCCTGTGGGATTACCCGTCAACCGTCTGAGTTGACAGAAGTTGCGCAGGATTTAAGTCCTCATGGGTAGAGGAGAAGCCGGAACGGCGAAGGGATCATAGTCGTAGGATTCCAAGGAGGACACGTGTTAGAATCCTGGAGAGGGTCGGAAATCGGAGAATCGAATTTCTTGAGCACATATAAATCTTGTCACACGGAATCACGATCCGCGATTTCGTGACGAGATCTGAACCGTTCGTTTTGAGGACAAGTGTCAGCAGCCTGGGCAGATTCGGGAAGCGACATATCGGAGTTCCTAAGGATAAGGAACTTGAGACCTTTTTAGTCACGAACCCCGGAGGAAATCAGGACCGTTTATCTAAGGGACATGTGGTAGAGATCTGCCATCGAGGAAAGTCCCGACAAGGAGTAAGTCCATCGATGTTTGAGGTTCATCAGGAAATCGGGAACCCCGGTGACGAGTGAGTCATACACTTTGAAACTCCAAACCCCGAAAACCCGACAAAATCATATGACTGTGGTCATATGAACGCAGGTCACATGGACCTGACTTGACCGCGAAGGGTTAAAGCGAAAGGCGCGTCGGCATATCGGGAATCGGGATATCGGAGATTCCAGAGGCAAAGGTTTTGTGCATGGGAAAATCACGATACGAGATTTCCTGATAAGGCTTAGGTGCGTGGGGCCACACCGACTGTCAGGAGGACAGGTGGCAGATTTATAGCAACAGGAGAAAGGACTGTTGACAAGTCAACGACTGGGACCCATCGGAGATCCCGTGAGCGTATGAGCATGACATTGAAACCGTCGAAACCCGACGGGGTAGGGTGGAGATCATATAGTATGGTCCTATGGACCAGAGGCTGAGCCAAGGGAGCGAGCCAGTACAAAAAAACATCGGGAATCGGAGGATCGAAGGTTGTGAATGCATGTGCATCGCGACGTAACAAATTCTGAAACCCTGATAAGAGGATTGATCACGGTCATGGGCAGTGGTTGTATGGTGAGGCTATAGCCCGGAGGACTAGCACGGACGGAGTCCATCGAAAATCGAGAAATTGGGGATTCCACTGTCAAGCATTCTGGCACACTCGGATTTGCGAAACCCCAAACCCCGATACGGGAAAAGGCCTGGGTCATGAGACAACGGTCACATCGGCTAGGGCTTAGCTTGGAGGGCTAAGGCATATCGGAGATCGGAGAATCGGGGGTTAAGAGGACATGCGCCTGTTGACAGTGCAAGTGTCGAAACTCCGATAGGAGTAGTCACGAGAGGGAAACAGCCATGGTCGTGGCGCATGGTCATATGCTTCAGGAGCTAGGCGCAGGAGGGCCAGCCCGTAAAAAGGGCTTATCGGAGATCGGGAATCCGAGAAGGCAATAAACCTCGACATCAGAAATTGCGAAACTCTGAAACTTGAAGTCTCGAAATAACTAAACTTGAAGTTTTGGACACCCGAAAAACACAGAGCCAGACAGAGCATAGAAAACTTGTGAAGTTGAAGTGTCTTTCATTCTTGTTCGTATTAGTTATGAATGTTGTGGGTTATTCATGAAGTTTAATGGCCTGACAATTTTGAATTGGATTTCATAGTGTGTGTTCAGAATACAAAAGAGGCCAAAACTCCAAGTTAATCAACGCCAAGTATGGAGTGGGGAAGAATGCAAATTATCCTTGAAATGGAAGACGAACAAGAAGGAAAGGATGTTAACCAGGGAGTCGAAGGATCGAACTCTAATGGGCATGGAAAGGAGATGGATAAGGAAGGACATATGATGAAAATCATTGAAGGGTTACAAAGAGAGGCCAAGGAACACCGAGCAGATAGCCGAAAGCTCATGAAAGTCAGAGATCGACAAGGGAAATTAAACTTAAGATTCTTGCAGAGTTTGGAAAGAATAGAGAAGAAACTTGAGAAAGGAAGAGACTCAAGTGCGACGGAGAGTCACAGAACTCATGGGAGAAGAAGCAGGTCGAGGAGTGGTAGCCGAAATCACAGTCGCTCCCAAATATGTTCTGGCAGTAAGACACACAGCAGTTCAATCCCATCACCTACCAGAAAACAACAAAAATATGGAAGGGAGGAATTGAAAGGAGAGATGAACAAAATTAAACCTCCAACATTTGATGGGGAGCATAAAAAGGAGGAATATGCTGAGACATGGTTGCTTGTCATGAAGAAATACTTCCAGCTGCAGAATTATTCTGCTCATGCAGAAGGAAGAATTGCAATGTACCAACTGAAAGGAAAGGCATCCATGTGGTGGGATCAGTTTGTGCAGGTGCAACACATCAAGGAGAAAGAGGTTACTTGGAAGGAATTCAAGAGGTATTTCGAGAGGAAATACCTGACTAAAAGATATTATGACAGAAAGATGAAGGATTTCTTCGAACTCAAGCTAGGCAGTATGACCATTGATGAGTATGAACGAAGTTTTATGGAACTGCTGAAGTACGTTCCATTCATCAAAGATGAGGTTGTCAAAATTCAGAGGTATCTAAGTGGACTGCCACCTTCCATCTGTGACAAGATTCAATACGACGATCCTAAGACCATGGAAGAAACCATAAGAAGGGCGAAATGCCTATATGAACAACAAAGGGAAAAACATACCTTTCAGAAGGCTTGGGATAACCATAAGAGGTTTAAGAAAGAACAGAGGCAGAAGGGAAGCAAGCCTTCCTTTTTCAGAAACAGTCCTTGGGGACAATCATCTTTTAAAGAGCCCAGGAAAGATGACGGGAGAGAACAGATGCCAAGGCCTCCAACCATGGAGTGTTGGGGCTGTAAAGGTAATCATAGGTACAGAGACTGCCCCCACAAAAAAGACAAAGTAAGAACTATCCATACTGTGCAGCAAGCTGAAACAGTGGAGGATATGGGCAGCAGAATGCCGCGGATATACGCAGCTCTAGACAACAAGCAAGTAGAATTTCAATCACACATGATTGAAGTAGAAGGTATGATCAACAACCGACCACTTGTTATTTTAATTGATTCAGGAGCTAGCCATAGTTATGTAGACCCTAGGGTGGTGGCAAGTTTGCATCTAACGAAGAGAAAACATGAGAAGTCTTGGTTAGTGCAGTTAGCCACAGGGACCAAGAGGAAGATCATTGAATTCGTTAAATCATGTTCAGTGGACATGAAAGGAATGAGCACTAAGGATGAATTGAATATTTTGCCTTTAGGTTCATATGATTGCTTAATTGGGATGGAATGGTTGGACCAGCACCATGCCCTTCTGGATTGCCAAAACAAGAGATTTACATGTTTGGACGAAGAAGGAAATCAGGTAACAGTCCAAGGAATTCCCAGAGCTGTGGCTGTTAGAGAAATCTCAGCTATGCAACTGAAGAAATGTTACCGGAAAGGCTGTCAGTTATTTGCATCCCGGGTGGAAGAAGTATTCCAAGATGTGGTCTCAAATCTGGAAGACCACAGGGTGCTCAAAGAATTCGAGGACGTGTTTTGGGAGGTGCCTGGACTACCTCCAAAGAGGGACATCGATTTTTCTATAAATCTGATGCCTGGAGCAGCTCCAAGTTCAAAGGCTCCTTATAGAATGAGCACACCAGAGCTGAAGGAGTTGCAACTACAGCTCGAAGAGCTGTTAAAGAAAGGGTATATTCATCCCAGCGTGTCACCGTGGGGAGCCCCGGTCCTATTTGTGAAGAAGAAAGATGGAACGTTGAGGCTGTGCATTGATTTTCGGCAGTTGAATAAAGTCACTGTCAAGAACAAATATCCTCTGCCAAGAATTGATGATCTTTTTGATCAGTTAGAGGATGCGAAAGTATTTTCGAAAATAGATCTTCGATCTGGATATCACCAAGTGAGGATAAAGGATGAAGACATCAGCAAGACTGCCTTCAGAACAAGGTACGGTCATTATGAGTTCATTGTGGTGTCGTTTGGACTGTCCAACGCGCCTGTTGTCTTCATGTGCTTAATGAGTGGAGTGTTCAGAAATTATCTGGACAAGTTCGTCATAGTCTTCTTGGATGATATCTTGGTGTACTCCAAGACAAAGGAAGAACACGAACAATATCTTAGAATGGTGCTGCAGGTGTTGAGAGAACACCAGCTGTATGCAAAATTGAGCAAGTGCTCATTTTACCAAAAGCATATCCATTATCTGGGACACATTATATCCGAGGAAGGGATTGTTGTGGATCCTGAGAAGGTAAAGGCCATTCAAGAGAGGCCAACTCCAAGAAATGTGACAGAAGTTAGATCCTTTATGGGTCTGGCAGGTTATTATAGGAGATTCATAGCCGGATTTTCAAGGATAGCTCATGCTATCACTTCCTTGCAAAGGAAGGAGAAGAAGTTCCAGTGGACTGAACAATGTGAGAGCAGCTTCCAGCAATTGAAGCAATGACTCACTAGTGCTCCAATCCTGAAGATTGCTAATCCAAGTAAGGATTATGTAGTATGCATAGATGTGTGTAAGGAGGGGCTGGGAGGAGTTCTTAGCCAAGAAGGATTTGTGGTTTGCTATGAATCTCGAAAGCTGAAATAGCATGAAAAGAATTATGCCACTCATGATTTAGAGCTGGCAGCAGTTGTCCATGCTTTAAGGAAATGGAGACATTACCTCATGGGCAAGAAATTCGAATTAAGAACAGACCACAACAGTCTGAAATATTTATTTGATCAGCCA
>ML781350.1:41386-51477 GCA_009831015.1 Picea engelmannii | reverse complement strand
GCTAATCATGTTATCGATTGGACTGTGATTCAGGTGGAACCAGAAGGTGTCCTACAAGTGCATCCTGTGCGCATATTGGACAGGAAAAAAAAGCAGCTCCGAAATCGAGCCATAGAGCTTGTAAAGGTTCAGTGGACCTGGTACAATCCTGAGGATGCAACCTGGGAGCATGCAGATATTATGTGGGCAGAGTACCCGCATCTTTTTGAAAATTTTGAAGGACACGTAGAGGCAGTGTAAGTTGCACTGAGGACAGTGCAAAAATAAGGGGAGGGGGATTGTAGTGTCCCCAAGGCCGAGCCCCGTTACAGATCATGTTATATGCAAAGAATTGTAAATATGTTCTATAGGCTGGTGAGCCAATTTTAGTATAAGTTGTAGGCTTATGTGTTTTGTTAGGCTAGGGAGCCTAAGTGTTGAAGGCCAGGAGCCTGTTGATGTATTTGTATGTATGCAGGTCAATTAATAAAATATAAATACCGCCAGTGCAGACCGACAACGATGAATGAGTGATGGGGGATTGAGCGTCCACAGAGTGGGCAAGGGATCAGGGGCTGGAAGGTGGGAAATGGGGCCGAGTGATGAGCCTAGGGGCTAAGCCTAGGGGGCTTAAGCCTAGGAAATAATATTCTAATATTATTTTAAAAAGAGACATGTGCATTTCTCTTTATCCTAAGTTCCTGGCAAGGGAGGGAACATGCAAAGGGGATGCATGTTGTGGTATGCATGCAGTTCCCAGGGTGACAAGTGTCAACCCTGGTGCATGCAAATATAATCCCTGAACTGAACCGTGGGTGGGGATCTCACTCCATTCGGACCCGATCCTCTGAGCGTGAAACAGGGTACAACCTCTGCCAGATACGCTGATTCATCTCTGAAGTCGTTAAGCCTATTTTGACTGAAGAAACCATGTACACCCATGCTCCGAAATGTGAGTCTGTGTCTGTTCCAGGCAATCCCGAGAGCGCATTTCTTGAACCAGAATTCCCTGTGTTGAACTCGAGTGGAAGAATCCCTGATTGTTCGGGGAAAACTGAGCTAGCCTGTGCATGAAGCCTGCTCTGAAATCATCCAGTGAGATTATCCTGTGACAGCTGAACCATTTGAGAAGAAATTGTTTGTGTTTTCCATGGATTGTTGTGACCACGCAGTGCTGGACTGCATGAGGCTTGTTGGCCTGTGAGCGACTCCTCCAGGTGAGAGAGTGCGTAGAGGGAGAAGAAAACTCTTGGAAGGAACCTTGTAGCTGCCATAGAGCCTGGAGAATTCCGGTCCGGTCTATTCCTGTAACCCAAGGTAAGGGAGACTGGCAGCCGAAGGACTGTCTAGGTGACAGAGAAGGTGCACTCTCCTGGGGTGGAACATGCATGTGGGGAATGAGGGTCTGTGGGCAGTGAGTGTGGGAGATTCCTGGGAGAGCTTCTTCCTGGTGAATGTGTATGTGTTATCTTCCCTGTAACCTCACCCTAGCCTAGGATTCCTTGTCTTGGGGTGGAGCTTGGTCCCAGCTCAGGGGTGACCTACTGTTGAGCTAATGAACAGTGTGGTCTAAGGCTGGGAGGTTCATGGAAGGCCTGCACTTGGTTGGTGATTTCTACAGTTGATAAGAGATAAGTATTCTAAATTATGTTTGAACATATTTCAGTACGACTGTGTTGTATATATTATCATGTTTTCCGTTGTGTGTAAATGAGTTACTATTGAACGCGATGGCTTGTTTAATTGTAGCAGTAATTTATATATTTTACTCTGAGTTTGAGTGTGTTTAATTATGTTAAAAGAATTTGCTTATAATTTCGATATGAGTTATGTAAACATTCATGTACAGAATGGTAACTGAGAGGTTTGGAAACCTCGGTAGTGAAAGGGTACATCACACTACAAGTCCTGTGAAGGACCTCACCTCTATGACTTTCCTCTGTGTTGGTTATCCTTCAATGGATTTTATCTTCTTCAGGTCCACAACTATCCCTTCCTCTGAAATGATATGACCTAATTAATGAATCTGTCTCTGGTAGAATGAGCACTTGCTCAACTTTGCATACAACTGATGTTCTCTCAATACTTGCAACACCATCCTCAAGTGTTTCTCATGTTATTCTTCATAATTCGAGTAAATATGTATGTCATCCAGAAATATAATGACAAACGTATCTAAGTATTCTCGAAAAATATTGTTCATCAAACACCTGAAGATAACTGATGCATTTGAAAACCCAAATGGCACCACTGTGAACTCATAATGTCCATACCTTGTTCTGAAAGTTGTCTTGTTGATTTATTTTTCTTTAATTCTCACTTGGTGATATCTAGATCTAAGATCAATCTTTGAAAATAACTACGTGCCCCTCACTTGGTCAAAGAGGCTATCTATGGTTGGAAAAGGATACTTCTTCTTTACTGTTACTTTGTTCAATTGTTTGAAGTCAATACAAATCCTCAACGTAGTATCCTTCTTCTTCACAAACAATACTAGAGCACCCCAAGGTGACGCACTTGGGCATATATAACCCTTCTTCAGAAGCTCTTAAAGTTGCATCTGCAATTCCTTCAACTCTGGTGTACTCATCCTATAAGGAGTCTTGGATACGTGAGCTACTCCAAGAATCAAATTTATAGAGAAATCAATATCTCTTTTCGGTGGCAACCTTGAGATTTATTTAACGACATCTTCAAATTCGTTTAGTACTACGTATTCTTCAACATTTGGAACTTTCTCCTTAGGTGCCTCCTCCATGTGTGCTACAAATACTTGGCATCCTTTTTTGTAGCTTTTCTTCAACTGCGAGGCTAAAAATTATTTGAAGTTATAGCTCTTGGAATGCCTTGAACTGTTCTTAAATTTCCCTCCTCATCCAAGCATGTAAATACCTTATTGTAATAGTCTAGAATGACACGATGTTGGTGTTGGACATTAGGTTCAACGCTTCCAGTGATTTTCACTACTTCGGTTAACCCCCTCTTGTGGATCCTAACACTGACGATTTTGGTGAAGATTAATGCCTATGGGTTTTGGTCTAACGATAATCATATTCCAACAAATGGTATTAGAGCAAGAGGTCTCGGGTTCAAAACTCACCCGACATGCCCTAGGGGGAGATTGTTGGACATTGGTTTCAACGCTTCCTGTGAGTTTTGCGACATGGGTTAAACCCCTCTCTTGGATCCTAACTCTAGCGATTGTGGCAGAGATTAATGCTTGCGGTTTTTGGTCTAATGAAAATTGTATTCCAATACCAGGTCCAACCAATCCATACCAATGAGGCAATAATAAGATCCCAAAGGTATGATATTCAAATAAATTTTTTTTCTCAACCCATTCATATCCATTGGACATGCCTTAACCATCTCATTAATTTTCTTTTTTTCTCATGTAGCTAGTTGCACCAACCAAGGTTTTCCAAGCGTGCTTCTTGGCAATTGGAATCTTTCCACCATCTTAGGATCCAAATAAATATGAATAGCTCCTAAATCAATTAAAATAGTAATGGGTTGGTCATTAATATTACCTTCCACTTCAATCATGTGTGATTGAAACTCAGCTCGCTTGTTATCCAGGGTTGCGTAGATCCTTGGTACATTTCTGCCCATGTATTCAACCATCATAGTTTGTTGTGCATTGTGAACAATGCTCAAATTTTTACCTATGTGAGGGAAGTATCTGTACATGTGGCCTCCCCCACAACCCCAACAATGAATAGGTGGTTTCCTTGTTCTTTTCCCCATTGTCTCAGTCATTCTAGGCTCCTTGGACATTGGATGTCCTTGAGAAATATTTCTAAAGAATGGTGGCCCAATCCCCTTTTTCCTTTGTTCTATATTTCTTTTCTTCTTGTCTTCCCAAGCCTTTTAGAAATTCGGTATTCCACTTTGTTGATCATAGAGACATTTAGCTCTCCTTATGGTCTCCTCCAATGTATTGGGGTCATATTATTGTATCTTGTCATTGATAAATGATGGTATCCCACTTGGGTACCTATGAAATTTAACTTGCTCATTCTTGATGAATGCAACATATTTCAACAAATCTAAGAATCTTCTTTCATACTCATCTATTTTCATACTCCCAAGATTGAGTTCAAAGAACTCCTTCATTTTTTTGTCATAGTACCACTTGGTTAAGTATTTCATTTGGAAATACCTTTTAAAATCTCTCTAAGTAACCTTCTTTTCATCAATGTGTTGCACTTGCACGAACTGATCCCACCACATTGATGTTTTTCCCTTTAGATGATAGATGGAAATTCTCCCTTCTTCCTTCATAGAATAATTATGCAGTTGGAAGTACTTCCTCATGCCCAACAACCATGTCTCCACATGTTCATCCTTCTTTTGCTCACCATCAAAGGTAGGAGGATTGATCTTATTCATTTCTCCCTTTAGTTTGTCCACCCTGGTCCTTTTTTTATTCTTTTTGACGGGAGATGGACTTGAGCTACTGCACACTTTCCTAAATGAATGCTTTGGTGAGTGGTGATAATTCCTATCAACATTTCTTTTTTTTCTTCTCTCATTATGAGATATGCAACTTCTTTACTTGCTTGACTCTATCTCCTTATCCATTTTCTTTTATATTCTATCCAAGCTTTGCATCAACTTGATATTGAAGCCATATTGTTGCTTCTTGGCTTTCATAAACATCTCATTATCAACTTTATATATTTGGATATCTTTTTGTAGTCCCTTTATGGTTTCTACCAAGTTTATGCACTCCTCCTTGTCTTCTTTATGCTCATTGGAATTTGTATTATCCATACCCATATCGACATACAAACCCTCAAATTCATCATCATGGTTGTAGGTTCATTGTGCATCTTCCATGCTTTTGACTCTCTGTGTTGATTCTATCATGGTCTAATTGTTGTTAATTCTGCAAAATGTGTAGGTAATAAGATTTGTTAGACGAATTGATGCAACAACTTCATGAAAACTTTGCACCATTTTTTCAAAATCCTTTCTTCTAATTTCTTGGATGCTTTTAACATCCCAATTCAAAATTTCTATGTGAATAATATGACTCCTCTATCCAAAAATTTCCCATCGACTGCTCCCTTGTACAATTTTGAGCCTTGCGTAGTAAATTATGGTCATTTGGAAACTCAAATACCCTTTTACTCTTTCTTTCTTTCTTCTAAATCCCATACACACATTGGTATTCAACACATACTAATGCACAATGTCAATATTCAACATATACTTTGCATAAAAATATTATGCATGCATTGTAATCTTTTCTCCGCGCAAACCCAAATTTTAATGCGCATACTCGTGCACCATTGTTTTACACACATTTCCAGCGCTGCACCCCACAATGTAAAAATTTAGTGCACACACTTGCACATTCTTATTTTATGCGCACCATGGTCACGTTGTAATTCCAAACTCGACCACTTACCAATCCGAATTTTTCCTTTAGTAGATACAAGTCCCATGCAAGCTCAGTGTTGAAACTCGAGCTTTGATACTAATCTGTAACGTACCCAGCCTCCTAGTTGGGTACCACATTCTGATAACAATCTATAACATACCCAACCTCCTAGCTAGATATCGCGCTCTAATACCAATTTGTAATGTACACCATTACCAACACTAATAAATTCTCCAATATCACTTTGTAACATCCCCAACTTATTGTTGAGCAATGCCACTCCAAAAATCTAGTGCACAAATTACACTATAACATTAATTTGCGCAGAATCACATGAGGTAATGCGCATGATCCAAAGTTGGATCACGCTCTCACAATTTTTCCTCTTTAGACACCATTTATAACAACGAAATTAACATGTAATATAATTGCACACATGATCATTCAGAGAACACAAGTATTATTGTGTGTGTAACCATTTTAAACACATGATTACTACTGCTCGCACAACCACTCGGGTACCACACACTGATTTAGTTCTCTTTGTGCAAATGAATCTTCTTCCCTGTGCGCACATTGATTCCAGCCTCATGCACACACAAAAATTCTATCCTTGCCTAGGAACTCATGACCATTAATACAAAAATTAACTAACAGTAAACTCAATAACTATCATACTCTGCATGTGTGGCAACAATTACTAAATAACAACATCATTCTTACATGTACAAGCAACATCACACAGAATAACGACAATTAATTATATGCAACTTCATACAGTAAATAAACCCATATCAGACATAGATAATTAAACACACAATAAATTTGAAAATCACATAAGGAAACTTATCTTTTTATAAGAGTCACAAACTATGTGTAGAGCTCAAACGTTCCTCCCATCCATAAAATATGTTGCTCATAAAATTTTAGCAATAGGTCACCCCCAAGCTGGGGCTTAAACTTGTTTATGATTCCAGCTTCATGAGACACTCTCCAAGTCGTTCTCCTATGGACTGAGTTGAGACGATCTGTGAGAACGCCCATGTGATGGGTGTGTCATACTCCTCTGGACTGAGTTGAGATGACGTGTACGGTCTCTTGTCATGCTGCTCTGGACTGAATTGAGACGACTTGAAATGGTCTCCTGTCAGACTCCTATGGACTTAGTTGAGTCGAGTCGAGATGGCTCTCCAGATAGTACTCCTATGGACTTAGTTGAGTTGATCTATTGAGAGTGACGTCTTTATGGCTGAGCACAGGTGGTTGTGTCCCTAGTGGCAGAGAACTATAGGATGTGTGGATGCCTTGCTATATTTTCTAAGAGTAATATTATTGTGTAACCCTAATTTGTATTGTAAAGGGTACAAGTCAGCCCCACCAAGTAAATATAATTAATATTGTGTAAATATTAATTATATTTATGAGTTGTAAAAGTTTTCCCTATTGTGCCAATAAACACATCCATTTGATGTGCTAGGTCATGTATAAATAAGAGTTAGATCCCCATTGTGGATCAACTCACACACATTTGTTTCATTTCAACGCCTACTTGTAGGGATGAAGTGTGCACTTCTCTTAGGCACAATTTTTCTTGGTCATAAAGCACCCTCTTGTGTGCACTAGGGTTTGTGGTGAAAGGGTGATCTTCTCTTGACTCTATAGCAAAGGATTCTTGGGTTTTTCCCTTGGTTGAGAAAGGTTTTCCCAGGATAACTTCTTGTGTTCTTATGCATGGTTATTCTTCTTATGATCTTGGTTACTTCAACTATTGTATATTGTATTGCTAGATTGTTTACGGTTCAAGTTCATGCTAAATTGAAATAAACTACATGTTCTTGAACTAAGCATTAAAATTCAACAAAACTCCACCAGGGAAAAATAATTCCTAATGCCAGGCTAAGGTCTGATAATCAACATAATTTTTCAATCCAAGGTGCCCAACTGTTGCAACTAGCCTACAGTCTCTCATTCCCCACATGCTTGTCCCACCTAAGGAAGTGTGCCCCTTCTCTGCTCAACAATCCTTTGGGTGCCCCACTTCCCTTCTAGGGTTGTAGCAACAGGCTAGATAGGAAGTCTCAGAGCCTTGTAACTAATGCCCAACGCACCAAGGAACAATTCCTAGCAAGTCTCTCACCTGAAGAGAATGATTACGGGCCTAACAACTCGCTTCTTTGATAACAAATGTTTCACCTAGAGAGAATTCTCATGGGCCTAACAACCCGCCTCTTCAACAGTAAATCTCTCACCTGGAGAGAATTCTCACGAGCTTGACAACTCGCCTCTTCGACAACAAATAATCTGGTTACAAAATGGAAAAACCCCTTTACAAGATTTTCTCTACAGATAAGGTAATGGTCATTTCCCATTCAGATGGTCCGACCCTTCCAACACATGAGAAATAAATGGATTCCCCCCAAAATACACTAAGGTTCGACCATATATTTGCATGGTCATAAATGGACACTTGTCACCTTCAGACTTAGCTTTAGCCACTTGGTGACTCATTCTCATCCCTTGGGAACTTAGTATAAATAAATATCCATGGCTATACTTTTCATAAATATTAATAAAATATTCCCTTGGCTTAAGTCCCCCTTTTTCCCTTTTTGGTGTTGTTTAGCCCCTCGTCTCTTTTCGTTTGAGTGGTCTATGCGCAACGATGTGATTTTATTAATAAGTTGAGTGTGATTACATTTTATAAGGATAGGATCACTGGCCTTTTTTCATCCCAACTCACCAGCCCCATAACCACACAGGCTCTCCAGCCTCAAATACATGCATCCTCAAATACATACATACATGCATACATACACATATATATAACTTGGTCTTATGCACACTTCAAGGTAATCCTCGTGCACTTACTTAGGTGTGCATAACACTATGGAATGTGTGCACCCTACCCTTGATGCACAATCCACACACACTTACTCAAGTTCATGCAACACTATGGAATGTGTGCACTCTTTCTTTATAAAACAATCCTCGCGCACTACTCAGGTGTGCGCAAAACTAAACCAAAACTTGGTGCCAATGGCTCACCAGCCTAAATGTACATTTACAATTTCAGGTGTGCGCAAAACTGAACCAACACTTGGTGCCAACGACTCACTAGCCTAAATGTACATTTACAATTTTAGGTGTGCACAAAACTGAACCAACACTTGGTGCCAATGGCTCACCAACCTAAATGTACATTTACAATTTCATTTATAATTTCATTTACAATTGGGGTTCAGATTAGGGATATTACAAGGCACCTCGATCACCCTTATTCATACATGTATAATAATGTTACATATGATACAAGATACAAAGAGGGGAGCTCGATTAGTATTACACCTTAATTACAATAGTACAAAAAATTCCAAGGCCCACTACCTCCTCCTAGACAACCCCACAAAACTCACACCAATCAACCCTTGTCACATTCATAGGCCTGCCTCTTACAAGTCCTGTTCACAATCTTAGTCACTTAGCCAACTTGGGTGACCTACAATATCAAGTCCCAGAACAGACCACCTCGGATCCCGTTGTTGACTCTTGCTTGCCTTGGCTTAGCATGCCTCTCCATACTATATGCATCTTTCCCAACACTTAGCAAGTTGTGTTGTTTAGAGTGGTCACAAGACAACTTGTCTGTCGCACACTCTATTCCACATGAGTCGTCCCAAGTGTGCCTCGTCGTATGGTCAACCTAGTTATTCGCGCCCATGTCACCTCATCTGCGATTCATCTCATTGACGCCCAAGTCATCTAATTGTTTTTGCCCAATTCCCACATGTTTACAATATTTTCATTCATATGTCATGCCCAAGGAATGTGTTCCCAAGGGAGTACGCCCAACAAGTGCAGTATGCGATTGCAATCCATGACAACTTGTGCCCGAAGGCACCTCGACCGCCCATCACAATCCCCAAGTGTAGATCGCCCAAATCGACAAGTTCATATAAGTCTTAGCACTCTAACTCCTCAATTCAAGAGCCAAGTCCACCCCACTTCTTGGTGTGTCCAACTGGCCTCATCCACGCTGCATCCTGTCCATCCATAGGAGCACTCAAGTCTCCACAGTTCATATGAAGAGTGCTCAGTCTATTCTTATGGGTGCCCAAGGAAACTTGTCCACATTGTCTTGCCAAGGTAACCCCAAAATGTGTTTCTTGCCTTCATGCCAAGGCCTCTTGTCTGGCCGATCTATCCATCTGCGTTGGTGCAGTAGAGGTGCCTGTAACATCCCGCTTTGGCACACTGAGAACACTTATTATTTGACAACACTTGCTCGCAAGTGATCTGGACCTTTTGATGTTAGACCTATTATATTTGATTATGATGTGATTGACAGATGACATGATGTGTTACTATTTGATGTAGACGGGTGCTATTGACTCAGTTTGATTGAGTGTGCAGGGTTTTTGACCTTGAGGATGCAGAGGCATCGGTAGAACCCCCTTGGACTCCGGACTGAGTCAGGGAGTGTGCTTTTGGGTTGATATGTTTATTATGATGTTCATTTGATTGATGATTTGATGTTGACATTTCTAACATGATTATTGGTGATGCAGGCTGACGATAGCTTTCCGACTTGACTCACATATGGAGTAAAGGGGCCACACACGATTGCAGAGAGGTTGAGGGAGAGGGGTGGACAACAGCCCTGCCACCGCCTGCTAGCACTCCCGCCATGGCTCGAACTGTAGGTTAACGATTACCTAGTTCGAGA
>ML781350.1:10950-25363 GCA_009831015.1 Picea engelmannii | reverse complement strand
TAGGATTCGAAATGATAGGTTACCTTTAGAGGAATATTTTATTTATGCACGGGAATTCTAGAAAGGTGTTGTTAGAATTTTGAGGGCAGCTCGTCCCTTTGCATTTCAAAGGAAATTGATAGAAGAAAACTTCTTGATAACTATTTCCTTTTTATAAAAGCTTTAAGTTGGGTAATTGACTTATTTTTAATCTAAGTAGTAATGCAAGGTAGATGCAATAACACAAATTACTGTAATTTAAAGAAACATCGTTTAATAAAATTGGATGTTAAGGCTCGGTACTAGTTATATTTTTAGTTAATGGTGGTTATACAAAGCTGCATGGTTTCCTGCTGTTAAAAAAATTAACTTCTCCAGTTATACTACTAAATCATTTAGATCCATTAATGATCATTAATGTTAATGTGCTTATTACATTTATGAGTAGGGAATTGGGGTTATATAAAGATGTATTGATTTCTGTTGTCAAAATTTGAACCCTTCCCGTTGCAACAATTATATCATTTAGATCCCCCAGTTATTGTTAATACTAATGTTACCTTATACATGTATGCATTGAGATCATTTTACATTAGATCGTTGTACATTCAATGTGTTAATGTTACTACATCAATTATACCTTTAGATCATTTAGTAAGGTTAATGTTACTTATGTACTTGCAATAAAGGGATTTTGATTTGTGCATTAATTATGGAATTATAATCCTCGCATTGGGGGAGACAATTATTGGCTCATAATTCTTGTCTAACCGAATCATAAGTTAGATCCTGGAATGAAAGCTAGTGTAACGTTACGAGGGTCACGTTAAACGATTTAGGAGGTTCCGTTAATTATAGATTGCATGTCTTTTATTGCACCAATGATAATTATAGCGATATCATTATTTCTATGATTTAATTAATGACTAATTATGTTGATAAATGCAAACCCGTCGAATGTTCAGACTTCAACATTAAGGCCCCTTGAATGTTGCTTCAGAGGATACCTTGTTGATGAATTATGATCGAAGGTTGCACTTTGGATTGACCTTAAGAATCTTATAGAATGTAGTCCCTTGATTCACTAGTATCGTACTGGGTTGTAATTCGAGTGCTTGGTCTGCTTGTGCCGGGCGGGTAGTCAGTTCTACCTCGTCGTGTGATCGTCGTTTATGCATGTAGTTACTTGTTGCGCGTCCTTGTCGCCTTTTTATATTCATCTTGGTTGCGTATTAGTCGTCGTCGGGTGGCGACGCAAGGTTGAAAGCGTTGATTGATTTCCTTGTACACGCGCGCACACACGGTTAAAAAAAAATAAAAATTGCACCTGTTGTTAGAGTAGTTGTCCTTAACTAGGAGGGTTCTTATAGTGCCTAATTCCACTCTAGGAGAGAGTCTTACACCATGCCTCTATACTAATATATATCCTATCTATCTCTCTTCCAAGATCTACACATCTATCTTCATAGTTTTAATTTTGGTCATTTTTAGATTTGGATACGAGTAACCAATGAAGAAGGTAACATGAGAACTCTTATGCAAACAATCAACATGAGAATCATGAGAATGATAATGACCATGAAAGGAATGAGCTTGATTTCCCATGAAGTAAAAGAATGAAGGACTATTCACACCTTTCCAAATTGATTATATTATGTCCATGCTTTCATAACTGCTCAAGGTAGACTTCATCACCAACCTATATATGCATTCATGATCGGGTTTCTAAATCAAAGGAGGTGGATGAGCTTCATTTAAGAGATGACATGATGAAAAAGACACTAGTTCCTAGGCTTACACTTGGCAATAGAGGATTACTTTTTTATAGGTCCCCTTTTCTCTTGTGGAATCATAGCCCTACCCTTTATGTTCAAGTCATCTTGGACCATTAAATATAAAAATAAGTTAATAAGTGGACAACTCAACCTTTTTTTAGTCGAAATTCTTCCACAAATCTCGTAGGAATTTTTCCAGAAGTTATATCTCCAACTGATTGATGGGAACTTTGACAATGGAACTTTAACATTAGGGGTTTTAACCAATTTTTAGAAGAGCTGCATTATTAGAATTTCAAAAAAATAAGTGGATTGAATTAACCCCAAAAATTAGACTCACGTGAAAGTTTGAGTTTGTCCACTTATTAATTATATATAGAGAGAGAGATTTTCCAACAATCACATTTACATAGCTTTGGATACATTGTGGTAAGCCTTACCACAATATTCATAGAAAGTATATTCAAAGCATATACATGCCTACTCATTGTGTCTTGAGCATTGCATAAGGAATCCATACAAGAATATTTACAACATTTATGACATGAGATTATTATTATTAAAAAATGTTTTTGATTAATTTGATAATATTTTTTATTTATGAAAACCAATTAAAAAACCGATTTAGACCTTAAGAAAAATAGGAAATATGTATGTTTTATAGTCAAACTAAAGGGACATGTTTTTAGTAAGAATGTGAAAGGGGTGTATTGTGTAAGTGGAGTTACAACCCCAACCATACAAGCCCAACAAGCAAACTGATAGCTCAATCAATCAATTATTATGTCATTAAGATGCATCACTCCCTTCTAATTATTATGTTATTAAGAGACACTAGTCCCTTCTAATTAATACAATCAATCAACTATTATGTTATTAAGAGTCCTTCTAATTATTACGTTATTAAGAGACACCACTCCCTTCTAATTAATACAATCAATCAACTATTATGTTATTAAGAGACTTCACTCCCTTATAACTATCTGTATTAACATAAGGATCATGGTATGTTAAAAATATATTTTTACCATAAATACATGTTTAACAACTTTCTCACGACACCATATACTCATGGTTGAATATCTATGACCATGAACCTTACATTTGTCCATATGAACGCAACAAGCATACTCAGAGCTCAATCATTCAACTATTATGTCATTAAGAAGCATCACTTCCTTCTAATTAATACAATTAAGAGGCATCACTCCCTTCAAAAGTTATGGGTGAATAATTGGACTCCTCTATCCAAAACTTTCCCATCGACTGCTCCCTTGTGCAATTTTGAGCCTTGCACAGTAAATTATGGTCATTTGGAATTCACCCAAATACCCTTTTACTCTTTCTTTCTTTCTTTTGAAGCCCATGCATGCACTGATATTCAACACGTACCAATGTGCAATGTCAATATTCAACATATACTCTTCATATCAATATTACGCATGCCCCATAAGTTTTTCCCCACACAACCCCAAATTTTAGTGCGCACACTCATGCACCATTTTTTATGTGCATTTCCAATGCCGCATCCTGCAATGCCAAAATGTAGTGTGCACACTTTCACATTCTTATTTTATGCGCACCATGGCTCCATTGTAATTCCAAATTTCACCACTTACCAATCCAAATTTTTCCTTAAGTACATACTCGGCCCATGCAGGCTCACTGTTGAAACTGGAGCTCTAATACCAATCTGCAACATACCCAACCTCCTAGTTGGGTACCGCGCTCTGATACCAATATGTAATGTACCCAGCCTCCTAGTTGGGTATCATGCTCTGATACCAATCTGTAATGTACCCTGTTACCGACACTAACAAATGCTTTGATATCACTTTGTAACATCCCCAACTTATTGCTGAGCAATGCCACTCCAAAAATATAGTGTGCAAATTCTACAATATAACATTAATCTACGTTGAAGAAAGTGAGTAACGCGCATGATCCAAAGCCAGATCATGCTCTCACAAATTTTCCTCTTTAGACACCAGTTATAATAGAAGAATTAACATGTAATACAATTGTGCGAATGATCATTCAGTGCACACAAGTATCACTGTGTGTGTAACCATTCTAAACACATGATTACTACTGTGCACGCAACCACTCTGGTACAACAAGTTGATTCATTTCTCTTTGTGTGCACGGATCTACTTCCCCTTGCACACATTGATTCTAGCCCCATACACACATGGATTATTTCCCTGCACGCATGAAAATTATAGCCTTTCCTCAGAAATTATGACCATTAATACAAAAATTAACTAACAAGAAACTCAATAACTATCATACTCTGCATGTGCGATAATAATTCCTAAATAACAACATCATGCTTACATGTACAAACCACATCAAACAGAATAATGACAATTAATTACATGCAACGTCATATAGTAAATAAACCCATATCATACATAGATAATTAATCACACAGTAAATTAGACAAGCACATAAGGACACATATCTTTATAAGAGTCACCAACTACACACAGAGCTCAAATGTTCCTCCCATTCATAGAATATGTTGCTCATAAAATTTCAGCAACAGGTCACCCTCGAGCTAGGGCTTAAACCCCACTAGGGAAAAAGGATTGCTAATGCCAAGCTAAGGTCTAATAAGCAACATAGTTTTTCAATCCAAGGTGCCCAACTTTTGCAACTAGCCTACAGTCTCTCATTCCCCACATCATTGTCCCACCTAAGGTAGTGTGCCCCTTCTCTGCTCAACAGTCCTTCGGGTGCCCCACTTCCCTTCCAGGGCTTCAAAAACAGGCCAGACAGAAAGTCTCAGAGCCCTGTAACTAATGCCCACTGCACTAGGGAACAATTCCTAGAAAATATCTCACCTGGAGAGAATGCTCACAGGCCTAACAACTCGCCTCTTCGATAACAAATATCTCACCTAGAGAGAATGCTCACGGGCCTAACAACTCGCTTCTTCGACAATAAATATCTCACTTGGAGTGAATTCTCATGGGTCTGACAACCCACCTCTTCGACAACAAATACTCTGGTTACAAAATGGAAAAATCCCTTTACAATCTTTTCTTTGAAGATAAGGTAATGGTCATTCCCCGTTCACATGGTCTGACCCTTCTAGCACATGAGAAATGAATGGATTCCCCAAAATACACTAAGGTTTGATCATATATTTTCATGGTCATAAGTGGACAATTTTCACCTTCAAACTTATCTTTAGCCACTTGGTGACTCGTTCTCATCCCTTGGGAACTTAGGATAAATAAATATCCATCACTATACTTTTCATAAATATTAATAAAATATTCCCTTGGAATTAAGTCCCCCTTTTTCCCCTTTTGGTGTAGTTTATCCCCTCGTCTCTTTTTGTCTGAGTGGTATGCCACAATTATGTGATTTTATTAATAACTTGAGTGTGATTACATTTTACAAGGATAGGTGCACTGGACTTTTTGCATCCCAACTCAACAGCCCAATAACTACACATTCTCTCCGACCTCAAATACACACACGCACACATACACACATATAAAACTTGGTCCAATGCACACTTCAAGGTAATCCTCATGCACTTGCTCATGTGCGTGCAACACTATGGAATGTGCACACCCTACCCTTGATGCATAATCCATGTGCACTTATTCAAGTGCTTGAAACACTATGGAATGTGTGCGCTCTTTCTTTGGAAAACAATCCTCGTGCACTACTCAGGTGCACACAAAATTGAACCAAAACTCGGTGCCAACGGCTCACTAGCCTAAATGTACATTTACAATTTCAGTTGTGTGCAAAACTGAACCAACATTTGGTGCCAACAACTTACTAGCCTAATTGTACATTTACAATTTCAGCTGTGCGCAAAACTGAACCAATACTTGCTGCCAATGGCTCACTAGCCTAAATGTACATTTACAATTGGGGTTCGGATTAGGGATATTACAAGGCACCTCGACCACCCTTATTCATACATCTATAAGAATGTTACATATGATACAAGATACAAATAGGGGAGCTTGGTTAGTGCTACAACTTAATTACAATAATACACAAAATTTCAAGGCCCACTACCTCCTCCTAGACAACCCCACAAAACTCACACCAATCAACCCTTGTCACATCCGCAAGCCTACCTCCTATAAGTCATTTTCACAATCTTAGTCACTTAGCCAACTTTGGTGAACTATGATATCAAGCCCCATAACAAACCACCATAGATCCCTTTGTTGACTCTTTCTTTCCTTGGCTTGGCATGCCTCTCCATACTTATATGCATCTTTCCCAACACTTGGCATGTTGTGTCACTTGGAGTGGTAACAAGCCAACTCTTCCATCGCACATGCTAGTCCACATGAGTCGCCCCAAGTGTGCCTCATTGTATGGTCGACCTGGTCATTCGCACCCATGTCGCCTCATCTACGAGTCATCTCGTCCATGCCTAGGTCATCTAATCATTCATGCCTAATGCCCACATGTTTACAATATTGTCATTTATAAGTCATGCCCAAGGGAGTACACCAAACAAGTGCAATCCACGATCGCAATCCACGACAACTTGTTCCTGAAGGCACCTCGACCGCCCATCACAATCCCCAAGTGTATATCACCCAACTTGACTAGTTCGTATAAGTCTTAACACTCGAACTCCTCAATTCAAGAGCCAAGTCCACCCCACTCCTTGGTGTGTCCAATTGGCCTCATCAACAATGCGTCATGTCCATCCATAGGAGCACTCAAGTCTCCACAGTTCATATGCAAAGTGTTTAGTCTATTCATAGGGGTGCCCAAGGCAACTTGTCCACATTGTCTTTCCAAGGTAACCCCAAAATGTGTGCCTTTCCTTCATGCCAAGGCATCTTGTCCGACAGATCTATCCATCTGCGTTGGTGCGGTAGAGGTGCCCAATGCCACTCTAGGAGAGGGTCTTACACTATGCCTCTATACTAATCTATAGTCTATCTATCTCTCTTCTAAGATCTACACATCTATCTTCACAGTTTTAATTTTGGTCATTTTTAGATTTGGATATGAGCAACCAATGGAGAAGGTAACATTAGAACTCTTATGCAAAAAATCAACATGAGAATCATGAGAATAATAATGACCATGAAAGAAATGAGATTGATTTCCGATGAAGTAAAATAATGAAGGACTATTCACACCTTTCCAAATTGATTATATTATGCCCATGCTTTCATAACTACTCAAGGTAGACTTCATCACCAACCTCTACATGCATTCATGATCGGGTTTCTAAATCAAAGGAGGTGGATGAGCTTCATTTAATAAATGACATGACGAAAAAGACACTAGTTCCTAGGCTTACACTTGGCAATAAAGGATTACTTTCTCATAGGTCCCCTTTGCTCTTGTGGAATCATAGCCCTACCCTTTATGTTCAAGTCATCTTGGGCCATTAAGTATAAAAATAAGTTAATAAGTGGACAACTCAACCTTTTTTTAGTCGAAATTCTTCCACAAATCTCGTAGGAACCAATTTTTACAAGAGCCGCATTATTAGAATTTCAAAAAAATAAGTGGATCGAATTAACCCCAAAAATTAGACTCACGTGAAAGGTTAGAGTTTGTCCACTTATTAATTCACTCCATTATATATAGAGAGAGAGATTTTCCAACAATCACATTTACATAGCTTTAGCTACATTGTGGTAAGCCTTACCACAATATTCATAGAAAGTATATTCAAAGCATATACATGCCTACTCATTATGTAATGTGTCCTTGGTCTTGAGCATTGCATAAGGAATCCATACAAGAATATTTACAACATTTATGACATGAGATTATTATTATTAAAAAATGTTTTTGATTAATTTGATATTATTTTTTATTTATGAAAACCAATTAAAAACTGATTTAGACCTTAAAAAAAATAGGAAATATGTATGTTTTATAGTCAAACTAAAGGGACATGTTTTTAGTAATGTGAAAGGGGTGTATTGTGTAAGTGGAGTTACAAGCCCAACCATACAAGCCCAACAAGCAAATTGATAGCTCAATCAATCAATTATTATGTCATTAAGATGCATCACTCCCTTCTAATTATTATGTTATTAAGAGACACCACTCCCTTCTAATTAATACAATCAATCAATTATTATGTTATTAGGAGACCTTCTAATTATTATGTTATTAAGAGACACTACTCCCTTCTAATTAATATAATCAATCAACTATTATGTTATTAAAAGACGTCACTCCCTTATAACTATCTGTATTAATATTAAGATCATGGTATATTAAAAATATATTTTTACCATAAATACATATTTAACAACTTTCCCACGACACCATATATTCATGGTTGAATATCCAGGACCATGAAGCTTACATTTGTCCATATGAACGCAACAAGCATACTCAGAGCTCAATCAATCAACTATTATGTCATTAAGAAGCATCACTTCCTTCTAATTAATACAATTAAGAGGCATCGCTCCCTTCTAATTATTATGTTATTAAGAGAAACCACTACCTTCTAATTAATAGAATCAATCAACTATTATGTTATCTGTCCGATACAATCAGCGGCATGGATTCTCGCAACCCAAATGAAAGAACCAAGAAAGAGTAATTGCACATTGTCAATTAGGGTTTTCTTTAACTACGCTCCCTATTTTTTCTGGGTTGGAAGTTTTACCATGGCAACCCAAATGAAAGAACCAAGAAAGAGTAATTGCACAGTGTCAATTAGGGTTTTCTTTAACTACACTCCCTATTTTTTCTGGGTTGGAAGTTTTACCAACCGAAACCTTTCGACGTTCACCAATCACGAGTTTACGGCTATCAAAGATCATGGTATATTAAAACTTATATATTTTGGTAAACCACATCTCTCCAATAAATATTGTAGAAATGATTTTTTTATTAAAAATATATTTATACCATAAATACACGTTTAACAACTTTCCCACGACACCATATACTCATGGTTGAATATCGATGACCATGAACCTTACATTTGTCCATATGAACGCAGACCAGGATTAAAGAAACCGAGACGTGCTCACCAATCCTCCATGATAGATGTGCCCAGATGGATTACGTAAAATTTAATGTAATGAACCATAACCTGGGCATCTCTCAAGCCCCCTGTCGTAATACAAATCCCAACTGACCATCGAATTTCCGAAACGTGTACTGGCTTCCTCAGATTCCTCCGATAACGCCGCCCTTCACCTTTTCCCACGACGCCATCACGTGATTCATAAAGCAAAAGAATTCTCTTTACCCTGAGGACCCCTTGACTGTTTTCTGCTCCGACCTGCGCGTATATAAATTCTGTGCACTCCACATTCCACTCATCTTTATTCCCCGAACCTGCACAAACGGGCCAATGAAAGAAATGAATCACACCCATTTCTTCTTGCTGTTATTCACTCTAGTATGCTCATGGACGCCTCTCCACGCCTCTCAATTCTCGACGCCCCTCGTCGACGATAGCTGCAGGGGTCGAAGGATTTTCATGTACGATCTTCCAGCGGAATTCAACGAGGAGATCTTGAAACGGTGCGAGTTTGGTCTGGCGCGATGGCTGAACCTCTGCCCACGAGCAGCTAACGACGGCTTCGGGCAGCCGTATAAGAGCTCCCTGGGCGACGGCTGGTTCAACACGGATTCTTACATGCTGGAGCTCATATTTCACCAGAGGATGAAACAATACCGCTGCCTGACGCTCGACCCTGTCCTGGCCGATGCCATATTTGTGCCCTATTACGCTGGCCTCGACGCGCTCAGATATCTGTATTACGCTGACCCCGACAAAGTGCAGGAGTCCTCGCACGGCGTCGGTCTCATGTCGTGGCTGAGAAAGAGAGACGAGTGGAAGCGGCGCGGAGGGAGAGATCATTTCATGGTGATGGGTCGCACGGCCTGGGACTTCGTTGTCCGACCGGGGTGGGGAACCGGCATGCTGGAGCTCCCCGGGGTTCCCAACATGACCGTGCTCATGATCGAACGGCGGTCGTGGCAGGCCAACGAGATGGCCGTTCCTTATCCGACTTCGTTTCACCCGTCGTCGAGCCGGGGAATTAAGGAATGGACGAGACGCGTGCGTGGATCGACCCGGAGTCGGCTTTTCGCCTTCGCCGGGTCGATCCGACCCTATGCCGACGACGGCGGCTTCCGCAGCCTGCTGATGCGTCTCTGCTCCCGGTCTCCGGGCAGCTGCCGGCTCCTGGACTGCAGTGCGGCGCGGTGCAGCACCGAGGCGGAGCCGGTGATGCGGGCGTTCATGGAGTCGGTCTTCTGCCTGCAGCCGCCCGGTGACACACCGACGCGGCGGTCGACGTTCGATGCCATCATAGCCGGGTGCATTCCGGTCTTCTTCAACAGGGACTCCGCTTATACGCAGTATAGGTGGCATCTTCCGTCCGGCGGGGACGACGACGGCAACGTCGGGTATTCTGTGTATATTGCGCAGGACGACGTCGTCGCCGATGTGTCGGTCGTGGAGCGATTGCTGAGGAGTTTCAGGTCCGAGCGGGTGAAGGAGATGCAGGAGAATGTGGTGAGTTTGATTCCCCGTGTGATTTACATGTCAAAAACTGGCGATTCAGAAGCGGCGGAGTCGGTTGAAGATGCATTCAGCATCAGCGTGGAGAGGGTGGTGCGTAAGGTTTCTGAGCAGAAGCAGGCGGCCAAATATGAGGCAGAGAACGTGGATGATGATTTTGAATATGATTAAAGTTTATAATTAACAACATTATGTATTGCCACCCGCATTGCATTAAGTTGGTTAATAATTTTGATTAAAGTTAATAATTTATATCTATTAGCAATGGGCACATTTAATACGTTTTTAATCTTTAATGCGGTTTTTATGGTTTTTATGGACAGGATCAAATGTAGATAGAATATTCTTGATCATCACACTAAATGGAGGGTTTTGATTTGAAATATTAACTTCTTTGCTTTTATAAAAGCTTTACTTTTTCACATTTACTTAATTTGATTAAAAATTTACTATCTTGTACAATTGATTGACACGTTTATGTAATTAGCAATGAAGTATGTGATTAAGAATGGAGTATGTGAAGCGCTTCACCTTATTTACTCCCTGTAAAATTGGTAGCACGTTATTTACCACCTGTAAACTTGGATGCACTTCATGTTAATCTTCGTGGGATGTGGATTTAAAAGTTGGACACGTTATTTACGAGTGTGCACTTAACCAAAATCTTTGTGGAATGTGGATCTAAACGCTCACTTCCAACCCATTTGTGCCATGTTCACAACCTGACCATTAGCCATTTTTGTAGTTGTAATTGCAGATCCACATTCCACTTCGAGCAAGCTCGTATAGAGGAGAATACTGAAGCAGAATCACAGAGGAGGAGGAGGAAAGAGGAAATGAGGAAACAATCTTAAAAGCACATTATCAAAATCAAGTTCCCCAAAGAGGTTAGAAAAAAATGTTCTCTGCATTTTCTTTGGTTTTCTGGTTAGCAATACATGGATTTTAAATTGCATGCGCGCCCTTGTCTGTTCTCTGCATTTTTTTTGGTTTTAAATTGCATGTGCGCCCGTCTGTTATCTTCGTTTTCTCAACCTAGTAATTAGTGATCTTTTAATGGGTGAGAGTTTTTACTGTGCGGGGAGTGTTATTAGTGGCTGATACCTTTCAGCGTTCTCAGCCGCAAGTTGATTGTGTTAGTTAACAACATTATGTATTGCCACCCGCATTGCATTAAGTTGGTTAATAATTTTGTATATTCAAGACAATATCTTTTAATTTCATATTATTTAATAAGTATGTGTAAATTGGGTCCACTTAGTGGTTAGGGATTCTCTATTGATATTCTCAACATTACTAGGTATCAATGTTAAAACCCGTTTTCAAATCCCACTCTATAAAAAACGAATGCCATTTACACTTTGCAGTTCACATTTCACCCCTTCAATTTGTGGTTTCCCATTTCACCCTTTTAATATGTGGTTTAATTATGTAAACGTGATAATAATTTTTTTATAGATATTAATTCTTGTTAATCATTTAAACGTGGCAATCATATGACTTTTAATTTTTTTAATATGATTAGGTAAATGTGAAAAAATAAACAAGTTAATTGATGTAATCATAAATGCAAGGAAGTTATGAACAATAAATTATATTTATTGATTTGAGAGCACCACTAAATATATGCTAGCATGAGTAAAAATAGAAAGATGTAGACAATAAAAGAAATAAAGATGTTCCTTATTATAAAAAGGACATTTGTCCATAAATAATATTAAAAATAAATTAAAAAGGTGATATTTAGAAAAAAAACGACTTTTGTTAATAAATAATATTAAATAATAAAAAAATGTATGACAATAAAAAACAAAGATGTTGAGTAAGGTTGGGAAAGATTAGGGTTAAAATTTTAGAATTCATCACAACAGGGTTGGGAAAAGATTAGGATTAGGGTTTTAGAATTCATCGAGCTGGTCTTTGTATAGAGAGGAACTAGGGGAAGAGGGGGAATCCAACATTACTACGTATGTATAACTTTCAGCAATCCAAAGAGCACGTTGATAACAATGATCGAAACATAAATATGTAAAATAAGAACATGACATGCACATCTTGCTACCAATGGCTATACTAAAACTAGATCAAGGGAAAGATATAACGCTTATAGGTCTTGATAGAACATTATATTTGTATATTTTCTTTGAACAAAGGGTTCTATATGACATATAAGATTTGAATTTGTTTACTCTAATAGAGTTTTTTCCAGTTTAAATGTTTTTTTTTAATGTTAAATAGGAAGCCAGATGAATGAGACCAAACACCGAGTGTGTGCTCAAACTTGTGTCAAAGTGAGTCTCTCCTCTAAAATTTGTAGGAAATTGTTAGGGTGGGTGCATAATAAAAATGTGATTCATTTGTACTTATATTATGAGTCACTCGTAATATATTTATGAGTCATGGTCTATTAATTATATTATGAGTCACTCATAATACATTTACGTATAGTATAAGTAGGTGTGTTGTAAGCCCTAATACATACATCTGAAGCTCTAGTAAAGATAGAAGTGTACTTGCGGATAAACAGAGAAATCTTATTGAATTCGTTCACCAAATACTTAATGAAATCGATCAAAATCATTTATAACAGGGACATCAAACTTATAGTATAAGTGCTTATGAATAATTAGAAAAAATTCACAGTTCGGATCTCAAAACCCATTGCTCATGATATGAATTGTTTTTCAATCTCTTCCAGCATCAACTATCTCTGTTATATCGTCAATTGTATTGGATATTCTCAGTCATTTGGGAAGGTTTTCACAAGAATGAAAGATGGCATTGGTCATTCGATTGAAGTTGAAGCTAGTAGCATATCACCAATCATTTATTAAATAACCCTAACCATTAGTCCCTGGGCCCAGGTGAAATATGAAACACCACCCAAATGTGGCATCCGACATTACCACACATAAGAGGACAAACTTGATATACAACATTATCACACCGACAAAATGAAACATTTGCCCCAACATAACACATGTGGTCATAGAATTAATCATGTTAATCACTCAAACATGACAACGAGGCATTGTATATCTACTAATCCTTATTAATCACTTAAACATGGAAATCAAGTGGCTAGAGCAGTAATTTCTTAACCAGATTAGGTAAATGTGAAAAAGTAAACAAGGAAATGTATGCCTTCATAAATGCGAGGAAGTTATGAACATTAAATCACATTCATTGATTTAGTGACGAGGACGAGAATATGTGAGCATCTTTAATTCCTAACCATAAGATTAGAATTTGTAAAATCAAAAGAGTGATTAATCCATTGATTTTGATAGGGGTGACTCCAATAAGAGGGACTCCTATCGGTGTAATTATAGACCTCATTTGATGTCCCAACCTAATTTATTTTATTATAAAGTTTTATAATTTTTATGATGTTTTTATTTTTATTTTTATGTTTATACTTACACCCAAAATATATTAGGATACCCCGGATGGGGTGTTAGTGGGTACATATGAGTAATCAACGAGAGGTAAGAGGTGGGGCCATATGGTGGCTCGAACCTCAAAAATGGTGGGTGGAAATTGGCATTTCTAACCTCTACGGTCTTCACATTTACCATTTAAGTCATCCCCTTGACCGCTGAAGGGTTTAATTGTTAAAGTTTCTTCTATTATTAGGTTACTTTCAATTTACTAGATAACAATAGCATAGACGGGATCACTGAGAGAAACACAATCACAAGAGTACACAAGCATTTATCTTGGGAAACCCTCAAGGGGAAGAAAACCCAACAAAACTTCCTTAATATAGATAGCCAATACAATGCCAAGATAATGAACCAGACAACAGAGAATATCCAACACTGAGCAACACATCTCTCTCTCTTCCTTCTTCCGACAACCGACAACTGCAGCTTCCTTCAATACTTGCGCACTAGATGAGTGAGTTGAGTGTGTGTTCAAATGAGGCGTTGACCTCTCTTATTTATACAATTCTGGCACGTGTGGAAGTGTCTCTTCACTAGCAGGGCCGACTTCTTCTTCTAGGTGGTTATAACCACCTTTAATATATTATGGGGCCTCTTTAATATATACTGGGGCCGACTTCTTATTTAGCCTATTACAATTAGGGTTTGACCAATCTGCAAAAGGGGATTTGGTCAATTACAATGACCGACATGATCAATCC
>ML781349.1:1037414-1064664 GCA_009831015.1 Picea engelmannii | reverse complement strand
TATATATATATTCCAAAGAAAAACTCATTGTATTTGATATCTCAGTAGGAAATAAAAATACACATAAGCTAGCCTTTTGGCTCAGTTCATCTTCCTTGATACTAACCTAGACATATACATTTCATCTTCCAAAAGAGATCCATTTATGATTCCTACATAGCCATACAAAATCAATCTAGAAAAAACCTAACATAACTAGAATCGTCTTTAACCTCCAAGAAAATATAATTCTATATCTACCCCAAGACCTATCAACCAAACATCAAAACATAGACAATTGAGTAGCTTCTAGTAGAGCATTGTCCTTGTATTCACATTCCACAAGGAGCCTTGTAGCATGATGGTTTATTTTGACAACATATCCTATTTTTTATTAAAATCCATGTAGATATGGAAAAATGAGGCCTCCTCGAACATAGATTTTTTCTCCAAGCATAGTGCCTTAATTAGCTCTAAGACAAAATATGTAATATTAAATTTTCCATTATCCCAATCCATCAAGAACTTGCAAACACCTAATATTTTTTTCAAGTGCCACTTTCATCAACATCTAGAGCGTGTAGAATTCAACCATGTTATTTGCTCCCAGTCCCGCTCCATATTTTAATTAGAAGAAGTGGTAATGATCTAAAAAGAGTATGACTCCATCCCCACACATTTTTGGAGAGCCTTGATAAGCTCCATCAAAGAAGTCCCAAGGATTTGTGAAATCAATACGGGGCTCATGCAATACCCTTTGGGATTTAATATTAATATTAATATCAAAATTGATGCCCAAAATATATATATTTTTTTTTCTAAATAAATTTTGGTCGTCACATATCCGACGACAACTTTTATTGATGCGACGGTTTTTCTATACAAACAATGAAAAGTTGTTGTCGCCCATGCAATGACAATTTCTATTGATGCAATGGTTTTTCTATATAAACAACAAAAAGTTTTCGTCGAATAGGCAACGACAACTTCTATTGATGCGTCGGTTTAGCTACATGAACAACAAAAAGTTGTTGTCGAATAGGCGACAACAACTTATATTGATGCGTCGGTTTAGCTACATAAACAAAAAAAATTGGTCGTCGAATAGGCGACGACAACTTCTATTGATGCGACGGTTTAGCTATATAAACAATGAAAAGTTGTCATCACATATGCGACGACAACTTATATTGATGCGTTGCTTTTGCTATAAAATTTGTTGTCGCAATTTAGATGAAAAATTGGTTTCAAAGTATTTTTCTATATTGTTTCTTTTTTGATGTTTGATCAAGTTCCTCAAAAATTCCACGTCACATAAACCGATGTTTCAGAGACTCCAGATTCGTCACCATATCAATGAAATAATGTCGCAAAATGGCCCAAATATGCTAGTGACATATAACACCAATATGAGACGATCCTTACCAACCTGTAGGAGATATAGGTTGGGGTCTACATCACTCTTGGAGAAGACCAAGTTTTGTAAATACCCATGAATCCTTGAGTATCATGTCGCGGGTTCTTGCTTGAGACCATACAATTCCTTCTTCAACCTGTACACATGATTTTTCCTCCCATGTACCTCGAATCCTTAAGATTTCTCTATGTACACCTCCTCCTCAATCACATTGTTGAAAAATTCTATCTTCACATACATCTGATGGATCTTCCACTTCATAATTGAAGCGAGATAAATAGCCATCCTGATATAAGTATACATGGCCAGTTGAGCAAATGTCTCCTCATAATATACTCCCTCTTTCAGGGAGAACCCTCTTGCTACAAACCTTTCCTTATACTTCTCGATACTACCATATGTAGTATGCTTGATCTTGTAGATCCACTTGGAAGTCACTGTCGACTTCCCTTTCGGTCCCAGAACTATATCCCATATGCCATTCTTCATGATGTATTGGTACTCCTCCATCATGACATCTTTCCAAAACTGCTGGCCTATTGCTTCCTAAAAAATGGAAGGATCAAAATCAACGATATTTCTCATAAGAGCCACATATGAGCCAAATCTCTACGTAGGTCTTCTCTCTCTGTGGGTGTCTTTGGTGTTAGAAAAAAAAGATCATAGAGAAAAAAAATAATACAAATCTGTAAATAAAACATGGAATATACACAATACAGTAGAGACACAGATATACGTGGTTCACCCAGTGTGGGATATGTCCACCAGAGAAATTTCCAAGTCCTTCCTTTTTATTATCTAACAAAATGAAGGGATACAACCTACAACACACCTGTTGTAACTTCCTCTTCTTTCACTCACAATTTTCTCTCTCAGAATAAAATATTCACAATAATACACAACTGCAATACAATTCCCTCATAAAAGAGGGTTTCCTTCTAGGAAAAAAAACCGTAACATAACTTCTACCGTCATGACCTTATAATGAACGATCCAGATTGACTACGAAATTACAATATTTTACAAGGAATTTTTTCCCAAAATTTCGCAGGGGGAGGCTAAAAAAAATTTCGCTGCCCCCACCCCCCTGGGACCCCCCTAGCAACAGTTGTGGAGGGGAAATCCCCCCCACAGCCTTGTTAGGGAATGGGGTCCAAGAACGGTTGAAAAAAACCTCTGAATGAGGAAGATAATCAGGTTGATCCACAACCAACATCTGGGGGTTTTATTTACCTCGACATCCTTCAAGGTCTCTCTATTCCATCCAAGTCTTGTGTCTTGGTCACTATAAGGATCCACTAGATCCACAAACTCCTCTGAATTCTCATCATGATCCAAGGATTTCTCCTCTATACTAGATGGAACTATAATCTCTTCAACCTTCGGGGGCCTCTTATTCCTCACCACCTGTTGTGATTTCATGAGACCTCCCAAAAGACAAGTCCACCTCAAACCTAACATCCCAACTAGCCACACCATATCATTGTCCTATAATGTATAAATTCTAGGCCTTCTAAGTCTCATTGTATCCCACAAACACGCCCTTTATTTCAAAAGTCTTCAACTTTGTTCTCTTCTCCTTAGGTACATGGATGTAGACTAAACAAACGCAAATGCCCTATCTCAAGTTTCACTCTTATGAATGCGTCCTTAGGAGTCTTGTTCTCCAATATCCTATGAGGACTCTTGTTTTGAACATAAGTTGCAGTGTTGCATGCTTCTTCCCAAAGCATCATGGGTAGATTCTAGTCATGTAACATTTCCTTTGAAGCTTCAATTATGGTATGCTTCTTCCTCTATTCAACCCTATTATGTTGTGGGTTGAAAGGCACTCTCATCTCCCTCTTAATCCTTGTTTCCTTAAATAATTTCTTGAACTCGTTGGAGGTATACTCACCCTCATTTTCTAACCTCAAAACCTTGATCTTCTTCCCTTTCTGATTCTCCACCAGAGCTTTTAACTCCCTGAATCAACTGAAGACTTTATCCTTAGTCTTTATGAAGAAAATTCATGTCCTCCTGGAATAGTCATCAATAAATGTCACATAATATTGACAACCACTTGTGGATAGAATTGACATTGGTCCACACACATCTGAATGTACCATATCTAGGATCTCCTTGGACCTATTGTCACTTCTTGGAAAATCAACCTTGGCATTCTTGCCAAGTGCACAACCTCTACATACTCCTTCATGTTCAGTTCCAAACTCTGGAAGAAATGTAACCATTTTCCTTAATATTGGTAGTGCCTGGTAACATAAGTGTCATAATCTCCTATGCCAATGATCTAAATTTTAGGGGGTATATGGTCTAAATCGGATGCAAAAGTTATAAATCTATAAAACTAATAGATTTCCCATGTGGATCAAGGAGATGCCCACCTCCTCATTAATTAATTGGGCTAACAGGTTTCCTATATGGGTCAAATAGAGTCCCACCTCTCCATTATTGTATTGGGTTTTATTTACCACTACTTAGTTAGTTGGGTAGTTAGATCTATTATTATAATAATAGAGACACATTTAATGATCTCTTTACATTATTGTATTGGGTTTTATTTTCCACTACTTAGTTAGTTGGGTAGTTAGATATATTTTACTAGTAATAAACAATCATTTAATATTTTTGACTTTGTCCAATGGACCATTTTGTAATTCTATATAAATTCCTAACAAGCCTTCTCATAATATCAAGTTACTCATTTTGGTTTCTCTCATATTTTCTATTGTTCATTGTAAGATTAATTGGCTCTGAGTGATTTACTAGTTATTAGTTTTAGAGGTGAGGCTCCTCTTTGAACTTCACCTCCCGAGTACTTCATTTACATGTTTTTTTCCATGCTTCTTTTCATGCAATATTGGCACATCTGAGCTCCTCATATCTCGGCATTCAATCCATCCAGATATCATCCCCCGAGATTTGGATCAGTGGTATCATAGCAAGTACATTCTCCATTGGAACAAGGTTTTGAAGCATGTTGTGGGTTCAAACATTAGCATCAATCACCAACCTCCTTTTGGTACTATCAGAATCCATTTTCTGGGCCATACACTGTAAGCATCACAATTGTTCCACATGCACTACATGGTTTATTTTACCCTTAGAAATTTGTTCACCATTACAAGGAGAACCATATATGGATTCACTACATCCATACATGGATTCACTACATATATACATGGATCCACTAAATCCATTGGTCTTCAACATTTTCAACAAATTTGTAGGGTGTGCATGCTTCCCACAGAGGTTCCACAACCTCTACAACAAACCATGCTGCTCCACAAACCCTTGGCATCCTTTGTGTCCCTCTACACTCAACCAANCTCATTAATTAATTGGGCTAACAGGTTTCCTATATGGGTCAAATAGAGTCCCACCTCTCCATTATTGTATTGGGTTTTATTTACCACTACTTAGTTAGTTGGGTAGTTAGATCTATTATTATAATAATAGAGACACATTTAATGATCTCTTTACATTATTGTATTGGGTTTTATTTTCCACTACTTAGTTAGTTGGGTAGTTAGATATATTTTACTAGTAATAAACAATCATTTAATATTTTTGACTTTGTCCAATGGACCATTTTGTAATTCTATATAAATTCCTAACAAGCCTTCTCATAATATCAAGTTACTCATTTTGGTTTCTCTCATATTTTCTATTGTTCATTGTAAGATTAATTGGCTCTGAGTGATTTACTAGTTATTAGTTTTAGAGGTGAGGCTCCTCTTTGAACTTCACCTCCCGAGTACTTCATTTACATGTTTTTTTCCATGCTTCTTTTCATGCAATATTGGCACATCTGAGCTCCTCATATCTCGGCATTCAATCCATCCAGATATCATCCCCCGAGATTTGGATCAGTGGTATCATAGCAAGTACATTCTCCATTGGAACAAGGTTTTGAAGCATGTTGTGGGTTCAAACATTAGCATCAATCACCAACCTCCTTTTGGTACTATCAGAATCCATTTTCTGGGCCATACACTGTAAGCATCACAATTGTTCCACATGCACTACATGGTTTATTTTACCCTTAGAAATTTGTTCACCATTACAAGGAGAACCATATATGGATTCACTACATCCATACATGGATTCACTACATATATACATGGATCCACTAAATCCATTGGTCTTCAACATTTTCAACAAATTTGTAGGGTGTGCATGCTTCCCACAGAGGTTCCACAACCTCTACAACAAACCATGCTGCTCCACAAACCCTTGGCATCCTTTGTGTCCCTCTACACTCAACCAAATTAAAAGAGTTTATGCGACCTCTAAACAACATTTTAGAGGATATGCCATAGCTCATTGGAAATATCTCTTCAATATCTCAAATGGGTATTTCACGGAATATTATTTGGATTCTTGGTTTGAGATATATCATCAATTGAATCTCAGCATTTATTTGACCCAAGGAGGCCGCACATACCATCATATTCAATGGAATTTTTATCCCTATTCAAGAAACTACAGAAGGAGTTCCAAATATGGCTGGAAATATCTCTTCAATATCTCAAATGGGTATTTCGCAGAATTTAATTTCGTTGTATGGTTTATGAGATATCTTTGTTTGAAGCAACACATGTCTGTAACCAGTGTGGCCGCATGCCCTTCAACTTCGGCCTAGTTTTTCTCACTCCATGGGCCACCTCACAACAAGTTCCATATACCAATAGAAATATTTATTCAGTAGCTCAAACGGGTTTCAATGGAATAAGATTTCATCGCCTCTAGTAGAAGTTATGAATAAATTTGTAGAAGGAGATTCAAAGCCTCCAAAGTCATGATTTTTCCATTTTTATTAATGTAAATGGTTATGGTTCAACCACACAAAACCATTTCCTTCATTGGGAATTATAAAATTGTACTCATGGGTCTCTTTGTGGCATGGGTGAAATTATGGGGACCATGATTTTCTAAGTGGGGAGGAATTATCCGAATTTTAGGGGACATATGGTCTAAATTCGGATGCAAAAGCTATAAAGCTATAAAACTCATAGATTGCCCATGTGGATCAAGGAGATGCCCACCTCCTCATTAATTAATTGGGATAATAGATTTCCCATATGGATCAAAGAGAGTCACACCTCTCCATTATTGTATTGGGTTTTATTTTCCACTACTTAGTTAGTTGGGTAGTTAGATCTATTATTATAATAATAAAGACTCATTTAATGATCTCTTTACATTATTGTATTGGGTTTTATTTTCCACTACTTAGTTAGTTGTATCGTTAGATATATTATATTAATAATAAAGACTCATTTAATGAGATATTTTTGACTTTGTCCAAGGGACCATTTTGTAATGCTATATAAAGGCCTAGCAAGACTTCTCATAATATCAAGTTACTCATTTTGGTTTTCTCTCATATTTTCTATTGTTCATTATGAGATTAATTAGCTTTGAGTGATTCACTAGTAATTAGTTTTAGAGGTGAGGCTCCTCTTTGAGCCTCACCTCCCGAGTACTTCATTTACATGTTTTTTCCATGCTTCTTTTCATGCAACATTGGCATGTCTAAGCTCCTCCTCTCTCAACATTCAATCCATCCATATCTCAGCCCTCGAGATTTGGATCATCCAAAGATCGCATAGATTATCACTGTCGTGCACCGGGGCTTGACCTGGATGACCTGTCAACTTGTAGAGATTTCCATCATGAGTTTGAATGACTTCTACCGAGTCAAGACTCAATCCATTTGGATGAGAAAGAACCTGCCCATCAATGAATGCCATTGCATACCCTCCATCCTCCATGGTAGAGATAGAGAGTGGGTTTTTCTTCATTCCAAGTACATACAACACTTTACTCATCTTGAGAGGATTTTTGGACTTCAGTTGAAAAGAAGTTGTTCCAACTTCCTTGACTGCATACTTGGAATTATCTCCAAGTTCCACTTGCAAACATGAGTTCTCCTTTGTTATACTGGTGAGTGATTTCTATGACCTTGTCATATGATGGTAATCTATGTTATCCACCAACCAAGTCTCCATGGTGACCTTCCTAGAACAAGAAAAAGAACAAGAAAAACACTCTTCCAATGTTGTAGCGAATATGTGTCTCAAGATGATCCCCTTCTCTTCAAATCCGAAGCTCTGAAACCATGCCAATTTTCACATGAAACTCTATGTGACTAATTTCAAATATAAAAATTGCTTCCTAGTGATCTAACAGTAAACCCTAGTTGTTATCATTGAACAATTTTACACTGAAATTATTGATTGAAAAATATAGCAGCGAAAACACCAAGATTAGAGATGAATCATCAACACATATGAGACACACAATTTTTTTTTTTGTAACTTTATCAATTTCAGAAATTTTGAGGGAAAACACATCCCTCCCAACCAATACAAATTCACAAAAATATGAGGACAACCTTGTCCTTCCAAAACTAGAAAATATCATCAAAATACTTGGGACAAATCCCAACTTACAAATTTGTCACAGACCACTTGTATGGCCTGTTGACGTCACTTATACTATTGTTGATTTCACTTGTATTGTTGCTAATGTCAAACTATATGGACTTGATCCTACTCAGAAACCTTGTATGAATGTACACAATTCATCTTACTATAACCTACGTACATACGCAATTGTGCCCACTGCAACACACGTACATATGTAATTCACCTTCTTACAATCCACGTACATATGTGATTCACCTTCCTACAATATGCATACATATGCGATCATTTCCACTGCAACCCACATACATGTACACAAAAATCTTCTTCCTTCACACATGTATCCTTCCTCACTTCCCACATTTGATCCATAAACCCTAGGCCAGATTGCCTAGGTGCATAAATTCCTTGCTACAATTGACATACTCCCTGGAACAAGTGTTTACTCACTTATGATAACTCCATGATGCCACAATGATGAAATGTCATAATGAATTCTCTCCTTTATATATTATTCTAATGAGTGAGTTTAGGATCCCTTCCTAAACTCAACAATTGATTTGAATATTTTATTCCTCTTTGTGGGTGTGACACCCCACCAACTTGCCCATGAGGCCCCAACCTCATTCCAAGGCCGATTTCACTAAAAAAAAGGGCTAATTTTGTGCCAACGAAAAATTCCCACATTCCTCACACCTTGGCCTCTTGTGGGAATACCTCCCGAAGCTAAAACATTAATAGTAGATTCATGGGCTTTGTCAAATGTCACGCCCTTTAAGGTTTGTAATAAACTCAATGTCAAAACTGAAGAATATGATATCCAAATCATTCAGTTAGATAGGAAAAGAGTCAAAGTTATTGGGGAGTTAAACAATTTTTTAATCAAATTATTATAGTAGTGGATATCCATGATACTTATGGGATGCTTCTAAGCAGAGCTTGGTCTTGTATGCTTGATGGATATTTTTCTACTGATTGGTCACACTTATGGATACCATAGAATGGAAAATCCAATCAAATCAAAGTTGACAGAGAAATGTACATGAATCATGTGGTGACATATCTGAATGATCCCAATGAACCCATAATGTTTAATAATTTTATTTTGGGAAATTATAGTTATGACACTTTCTTTTGGAAATCACACTGTTGATATTTCGTCTTATGCGGAATCAAACACACAATCTAAAATCCTTCATTGCACTTAGATTTTTGAGTTTCACTATAATATAGGAGCTAACACTAATACTCGGTATGATGTATAGCCTAACGTAACATCTAGGTATAATTTAGAAGTATTTTCTAATTTCACTAACCCCAATGATTCAGAAAGTAAAGAAAAATCTGAGTCCATATTTAAATCCAAGGGAGATCCTAACATGTGGACTTTATTTTTTGATGGATCTAAGTCTCTTGAAGGTGCAGGTGTTGGCTACATACTCAAGGAAGATAATGGAAAGAATAATTTAATAACATTAAAACTTGAGTTCCAATGTAAAAACAATATTGTTGAATATGAAGCTCTTTTACAAGGATTGAAGAAAGCAGTAGACATGCAAGAAAAGAAGATAAAGGTATTTGGTGATTCTGAAATTGTAATCAGATAGTTAAGAAACACCATTCAGTTCCTTTCGAGTCACCTCAAACATTACCATCAAGAGGTATGGGAACTGATCAAGAAATTTGATGCTTTTAATATCAATCATATTTCTCGTTCATTAAACTATGATGTATATTTGTTAGATAATGTTGCATCTAGATTAATTCCATCAGAAGGGATAATGTCTGACACTTTTTCTTTGGAATTAATGTACATGCCTTTCGTTCCTAATAATATAACCAACTAGAGAGTCTTTGATGATGACCAACAAATTATAAGTTTCCTACTTCTTGAGGGTAACATGACCAAAATGTGAATTCTGATGATCTTGACTCAGCAAGTCAAACAACAGGGAGTAACATTACTTCAATGAAAAACATCCCCAAAAATGTGGCGAGGCTTGAAAAACTCTATGATATTCAAGACATGTTAAAGAAAGTAACAAACTATAAAACAAAGAGTTCTACAATGCAGTTTGAAGTGATAAATCTTGGGAGAAGCAGTGTACCTCAAAATATCAACCTTGGAAAGAATTTTACCCTAGGTGAAAGACAAGCCTTCATCAAATTATTCAAAGAATAAAATGATATATTTGCTTGGACCTATGATGACCTCAAGACCTATGATACTAAAATAATCCAACATATAATCCCCATGAAGCCCCAAACAAATCCTTTTCAACAAAAGTTGAGAAAAATGCATCCAAGCTTAGAACCTCAAGTAAAGGTTGAATTGAACAAATTACTAGAAACAAGAATAATTTTCCCAGTCAGACACACCTGGAGGATCAATAATTTTGTGCATGTGAGGAAGAAGAATGGGGATATAAGACTTTGTGTTGATTTTAGAAACTTGAACAAGTCCTCTGAGAAAGATAATTATCACGTGCCACACGTGTAACAAATTTTACAATGTGTCTCGGGTTCTTAAATGCTCTCATTATTGGATGGTTTTTCGGGTTACAATCAAGTTCTCATTTTCCATGATGATCAATTGAAGACTTCCTTCCGAACCAAATGGGGAACCTATGCCTAGAACAAAATGCCATTTGGACTGATAAATGTTGGGGAAACTTTCTAGAGAGCCATGGAAATTGCATTCAGAGGACTAATTAGTGATTGTGTAGTGGTATACCTTGATGATGTAAATTTCTTCTCAAAATACAAAAGGGATCATATAACCCACTTGAAGAAATTATTCAATATATGTAGAAGATATGGCATTTCACTAAATACAAAGAAATTTGTGTTTGCAGTCAATGAAAGAAAATTATTGGGATTTATTGTATCCAAATATGGTGTGATTATAGAACCCGAAAGGACTAAATCCATCTCAAAGATTCATTTTTCCCATAACAAAAATTCCATGGAACCATTTATTGGAAAAAATAATTTTGTCAGAAGCTTTGTCTTAAGTTTTGTTGAAAATGCTAAGTCTCTGCAATATATGGTAAAGAAAGATGCATATTTCAAATTGGGTTCCAAAGAAAATGACTCTTTCACGAAGATCAAGGAATATATAGCTCAAGCCCCTGCTTTGATGAGCCACGATTTTAGTAAAGATTTCATTCTGTATAAATTTTCTTTTGATTCAACATATGCAATAGTCCTTACCCAAAAAAATAATGAAGGATAATTCCCAATTTCCTTTATGAGTTTTTGATTGCAAGGTGGAGAATTGGATTACCCAAAAATAGATAAACAAGCTTATGTTGTCTTTAAATATATCAAACATTTCAGACCCTGCCTACGCAAATCTAATACCAAGGTGATAGTTCCCTATCATGTTGTGAGGAATCTCCTGGTACAAAAGGACTTAGGAGATAAAAAAACATAATTGGATGACAACTTTGCAGGAGTATGATATGAATATAAAACCTACAAAGATTGTGAAATGACAAGGACTATGCAAATTGGCAGTTGAATCATCAAGGAATATAGATGATGAAGATGAACTCTATGAGTATCATAATATACTAGAGAGAGAAGTGTGCTACATCCCTGCAAACATTGACCCATGGTATTACGAAACAAAATATTATTTAACTCGTGGTTCAGCCCCACAATACATGGAACCAAAGAAGAAGAGAGCTCTTATGCTCAAATTA
This sequence comes from Picea engelmannii, assembly GCA_009831015.1. NCBI lineage: Eukaryota > Viridiplantae > Streptophyta > Pinopsida > Pinales > Pinaceae > Picea > Picea engelmannii. Next base: position 1,053,130 of record ML781349.1, on the reverse strand, counting down.
GTCCAATACCATCTTACTTAGGGAATATTATTCAAAAATAATTATGATGGTGTTTTCCTAAGATGTCTGGAAAAGGATGACGATGATAAAGTCATGTTTGAACTTCATGATGGTCTAAATGGAGGAAATTTTGGAGGAGACACTACAACACAAAAAATCCTCAGGGTAGGTTATTATTGGCCTACTATGTTAAGATATTCACACACCTATGAAAGAAGATGTCAAGACTGTCAAAAATCAGTTGGAAGGGAAAAGAATCCTACTTTTCCCCTAAAAATTGTTAGAATTGAATGCCCATTTCAGCAATGGGGTTTGGATGTGATGGGAGAAATCAACCCCAAATCCTCTCAGTTATGCAAGTACATCATCATTGCAATGGATTATTTCACTAGATGGACCAAAGAAATAACTTTGAATACTAACAACAAAAATCAGGTGATAACTTTCCTTGAATATCATATTATAACCATGTTTGGTGTTCCATAATCTCTCATATTTGACATTGATGCATATTTATCTTCATTGAAATTGACTAAATATTCACTTGAAAAGAATATTAAGGTTATATACTCGGCTAATTACTATCCTTAGGGGTAATGGGTTAGCTAAATCAACAAACAAAAACATGATAATTTTTTTAAAAAGGACCGCCACAGGACACCAAATGAATTGGCACCTAACCCTACCTAATGTCATATGGGTTGATAGAGTGACACCCAAGGATTCTTTAGGAAACTCTCCTTTCTTCCTAGTATATGGACATGAAGCTATTTTACCTACTCATACTTTCTTACCTTCCCTGCAACTTGCTCAATCTGTTCAAGACAAATAATGTATAGTGATGCAACAAATACTAAATATGTTCCTTAAACTACAAGGAGAAAGAGAAAAATCTAAAAGGAAATTGATGCAACATCGGGAACTAATCAAGAGGTGGTTTGATAAATCATCCGTGGGTAATAAATATTTTCAAAAGGGTGATCTAGCTTTTAAATGGGATACAACCAATGAAATGAAAGGGGAGCTTACAAAATTTCAGAAATTATGGCTAGGCCTATACCAAATCCATGAAAAGATTGGGCCAGGTCCTTTTAAACTAGATACATTGGAGGGAGACATGGAGGAGCTCCCTGTCAATTTTTAGATGCTTAAAAGATACTTCTCCTAATCGCTTTTAGTGATATAGTATTGTACATGTTAGGTCTCTTTAATCCATTCATTTTTCTCTTTTGGTTTTGCACATCCTTTTAGAATAGGACTTTTACTCCTCTATTTTGTTTTTTTTAATTGTTTGTTCATTGTTTTCATAATAAGGCCTCTACTGACCATTCTCAGTTGCTCATATACAAAGTCTAACCTGGGTTGATATTATGTAACAATATTAAATTCTTAGTTCACATATGAATAAATTTTCAAGTGTCTGAGAAGTGAAAAAGCTCCCTTGCAATCTTATTTCAAAACATCAAAACACATCAGATGGTTAGACTAGAAGGGAAATATCCGTTCACCTGTGTTTTCAAGAGAACCCCAGATTATAAATAAAACAAGTATAGATATTTAAATTTTCATATTGTCTATATCTATGTGATCACTCTCACACTAAGCTTCTTGGCTCTAAAAATAAAATGGGAGGTAACAACTACAAGTGTCCTCTGAATAAAATTTGTGAGTCTTCCCCCCTCTTTACATGGATATAAAATATTTCCATGATAGTCTCAGCGACATACCAACGAGGAAAATATACTAATTGAGTTCATCATATCAAAGAAACTCTTGTATCACCCCCCTTCCTAAACACTAAGCACAAATCTGTAATGGTGAAATTAAAATCTTAATAGGAAGGAATTTGAAAGCACCAAGATTTTTTGGGAAGTAGGCGTAAACCCATCGGGGATATGGATTCTCATTGGTATGGGGATATGCTTCTATGATACTGAGGCAACTTATTCAAGGCTATGGATGTTTGTTGGTAGCGAAGCAATTCCAGGAAAAAAGAGACGAGGAACACACATCAACCTATAAACAACCATAATTACCCCTCTATGGAATATCTCTCTCCTTAGAGTTCTAAACAAGAATTAACTGAATCCCATCCCTTATTGTCTCATATGAATTATTCATAGGATCATATGAGTTATATCACTTCCTCATTTTTCAATAAAAGCTAGTCATGTGGGATCGATGATACAGAGGAGACTATAAATTCTTCAGAACATAAAAATATCAAAGTATATAACTTGAAGGTATATCTGGATCAGAGATAACTGGTTCTACCAACAAGTCACCACTTTTTTTCCCCTCCCCACAACAACCCACTAAAATTCTATACCTTAGAAGATTTTAGTGGGTACCTAAATATTAAAATTTAAGCAAGGATTTTTCCACTACTAACTTGACTAGATGTTGATACATGAAACTACTATTCTACATGCGCTCTCTAGAAATAATCTAAGGCGGTTTGATTGGTAAACATTTTTGTCAAACTTCATTACTCATTTGCTCCTCCTTTATTCACTAATTAGACCATAATCCCTTTTTGTAAAATCCCTTTGTGATTATTTACATATTCTCTAGCGATGTGACCATTACCTAAAGGCTATTGGGACATCATCATCGGACTTTTCTTATCGGTCCATACTTATCAGAAATTATTTCATATAGAACTTGTGTTTCCTCCCTACCACATGTTTAGAATATGATGCCTTATTCAATATATAAGTTATCTACAGTATATCGAGACATATTGTCTTATGCCTACATGTCAAAATACAATTAGCCCAAATGATGTCCATGAAACTGTTACAAAATAATGTATAAGATGGGCCCATCACCAAAATATTTATTCTATCCTAATAAGACACAAGCCCTTTGCTATGCATTGTACATGTTATATGGCCATATTTCATTAGTGCACACTTTTCGAAGAATACTTCCTTATCGTCGAAACATGCAAGAGTATTTTACACTTGCATTCTCTGACAACTCATTCTCGACGAGCCTGTTCAGATAGTATTTTTAGGATATTGCCTCGTCAAAAAAATGTTAAAGTTCCATAATGATGCCTTTTGACACCTCTCTTTTGATAGATCATTCTGACGATACTCTTGAAAGACATTATTCAAGGATACCTTTGCACCTCATCGTACTTCTATCTGAAAACTCATTCCAATGAGTAAAATTGAAGGCTATAAATGAAAGTATTAAATGTAAAAGGTCATAATTGTTAGTACACTCAATAAAAAGTATTCTACTTTCGCCTCTTTAACACATTTCTCAAGGAATAACTAAATATTCCTAGAAGAATTGTTGTCAAAATGTAAGGCCCTCAAATGCTTCAAAAGAATTATTTTGATAACCCATTCCAATGACTACACTGTCAGAAAGACCATTCACACTATCTCACGATCCCATGTCTCTGACAAATCGCTTACGATAACAAGAAGAAAACTCTCCTGAAAGAATTAATGGTGATGTATGAAACTACCCCAATCTGAGATGTAACCTATTAAACAATACTTACAGAGCGTTTGAGGGAAAAAGTAAAGCATGAAACTATGTTTATCCCTAATTTGTGTAATTTTCACCATTGAGGAGTTTGTAAGAAGTATATGTACTCATACTGTGATAGCTAATGAACCTGAAATACTCCTGAAATCCTAGAGTGATAGATATCTATATCACATTATTTGAATTGTATGTTGTTGTTAATTAGTTATAAAGTATACTGACTCTAATAATGTGTGTAACAATGACTCAAATTAAATGAAATGTCTCACCCACAAACCAGGAAGGTGAATATTCTGACGACCATTGTTCCTGCCCCTATTAACAATCCATACCCGATTATGCTTGTAGACACAAGTTTCTTCAATGGGAGGGAACATTTCAAAAGGTACGATGAAATCTATAGCATCTTGCACAATGAAGACTTCCTATCTGAAGATGAAGAAATTTATGCATAACATAATATAAGAAAGAGTTGCATTCACACTCTCACAACTTGTCGTTTGTTTTTCCCATACAATGATGTCACATGATGGTTTTTTATACACGTTGAAAAAGACACGGCCATCATTTTCAATGAATCCAAATTCCTGATTTCTTCTCTAAAGCATGAAGATATCAAGATCAGGTATCAAGCCCCAGAGCCTACCATGTCATTGAATGAGTCATTTCTAGAGAATTTTGGGGTAGAAAATGAATTTTTTTAAGAATTAATAAAATATTGGTACAATGATGAGATGAGGCATGTTAAGAAAGAGGAAAGGTATATCCCATCTCAATACCTAGAAGAACCATATAGGTTATTGAACACCATGATTTACAGCATGTATGGTGAGGAAACTAGCACACATTTCAGGATGGAATGGTTTCCGATGGAATACACCGTAGTGAAGAAAGGACAAGTGTTCAATTGGGAAAATATCTGGCATTCAACATATCTACCAAAGCTAAGGAAGCACTAGGTATGAAAAACCCTGGATTTTATATGTTGGCCTACCTTATTTATGCAATTTTCTCTATCGTTCATTTCCCTACTTTTGAATGGAGTTGGACTCCGAATCAAACCTTGATTCACATTTATTTCTTAGGGATGCGGGATGTAAATTACAAGGAACGCTTTTACAACATATGTGATTATTTCTTAGCCCCTTTGTACAAGGTAATTTTCATAATTTTTCCACACAAAATATCACAAGGGACCATAATAACCCCAAAATAAATTGGAGATTGGTATGTAAATAAGTATTGCACTTATATCAGATTTTATGGAATTTTTTAGCCACCATACCTCTTACCCAAATATGTACCTGATAAATTTCTTGCCCGGGAAATTTCCTACCAATCAGTAGAGAAAGGAATCCCATCGTACTTTCCAGAGAAAAACAAGAAATATTGGCCCAATTTCCCACTATACATAGGAAGATATTCACTATCTAATAAACCCCATGTCGAGAAGGAAGTAGAAGCCCTACATGATATATTGTTATGCATCGGGAAAATAAAAAGGCATGATCCCCATAGTATATTGATTGATCATATCAAATCGGTGAAGCTGACCCACCCAATCATCCACAAAGTAAACTTCGTTGAAGGCCTCTTCAAAGGAGATTTATTTTTTGAAGAAGTATTGTAGAGGTTACAAGATGAGCCAACTAGAGAAAAGCTTCACAAGGTAGAATATGAAGAAAGGAACATAGTGAAGGAGCAATTTTAAATGCTACTAGAAAAATAAAAATAAAAGTAGGAAGCTAAGGAAATGGAATAAGCACAAAACGTTGAAGATAGAGAAAATAAAGTTAGGGAAGAATAAGAGAGATTACAACAAAGGAAGAAAGCAGAGCTGGAAAAGAAGAACACCCAGCAGAATGAGAAGAAGAAAAAGGATGAAGGTAGCAAGAAATATGTTGAAGGAAAGAAAAATATTGTTGAAAAGGAAGCCAAAGAAAAATGGGATTTAGAGATGGAAAGGAAGAAAAGGGAGGATGAAGAAAATCAAAGACTAGCTATTGAATCCAAAAAGAACAAAAAGAAGGAAGAGGAGGAAAAATAAAAGGCAACAGAGTTAAAGGAGAACATTTAAAAAGAAGAAAAACAAGAAAAGAAGAAAAATAAATGTGAGTTAAATAGATTTGTATCAAACCCTAGTGCAAGTATAGTTACTATCCATGTTGAAGAATGTACTCATCTAATGGTCATCCCAGTAAATTTTTCTTATACATATAAGGTACGATAATCAGGTGATGTTGTAGTAGTTTTAGGTGAGTATTATTACAGCAATAAGACCAACGAAATTGAGAGAAGAACAAATAAGAGAAAAATGGGAGAATTTTACCTCAATCGAGAATCTTCTAAAAGAAATATTAAATGGAAGGAAATCCAAAACCCTAAGGAAAATGAAATATAGACTACTTCGAACTTTAATGAATTTGTAGGTGTAAATTCAATGTCATTGTATGAGTTAGGAGAGGCATTGGATATATCCAATGCTAGGATAGTTGAGATGGAAGGAGCTATGAAAACCATAAAAGATAACCTAGCAGATGAATTCAAGAAGGAGGATAACACTGCAAAACAACTACACAAAGATGAAATGCATAAAGACTTGCAAATAAAGAAGAATAAATTAAATGCATAGTTTGAGAAAAGGGATAGTATAAATCCAAAGTTACATCAAGAATAATTGTAAGCTCTCAAGCTCACCCACTCACAAGAAATGGAACAATTGAAGCCAAAAAATGCACAAGAAATGACAATATTACAAGAAGAACACTTGGAAGTAAGAATTTACAATGAAATGTTGGAAGACAGAATCCTAAAATTGGAGGAAGATAATCAGGTTCTTCAAAATACCATAGAAGAAAACAAACAAGGAACCCTCACACTAGAAACAGTTAAACAAGAATCTATATATTCCATTGAAGAACTTAGTATTGTACATAAAAAATGTTTATGTATATTGAATGAAATTCAAAAAAATAGAGAAGGTCTAATCAAGTTGAATGGCCAGTTAGAAGACATAAGGAGAAAATACCAAAAAACTCAAAATTCCTTTGACATGATTTTAGATTGGAAAAGTGTGTATGATAATCCTCCTAATACATTTCCAGTCTACAGAACCAGACAAAAGACTAAAGACCAAGTCCTTTTTTATACTTGGAATCCCATCCTAAATGGTATTAAAAGAACACAAGAAGTAGTCAGAAAAGCATGCAAAAGACTATGGAGAGCCTTTGATAGATTACTAGAAGAGTTTAGAATGGATGTGATGGTAGTCCTTGAAGAGGCACCTCTAGTTGATCTAAGAATGTAAAATGTATAGGCCAAGGTCGACAAGATATTGATGAAATCACAAAAGTAAATAAGGAAGTCTTGAAAGAACAAATCTTGAAGCCAACCAAGCTGATCACACTAGTCAGGGACTTTAGCAAAAAGACAAGGAAGAGTCTAAAGATGGATGTAATAACCAATATTTGTGACAGTGAGATAGATCTATAAAATATGCAGTTGAGTAGAGTGGATATGATCTTGAAGGACTACGAGCTATGGAAATGATACAGAGACAACATGCAACTCTTGAAGACTACTTCATCGTTATATTATATAATAGTTTATTTTTGTTTCAATCATGTAAAAAATTGTAAATTCCTAATCTATAATATGAAATAAAACATTGTAACTGTCATATGACATGATGACAGTTACATGATGTGGAAAACCTCTCTTGTTTTATAAAATATAGTGCTGCGAAGTAAGAAGGAATTTTTCCTTTTGTAAATGAGAGACGATATAGGTGTCCACATGGTTGCTCACTATTTGTGTCAACCAGTGTAGCAGTGATGTTAGAATATGTTGGATGCACTCGTTTAACCATAGACAATATCACTATTGTCACGCAACCATAGGCCGAAGCCACCGCCGAGGACCTTAACCTTGACAGAGAATCATTCTGAAAGAAAAACCTAGGCTAGATATCTAAACAAAGGGTGGCACACCTTTCTCCAAGCATAACACACCAAATAAGAGCAACAATAGTTGATCAAAGAGTCCAAACCATAACCAAGAGATAGTCCAAGCCAAAACCAAAATTTGCTAGCTGCAGCAACTGCAACAACAACTCTCCTCCAAACTTGTGCACAACTGGCCAACTGCAGTGCACACAAGTGTTGCTTCTGCAGTTCTGAGAATGTATGCCAAAACAAAGACTGGCCTCCTGTATTTATACTAAAACCAACAAACTGCCTGGGCCAACTTCTCATTCTAGGTGCCTATTTAATCAATATATAATATTTCCTTTAGCCGACTTCTTTTCTTGGAGGCTAATAACCTAATACAAAGTATCCTCTTGAGTCGACTTGTCTTTTAGGGTTATTAGCCAACTAATTAGGGTTTCTTCTTACTTCCCAGAATATTCTATTCTCATTAGGTTTACACGTGGAGGTAAATACCTCCTACAACTACCATAATATCAACACTCCCTCCTAGCTAGGGAGGTATTGAAGTTAATGGTCTTGAGCACAAACATACCATTCACCCAATAGCATCAACATAGTCATATATACTATCTCATGATTAGATCATGAGAACCATCATCACTATCAATGTCATCAACTACATCATCTATCGAAACCATTCTCCATCTGAGTAATCAGACATGATGTTGGATAAGTCACTCACTCCATAGAGTGACACAAGAACCATTCTTCTGATCCAAACATATGTCCTAGAAGAATAAATGTCCTGGACCATTTTTCATCTGAGAAATATCTGTCCATTGATCATCCATCTAGCTGATAATCATTTCCAATACTATTGATAGTCTTCAATGAAATCGAAACAATATCATTCAATAGAACACAATTGTGTCTATTCATAGTAGTACACAACTATAATCTAGTGGTACACTACCACAACAAGTAGCACACATATACTTGATCAGTGACGTATAGTCACAATCAGTGGAACACATCCACCATAATAGCATACATCTATTGTCTAGAGACATACAGTCTCCATAACAATCATCTGATATAAACATGCACATAAAATATTGTTATGATATAAATTGAATCATCTGGACCATTCTTCCACTCACATCTGTGAGATCTGGAAGAGCATATGCCCTGAGAAAGTAAAACATCAACGATGAGCTATCTGGCCTATTCTTATCAAGCAAGGAAGAGTAACTCTCTCGATTTTTTGAGCCTAGACCATTCACCTATATGGTCCATTCCTCCAACACTAAACAAAGTGAAACTTGGAGAGAATGAATCTACCCTAGGGAATGCCTGCCCCTGATTGTTGAACCTGGACCATTCACCTATCTGGGCCATTCCTCCGGCACTAAACAAAGTGAAACCTAGAGAGAATGAATCTTCCCTAGGGAATGCCTGTCTAGACCATTTCCTAAGGAAATTATTGTCCTGTACTAACCTCCAAAACAGACCATTCTTCGAAACTGCTCACAACTGTGAGCTTCGAAAGAATGACTATCTGACGAGGCAGACCAGTCTTCTTTACCACTACTGAGAGTGGCCTTCAAGAAGAGAGATTGTCTTAGACCATTTCCTACGTTAACCACAAGGGGAATCGTTGTCTATGGTACATCAACAATCCATCGAACCATTTTCATTACTAAAATCACCATTCAATCTAGACCATTTTCCGAACTGGAAAATGCCTGTCCGTCAAAAATCTCAAACCACTTTCCGAACTGGAAAGGAACTACTCATCCTGGACCATTTTTCGAACTAAAAAATGACTGTCCATAAATCAATAACACATCAGTGCTCCCTCCCAACCTGGGATTCATCTCTTCCTTTTTCAATAAGGAAGTCCTCTCCACAAGCTCCAACTTGAGTACAAAAACTCTTTCATCTTGAACAGAGGCTTTACCAAAATGTCTGCTTATCTGCTCATCTGTGGAGATTTGTATTGGAGAACCACTTTCTCTTTCCTGGATTTCATCGCAGAGAATGTAATGCTTGATCTCAATGTACTTCGGTCTTTCTGGAACACTGGTTTTCTCTGAAGGCTTCATATAGCTCTGATAATTGCAATCTATGATAGTTGAATTCAGCTCCTTTGTTTTTTGCTAGCTCATAACATCATGGAAAGGATCAAACTGGAACATATCCATGTGGCACTTCTTATTTCATCATGAGAGTTTGTCATGGATTCACAATCCATCATCCTGGACTTCTGAGTAACCATTATGACTTTTATCATAGAATATTTTCACACACTTCTGTTGTGCATCGGAAGCTTTGCAATGCTTACATTCATAAGTCTTCCATACACTATTCTACATCACAACTTTCAGTTCCTATGCTTTATTGATTTTAGTGAGTTCATATCAGGCTGGTAGTCTTGTGATTCTTGATACAATGACTGGCTTTTCTGGATTTTATTTCTTTCTTGGAATCTTCATGTTCTTCCTCATGTTTCTGTTTATCTCTTGGGTCCATGGATTTTATTATATATTCCATGCCCTAAAGATTCCACTTCTTTATTTCATCATAGGATCACGAATGTGGATGGACAATCAAGGATACTTTAAGTATTCTTTTCGAAGAAGACTTCTTCTAAGGTCACTTTGAACATGTGTTGTTTTTCATGGTTGCTACCATGGATATATACTTCATCAACTTCAATGGATCATTGGGATTGTCTCCCTCCTAATCCTTGAATGCATGCTCTTCTTTTTGGAATTATGTAATCATCTCCCTCCAGCTAAGAGATCCCATGCTTCTATTTGCATCCGTATTGCCTTCTGCAAAGTGTCATAAGTCCTTTTCTAATTTCCTCTTGATTGTTAACTTCTTTCTCTCTTTACTTCTTCTCGGTTTCTTCAATACTGATTCTGATTTCGACTTATCTTGCAGCTGTCACTTATGCAATGACTTCCACATGAATTGTTACTAGGGCTTGTTGATGTACTTCATCCTTTCATGTGTATTTCCTAACTTGTAGTCATTGTGATAGCAATTCTTATCTTGTTGTTCTTCCATAGGTATAGTTTCTTTTGAACATACTATCTTCTATAAAATAGATATGCAATATATGTACAAAACACATGGTATATACAAGAACTATGAAGCGTATTGTTACCTTGTCTTAGAAGAAGAAGTCTACTTTGTCCTGCTTGGCTTTCTTTGAGGGTTCCCTTTTCTTGGGCTACTGATGCTTCGTGTGATCCCTTCCTTTTATTTAACTCGGGACAATGATTCTTGTAGTGACCATACTTTCGACAATTGAAGCATTGTATTCTTGACATATCTTTCTCTTGATTTGGCTTCTTCCTTGAACCATACTTCCTTTTGTTTATGAAATTATTGAATCTTGTTGTGAAGGCTTGATCATCTTATTTATTTTGGGGTTTCTCTTTTGCACTAATCCTCAATTCTTCTTGTGCACAACAAGTCCAAAGTTCTTAAAATGTAGGATACTCCTTCCTTGTGTTCATGCTTGCGGCAAATACATCCCATGTCTTGGGAAGGCCATTGAGTACTATATTTACCAGTTCCTTCTTTGACATGATCTCTTCAATAATTTTTAGTTGATATCCTAACTGAGATATCCTCACAAAGTATGATTTTATGATGTTATCATCATTCATCTTCATCTCACAGAGCTCATTCTTCAAACTCATTACTTGTCCAATGTTTCTAACTGAGAAGAGGTTTGTTAGGGCATCGTACATCTTCTTGGATGAATCAAGATGGGATATGTAGGGTATCAAGTGGTATCTTATAGAGTCCACTATGATACTCATGGAATTGATGTCATTGTCCTTGAACTTATCCATAACTGCAACGTTCTGTGGCTCCTTCTCTTTTCCTTCTTCAAACTATGGTTCCATGATCTTTCCTTTCACGATATCCAATACTTTGTTCTTAGCAAGGATGAGATCAATCCTTGTCTTCCATGCTCTGAAGTTAGAATACACTTCTAACTTGTTTTCTGACTTTATAGAGTAAGTCATGGCTACTTTGACTTGGTCAATCCTAGATTTGACCAAAAATGCAAACTTGACGTCTTAGCTTGCTGAGAGTACCAGGAGATGCACTAGGCTAGGGTGCACTAGTCTATCTGAAAATTAGTTCAATCCCTTCAATTAAGGTGCCTCAATAAGAGGGTTAGGGTTTCTGCAACTGCACCTTCTAGTAACCCTAGAGCAGTGCTTTAGTAACTACTCCTGCTAGAAACCCTAGCGACAGTTCTTCAACGAGCTTAGTATCCTTATGACTATGCTCCCTTCCAATGGTTAGACTGAATGAAGGAGGTGTGGGCCCATAACCTGTTAGAATATAATGGATGCACTCGTTTAACCATAGACAATATCACTATTGTCAACCAACCATAGGCCAAAGCCACCCCCGAGCACCTTAACCTTGATAGAGAATTATTCTGGAAGAAAACCCTAGGCTAGATATCTAAACAAAGGGTGTCACACCTTTCTCCAAGGATAGCGCACCAAAAAAGAATAACAATAGATGATCAGAGATTCCAAACCATAACCAAGAGATAGTCCAAGCCAAAACCGAAATCTGCTAGCTACAACAACTGCAACAACAACTCTCCTCCAAACTTGCACACAACTGGCCAACTGCAGTGTGCACAAGTGTTGCTTTTGTAGTTTTGAGAATGTCTTCCAAAATGAAGACTGGCCTCCTGTATTTATACTAAAACCAGAAAACTGCCTGGGCCAACTTCTCATTCTGGGTGCCTATTTACTCAGTATATAATATTTCCTTTAGCTGACTTCTTTTCTTGGAGGATAATAACCTAATACAAATTATCATCCTGAGCCAACTTGTCTTTTAGGGTTATTAGCCAACTAATTAGGGTTTCTTCTTGCTTCCCAGAATATTCTATTCTCATCAAGTTTACACATGGAGGTAAATACCTCCTGCAACTACCATAATATCAACAAGTGACACGTCATATCTCTAGTTCAAACCTTCGAACTACCTCTCATTGTCGTCGAGATTTAATATCCCATAGACTTGACCTTAAGCGTCGACGATAATTCTCTAAGGTACACATTCCCCAGATCCTACGGTTAGAAATATCATATCTCGACATCTAGGAGCAGATCAGTGACATCTCCTTGCACGGGATTTAACACCCCTACATCAACGGTCCCCAAAGTTTATATATGAGCTCCATCGAGATTAATGGATTTCGATGTCTCTTTCTCCTCTCTAACTCTTTTCAGCCAATCACCAGCTGGCATTTTTCATCCTGGACACTCTGGTTGTCTTGCAGGCATGCCCTGTCATCTTATTTGTTTTTCCTTTGGACTAATCTCATAGATGATCAATGACTAAGGTTTCTCCAGTTCATCGAGAGATCAACGGTCCTCGTTGCATCACCAATGAGTGTATCATTAACACTTTGGATTTCTCTTTGGTTTTCAGTCACCCTAATTCTGACGATGATACACTAGGATCCTACGGTCCAAGCTTCTTGGGGTAAACTGTGACTGATCTAACGGTCATGAATTCCCACGAAGGGCCAAACGGAACTCCCTATCTCAATAGGACCCTTTCATGCTCCAATAGCCAACCAAATGGGGGACACTTGTCACTCTCCACGACACATGGGATGTCTATGTGGAAAAATTATCACTGAGGCATCACTATGACATCATATCCCCAATCTTTGCCTAACATACAGACGTTTAAATCAATGGTACTTGTTAATGCTCGACATTTTAGTGTCGTCAAACCTTGTACTAGTTCCAACACATGGTTCCTCCAAACAATACACTATGCCGATGAAGGGTCAAGATTTCCCAAACTATAAGCTCAACGACTATGATACCTTCACATTTTAACACTGGATTTTTAAGGGAAGAAAATCAGTCCTCTTAAGGACTTAGATAAATTTCAAATTCTACAAGACCTCAGTCCAATTCCTCCCAGGGGTTGAACCATTCGACACCATTGAAGGTCATCAATAATTACAGGGAGTCAAGCATGAATCATGGGATTTTCAACTAGGAAATAGAACAGTCGAATGCACATCAGTTTACCAGCTAGGGAATTACATTATGTATTGATCCTAACATTTAGGTATACATATATAGGCTCATACATTTGAAATAATCATGCATTCAAACAATTTCTTATGCATACAAATACATCAGTCATAAACAAATTCAAAGGAAGAGATTGCTTATCTATTAAGGAAATAGTCCAATCTAACTGACTAAGAGAGGACACATTTCTTCCTAACCTTAGGCCTTGCTGCAGAGTGACTTCCTACATCACACCACCCCCATGTCAAGCCATGATACCACCAAGGAAACTGAATCAACAGGGATATGATATTTCTATGATCTAGGAAGGTTACTCTCCTTCCTCCTATGATACAACAACAACTGCCACCTCCCACTGAGCTTGGGTCTTTAAAAGTTTATCAGGTGGTTTCTCAACTAGATTTCCTTTACACAAGGGAGTTAGGGATGATTTTAGGGGCTAAATTTTGTTCATGGGCTAATTTTCCATGGTTTTTCCAAAAAAGAGATTGGCTATTTTAAAAATGATTTGCCCAAATTCTATAGGATACAATTATTTTACCTTAAAAATCACCAAAATTTTATAAAAACGATATTAAATCCTTATAAATTTGAATATTTTTACAAAAATATCGCCAAACATTTATAGTTGGCATATGAAGGATTAGTAAGATTCGCCAAGGTTTCTACATTTTAAAATAAATTTCCATCCTTAAAATCATCCCTGAAGGGAGTCCCTTCTCTAATTAATAGTCCATCAGTGACATCCCCTTACCAGTTTCAGTTTATGTCGAATAAGCAACAAGATAGGACCCTCCAAACCTCCAGTTAAAGGATCTGGGTCTTCTCTACTCAGGGTGATCAATAACAACTCAGACGAGTTCCTGAGAGATCTTCTCTTCCTCAATCGACATTCTGATATTATGCATGTTGTTCTCCCTTATTCGACTCTGTCTTCTCTTCTTTGCTATTGTGCCTCTCTCTTCCTATGTTCTTCGCGGTGCTTCTATCCTCTCTACGTGTTCTTTTTCCTTCCTGAAAACCTCTCGAGACGTCCTGCAGAAACCATACATCCTATATGGTTTCATGGTAGACTCTGTCAATTGTTCAATCAATTGTTCTTTCATGTAGACTGATTGTCATCAGTCATTAATTTTTCCTCAACAACTTCTACAACTTCTTCAATGGTCATGTGGCTCTCATGTAAAGTCTGGCGTGTTGGTAGGTGGGGTTCATTTATGTTTTTTGTTGTAGATTAGATTGTTGTGCAAGCTTCCTATTTTCTTCACTTAATACAACACAGTTCCACCTCCTGTAATAGATCAACCAGTCCTCTGTTGAATCGATTTCCCTTGGTGTATCATGGCCAGTACTATCAAGGTTGTTCCCTCTTAGTCAGTGACTTGGTGTTTTATATTAAATTATAATTACATGCCTCATAATAGTAATATATGAAGTTTGTACATAATTACAGCCTCAGGGAGAATGGGGTGTTACATAATCTCTTTAGAAAAAACAGATGTGACAAAAACCACACTCTAATTTAAAATTATATGCATATAAAGTTTTAGAGTGTGTTACTATCTCCTTCATCCCCAAAAACATTTGATTAGGTCAAACTCACACTCTTCGTGATGTACAATGGATATGGAAATACTATATATAAAAAATAGAAGTATGCTTCTATGCTCTGACCTCTACTACGAATGAGAAAAATAACAATATGGACCCCATAAGTGCACCTTACAACTACCCAAGATCTAAATCAGAAAACATACATATGTGTCAATAATGTAATGTGGTATAATTTCCTCATGAACACATGACTAATTAAGGAGGACGATAAATATGGAATATGTGTATCTTAAATGGACTTTTGACTAAATAGGGTTACTTCAAGGGAGCAAATTAACTTAGGATATTGTCACCAAATTAACTTAGGATATTGTCACCAAATGAATGCATTTTCTTATTTATGCAATTAACACTGTTGGACACACCTACCGCACTTAGAGGGGGGGGTGAATGAGTGTGGGGCTCTTTTTCCAAAAACTTCCCTCTTGCACAAAAACTCATCAATTAGAATTCAACATTTATTCATTACCCATTGTTGTCATTTATAACCAGTTAGATGTGAGCACATATCAGCAACATATATCAGCAATATATCATCAACAAGTCATCACCATAA
>ML781349.1:991465-1019318 GCA_009831015.1 Picea engelmannii | reverse complement strand
AGGTTTCTGTGCAGGTCTTGGATTTCCCCCTCTTCTGGCAGATGGTTCAGGATCTCATAAGAGTTTCTTGTTGCAATGTCTTGCTTTTGTCCTTGGCTTTGCCTTCTTGGTGGGTTTCTTTTATTTGACGCCACCGTAGTAAATCCATCCTTTTGTGCTGGCTCGTCTGGCTTTGTAGTTTTCCTGGTGAGGGGACAGTCTCTGTAGATGTGCCCATGCTCGTGGCATCTTCTACAGCGAAAGGGAATGTGCTCGTAGTCCAGGGTTTGCTGCCAGTCCTCATCTTGGTATTCCAAAGTTACTGATCCGGGAAGTTCCTTAGAGATGTTCATATATACGCAGATCCTGGCGTAGGAGGTGTATTTCCTTTGTCTGGTGGCCTATGACGTTCTTACATACTGCCCAAGGGTGTTACCAATGCCCATTAGAATTTCCTCCAGCCAGAACTCTTGGGGTAAGGAGTATAAGTGGATCCACACTGGGGCCATGGTGAAGTATTCTTTGTCAGGTGTGAACCTTTCGGTCCAGAATCTTAAGAAGAGCCCAGCTGAGTTGAAGAAGTAAGGCCCATTTTCGAATATCCTATCTTTGTCCACTAGGTTGTACAGGATAATTGTGAAAAAGCCTTTGGAGATGAGTTGAACTTCATAATCTCCTTTAGAGTTCCACCAATGTTTGATCCATTTCTGCAGATCCCTCTCTGAGGGCCAGAGCCCTAAAAATTTCCCTATGAGAGCATGCTCTTTCATGAACTCTATGTGTTCTCCTACCCTAGTGGAGCTAATAACATATCTTGGTGCTTTTTCCAGTTGGGGTATGCATTTACCTGGTTCCCAGCCTCAGTATGGTTTCGCCTGGGAGGTTCCAGCTTCAGCTTCCATGTCCATATCCTTGTTGAGGCCATGTTCTCTGGCCAGGAGCTGCTCGCGTATTTGCTGTGGTGGCTCGAAGGCTGGTCTCTTCACGCGGGTGCCGGATCGATCGTTGGCGACGATCTTGCTGTATGAGGGGGGCGCCCCCCCCCCTCCGTTCCCATTGTGCTGCGTCAGAAGGGGAGAGTCTGGGTCGTGCTACAGAGATCGCGTCGCGCGGGGGTGCTGGCTGTGGGTGATCATTTCCTACGGTTGGAGGATTAGGGTTTCCTCAGGTGCTCCTCATCCGCCCGCGGCCGTGTGCGAATAATTTTCATTACAAAAAAACTGACCACATATATATATTGTTTATAACACTAATTTAATTTATTAAACATCAATCACCCTTAAATTTTAAACAGGATCAAGATTGTAATGATTGCAACATAAAATTAGAATAACAATAGTTGTTCATACCAATGTTTATTATTTGGTAATTGATCCAATCTTCTGCTAAGGAATTATTTAGGAATTACTTTGAACTTAAGGTTTGTTAATCATTAATAATGCATCTGTTGACCACTCTACAAATTTCAATGGGTACTATAATTGGGTTGTATAAAAGGTATCAACTAATAAAATGAAAAGAGAGTGAAGTTAAGTTTGAAAGGAAATCCCCACCTCAAGAACATTTTCCAATAGACCAAACTTTTCAACAATCGTTGATAGAAGTTTTAGTATTATGACAACCATCTAGTATTAGGGTGCAAAAAGTGTGTTCTCTCTAGCTCAATCCTTTAGTTTATATGCTTTGGGGCTCAAGCCAAAGTGTGTTCTCTCTAGCTCAATCCTTTAGTTTATATGCTTTGGGGCTCAAGCCACTCGTCCATCTCATGCAAAAATATAATTTCCTAACATAATAATTACCTATTATTCCCCACCCATGTGTCACTCACATGCATAAGTACACAAGTAAATCCTCATTTAAAAATATAAAATAGTGATTATTCCTCACCCAAGTTATGCATCTCCTATTTTTACTCCTAGTTGTCCCCTTATCTCCCCCTCTTTTCCTATTTGAGTGGGTGCACATGTATTCACTACTCTTGTTAATTATTAACTATCTTTTCTTTAATATCTCTCAAACCCAGTTTTCTTTTCCCACACTTCTATTTGAATTTGAATTCCTTGTTCCTATTTCTTCTCCTTTGATTTGTGGGTGCGTTAGTAATTACTTCTACTTAATCAAAATTACTTTATTTTCCATTTCATGCACATTCTAGTATGCATTTATTTTCTAATGGCTTTTAATTAAAATATTTTATTTCTCCTTGTTATGAGATACCTAATAACCTATATGCTCAATCATACAATTATCCATTTAATTAAACTTTCTCTTTTTAACTAAAATGTATAAACTAGATGATTATTTTTCACATATATGAACAAGAACTCTAATTGATACCATGAGTGTCATGTTTCATCATGCCCTTCAAGAATGAACTTTTATTAAATACCAAGGGTGACATGTTCTTGCATGCCCATCAAGTATCTAAATTTCTTTGGTGGGGGAAATGATGCAATTGTTGAGACCACATTAACTCAACTTTATGATACCCAATACCCTCTGTTCATTGTTGAATGCATTGAGTACTTATAAATTTCATAAATTTTCCATTTGTTTGTACTCTAATATCAAAATATAACCGTCCAACAATCCTATAGGTTGATATTTACACAATTCCAACTTTGGTACCATAAATATCCTCTTGTTATGAATGAATATGCATTGCACCATGTAACATATCTCACAATTACACATTCAACAATTAATTATGCATGAATACATTTGCATTAACATTAAAACGTATGCAACACAATATATACACAAAAAATTAAGAATATAAACACATAACTGTAAATTCATAGCACTTATTTTATAAATGTTCACTAACTGGCTACATACCTTAGACGTTCCACCTAGACTTAGATTTTGTTGCTCCAATTCCCTCAGAAACAGGTCACCCCCTAGCTGGGGCTATGAATCCACAAAAGCAAAGGATACCTAATACAACTAGGTTTATAGTCAATACAAAATGTGTATAGGAAAAGGTAACAAACTCCTGTAGCAATTTCAACCAACAGACTCTCACTCCCTTCATCCTTCACAAGAGGGGGAAACCTCCTTTTACAATATGTCCAATTTAGAGTACAATGTGAGATGAGATAAGATGATCCTAAGACTAGGTCTCCTTGGCATATATATACGAGACAAAGGGTACAATTATAATGAAATGGTGAGATGGAGAGTTCTAGCCTACATGAAAATATAACACTAGAAATGTAATAATTCAATATCTAGGTTTTAATAAGGGGTTTTATACACATAACATGGGGATTTTCCTAGGGCTTAACATGCATGTCCCCTTCAAACAATTGTTGTCCTCAACACTTGACTAAACCTAGGTGTTTCTGCAAGAAGAACTCATATTCCCATGTTGCCTCTTCCACTGGTAGGATCTTCCATTTGACAAAGTACTTTGTAATTTCTTGATTTCTCTCCTACTTAATCCTTGTTTCAAGGATTTTTTCTGGTTCTAGTATGATTTTTCCTTCTTCATGAATCTCTAGTAAAATGGATTGGACTGGGATCTTTTTGTTGATGACCTTCTTTAAGCAAGAAACATGGAAGACTTGATGTACACATGAATATGGAGGCAACTCCAATTTGTAAGCCATACTTCCAATCCTTTGCAAAACCTTATAGGGGCCATAATATTTGGGTGCTAATTTATTGTCCTTATTTTTTTGCTTGAGGGAAATTTGTTTATATGGTTGTAGCCTCATAAATACCCAATCCCCCACTTCAAATTCCCTTTCATTGTGATGTTGATTTGCTTGTTGTTCCATCTTATTTTGTGATATAACCAAGACGTCCTTCAATTGTTTGAGAACCTCTTTTTGGTCCCCTGTGTGGTCCTTCACTGCTTGAACCTTTGTATTCCCTTTCAAGGGTGATGTAATAGATGGAGGATGATATCCATAAATTAATAGAAATGGAGACATTTTTGATGAAGTATGGAAGGATGTGTTGTACCACCATTTTTCCAAGGGAAACCACTTGACCATTGTGTCTGTATATCAGATGCAAGTAAACAAATATATCCTTCTAGAAGTTTGTTCACAATCTTATTTTTTCCATCATATTGAGGATGGTAAGATGAGCTATGAGCTATGAGCCAATTGAGCACCGAAACAAGAAAATAATGCAGTCCAACACTTTCAAGTGAAAATTGGATCTCTGTCACTTACAATAATCTTGGGGACTCCATGGATCTTTTGAATTGTTTCCATGAATGTTGTGGCTATTGTCCTTGCTTTAAAAATATGAGAAAGAGAGAAAAAATGAGCATACTTTGTTAGTCAATCCACTACTACCATGATGGCAGTATTTCCTTTGGATTTGGGTAAAGATGTAATAAAATCCATTGAAACTTCTTCCCAACATTAACTTGGTATAGCTAATGGTTAGAGGCCTAGCATCTTTATTGTCTCTCCCTTATTTTGTTGACAGACCAAACATTCAGACACAAAATTTTGAACATCAATTTTAAGACCTTCCCTGAAAAAATCCTTCTTAATCCTATGGTATGTTTTCAAGAATCTTGAATTTTCTCCTATAGGATAAGTGTACAATTCTAGTTTGAGTTGGGAATTCTTACATAAATATAGACAATCATGATACCATAGGAAATCATTCTTCTATACAAAATTGTCTAATGAATTGGGGTCCTCTTGTAGTTGTTGAATGATCTTGCATACCTCTTGATATTGCTTCCATTTTATCCTTTCTTCTTCCACCCAATCAGATTGCGAAATAGAAACATTACATAGTGAACCTTATGTTTCTTCCTCTTTCCTTGAAAGGGCATTGGCCACAACATTATGTTTTATTTTTTTGTAGATAATTTCAAAGTCATAACTTAGCATCTTTGTAACCCAATTTTGTTTCTCTTCTAAAGATAATTGTTTCTCCAAGAAGTACTTCAAACTATCATGATCTTCTTTTACTTTGAAGTGTCTTCCTATTAGGTAAGGGCACCATTTATGAACTCCATGTAGTATGACCAACATTTATTTTTCATAAATGGGTTTCATTAAGTTATTTCCTTTAATTTGGATGCTTTCAAAGGCAAGGGTCCTTCCTTCTTGCATTAAAAATGCGCCAATTCCATGTCCCTAGGCATCACACTCCACAATAAATGTTTTTGTGATGTCAGGTGTGGCTAGGATGGGAGTTGTACACATAGCCTCCTTAAGATTTTCAAAATCTTTGGTTTCTACTTCAATACAAGAAAATTCCAAGATGACTTGCTTGAAGAATAAAAACCCTATGATCAATGCTTTGATACCAAATTTTATGATCCAAAACCTTAAAAATGGAAAGAAGTCAATGAATACAGTGCACTTCGAGGGGGAAACCTCCTTTTACAATATATATGATTCATAATACAATATGGGATGAGATAAGATGATCCTAAGACTAGGTCTCCTTGACATATATATAGGAGACAAAGGGTACAACTATAATGAAAGGGTGTGATGAAAGTTTCTATCCTACATACAAATATAACACTAGAAATGTAATAATTCAATATCTAAGGCTTAATAAGGGGTTTTATCCAACATGTTAGAGAAAGAATGGAAAAATAAAATCATAAAAAATATGTATTTTTCCCTATCTCGTAACTTTAAATATGCATGTCTCTCTCTTGACAAGTGGCACTCAAGGACCATGTTCCCCTTACTTTGGAACTCATCCCCATATGTAGGAATTTAGAAAATAATATATGCATTATGACTTAGGACCTAGGAATATAATATTATAGTCCTTATCTTAGCCTCTTTTCCTTATGCCTTTAAGCCCCTTTCCCTCTCATGGATTCATATCCCCCCATACTCTTATGTCTGACTTGTCTATAACAATGATGCATTTTTATTAATTTGATTGTATGTACATATTACATTACATGATATTTGGCCCAAAATTATTATAGGCACATAAACCAAAAATTATATTGGCTCACCAACCTATAAATCATATGTACATAATATATTACAACACAAGGATAAAAATAAGGTATTATGTTCCCCTCCCCCTTATTTATGCATTTTTATTAGTGCATTTATATATAAATACACAACCAAAATTCCTCAAAAAGTTGTGGATACTCCTCTTGCATGGTATCCTCATGCTCCCATGTAACATCTTCAAGTCCGTAGTAGGTACATTGAACCTTTACTAGGACAATAGATTGATTCCGGAGCACCTTGATATTCCTATCCAATATTTTCATTGGATCGACTTAGAAGTCACCCTCGTTCGTGACCTAGATCACAATCTAATAATTTTTTCAATTAGGATCAAGCACGTACTTTTTAGGAAAATATGCATGCAACATGTTATGAATGTGCATGGATGCAGGAAGTGCAAGCATGTATGCAACATGGCCAATTATCTTTAGAATATCAAACAACCCACAATATCTTGCTACCAATTTTGAGTAGCTCCCCAACCTCAATGAGCTCTTTTTATCCTTTATTTTTAGGAATACATGCTCCCCCACTCTAAATTCCCTTTGTGTTCTACATGTATCTGCGTATATCTTTTTCCTATCTTATGCAGCATTTAAATTATGTTTGATCTTATTCATCTTCTCTTCCATATCTTTGAGCAAGTATGGCCCAATAAAAAATTTGTCTGTTGGGTTGTCCCAAATCACTGGCATGTTGCATTTCCTACCATACAAGGCTTCAAACAGACTCATATTCAAAGATACTCGATACCCATTATTACATGCAAACTCAACCAAATGAAGATAGTCTTCCCATTTGGAATGCTTATTCATTAAATACATCCTCACCATATCTTCAATGACATGTTTTTTCTTCTTTGTTTGCACATCTGACTTTGGATGATATGTTATGATAAAATTCAAATTTGTCCCACATCCTTTAAACAATCCTTTCCAAAATTTAGAATTGAACTTGGGATCTATGTTAGATACTATTGCCTTAGTCATGCCATATATTCTCGAAATTTATTTCATATAGATTTCTATGATATTGGCCACCTTATGAGTAAGTTTGACTGGAATAAAATGGGTAGTCTTTGTAAGCTTATCCACCACTACCATGATGGAATCACATTGCTTCATTGTCATGGGAAATTTGGTGATAAAATATATTGTACCAATCTCCCATTTCCACTCAGGAATGGGAAATGGTTGTAGCAATCTAGTTGGATGTCTATGCTTGGCCTTTACCTTCTGACATTACATGCATTTATCTATATACTTAGCCACATCTTTCTTCATTCTAGGCCAAAAATACTAGACTCTCACCACTGCAATCATTTTTTGGTACCAAGGATGTCCAACATAAGGTACAATATGCATCTCCTTTAGTACTAAATTTCTCAACTCTTGTAAATGAAGAACATAAACTTTGTTCATGTACAAGAGGATTCCATCTTTTTCTAGCTTGTAACCTTTGTATTTCAGGTGCCCATTACCTTATTGTAAGCCTTCTTTAACTTGTATATAGTGTTTTTATGATGTTATAGATTCCGCAACTCTTCTCTTTAAATTTCAATTGTACATGCTAATGGATGTAGAATGCATCTCATGCACCCTACTTCTAAGTGCATCAACCATTTTTTTCTCTTTACCCTCAATGTGCTTTATGTAAAAATCATATTCATTGAGGAATTCTAGCCATCTAATTTGTTTGGAATTTAGTGTTAGCTACTCAAACAAATATTTCAGATCATTATCGTTTGTCCTTAGCTCAAAATTTCTACCCTTGAGATAATGCCCCCACATTTCCAAGGCATGAACTATGGTTTCCAGTTCTAGGTCATGTGTGGCATAGTTTCTCTCATGCTCTTTCAACTTCCTTTATTCATATCATATGCCATGCCTATTTTGAGTAAGGACTCCACCAATTCCTTCCTTGTAGGCATCAATGCACACCACAAATTCTTCCTCTGGATTAGCAATCTTTAAAATAGATGCATTGGTTAATAGTTCTTTCAAGTGTTGAAAAAACTATTCACATTTTGAAGTCCATTGAAATTGCATTCCTTTCTTTTTTAGTGAATATATTGGGTGTGCAATCCTGGAGAAACCTTCAATAAATAACCTATAGTAACCGGAAAGTCCCATGAATGACTTTACCTCTGTAACAATTCTTGGTGTTGTATATCCTCTAATGGTTTCAATCTTCTCTAGATCTAGTATTATTCCCTCTTCTAATACAATGTGGCCCAAGTAGTGGATTTTCCTATGATAGAAAGTGCACTTGCTCAACTTGGCATATAATTGGTGCTCTATCAACACTTGTAGCACCAACCTGAAATGATGTTCATGCTCTTCCTTTATCTTAGAGTATATAAGAATATCATCGAAGAAGACAATACAAAAATTGTATAAGTAATCTCTGAACACTCCATTCATCAAACACATAAAAGTAGTTGGTGCAATTGTCAACCCAAATGGAACCATTGCAAACTCATAATGACCATACCTTGTTTAAAAGTATGTCTTGCTAATGTCTTCTTCTCTAATTATCACTTGATGGTAGCCCGACCTCATGTCAACCTTGGATAATATCCTTGCTTCTTTTAGTTGGTAAAAAATATCATCAATCCTTAGCATTCTTCCGCTCATATATTCCATTGTATTAGCTTCTTGGATGTTATGTACAATCCCTATCATATCTCCCTTGTGAAGACAACCTTTAAGCATGTGATCTCCCTCACATCCTCACCACTTTATGGGTTGATGTATTGGCCTTTTATCCAAGGAATATGTCACCTTAGGCTCACTTTTTGATGGTTTCCTTTGTTGATATGCTTGAGGGATATTCCTAAAGAAAGGTGGCTTGAATAATTTTTTTCTCTGATCCATATTCCCTTTGTTCTTATCATCCCAAGCATTTTGAAAAATTGGCCTTCCTTTATTATTCTCATACAAATACTTAGCTTTTGTTATGGCTTCCTCCCATGTCTTGGGTTCATCAAACTAAATTTTATCCTTGTAGAGTGATGGAAATCCACTCAAAAATATCCAAATTTTCAAATTCTCATCCTTCATGAAGCCCACATACCTCAAAAGTTTCAAGGATTTATTTTCATACTCCTCCATCATCATGATTTCCAATTTGAGTTCAAATAAATCTCTCATCTTTTTGGCATAACAATGCTCTGAAAAGTATTGATGTTGGAAGTACTTCTTGAATTGCTTTCAAGAATTTCTCTTCTCATCAATATGCTTGACCTTCTTTAGTTGGCCCTGCCACATGGAAGATTTCCCTTGAATATGATAAATGGAGATTCTTGCTTCAAGGTTTTATAAGAAATTAGGAAACTAGAAATACTTTCTCATGTCCAACAACCATGCTTCATCATATTTACTTTTCCTATGGTCTCCATGAAACATTGGTGGCTTGAGCTTCCCGAGTTCTCCTTATAAACTATCTAAGTCGAGTCTTCTCCTTTAATTCTAGATAGGAGACATACTTTGACTGCTCTCTTATTATAAAAATGCATGTGTTATTTTGGTTGAATTTCCATGTGAATGATGATGTCTATTAGCACTTATTGAGTGCCTAGATCCTCTATAATCATCCCTTATAGCATGAAATCTATGTTTTATTGCATGTATTGTATTGGATTCCTTATTGATTTTCCTATGCCAGTTTCTCAGAGTCTATATTTTGAGTTTTAATTTTATTTTTCTCTTATTGGGCTCTTATCAACCTTTCATTACCATCCCTGTAATGTTTCACTTCCATGTTTAAACTCTTCATAATCTCTACTAGGTCTACTAGCTCCATTATGCTTCTATGGTCATTGGATCATGTTTCTTCATTTCCCAAGTTGATATCCAGAACTATAAATTCATCTTTCATGGTTGTAATCTCCCTATGAATCCTCCATATCTCTAGCCCCCATATTGAACTAGATCTATTCTTATTGTACCCCTAATTCTACAAAATGTACAAGATTTAGAGATGAAATCTACCCCTAGTCTCACAATTTTCAAAACCCTATATCTAGATCAATAGATGGAGGTTTTAACATCTCAAGATCCAAGCATTAAAGGAGAATATTGAGAACCAACTAGAGGAGCATCCCAGGAACCCATGGAGGAAGAAAAGAGAACACAAGAACTAGAGAATCACAATAGCCCACTAAGAATCATGTTGAGAAACTAATAGATTCTCATTCTACTGGGGCCCCTCCTCAAGACATGATATATTTGACACAAGAGGAAGAGGAGAAGGTGATTAATACTAAGACTCCCATAGAAAATGAAGTTGACCCAAGAATTGAAGAAGCATCTCAAGATCCAATTATTAAAGGAGCATCTCAAGAATCAACTAGAGGAGTGTCCCAGGAACCCACAGGGGAACTAGCTCAAAATCTCACAAAACTCAAACTGTTGAGAAGTATGAAGAAGCTAGCACAACCCCAGAACCTGAGAAGAAAGAGGAAACTACATCTGAATTATTTGGTGAAACACAAATTCCTATTTAGATCCCATCCAAGGAGACTACTACACCTTCCATAACTCAAGGAATAGGTTAGGATAAACAATAGACATGTCCATGAACATTAGGATAGGATGATACATCAAGAAAAGACCAGGTAGTAGAAAAAGGGAAAAAACCATTTGAGAAGCAAGAAAAAGAAGAAGAAAAAGGAAAATCGCCTGCTATGGAACAATTTCATACCCCAAGTAGCTTAGAAAACATTTTATCCTAAGGTGATCAACCAATTCTAGAACCATTGGATGGGGTTGTTGATGTAGAGTCCATTGCCTCTGACAGAAAGAGGCAATCCATTGTAAGAAGGACACAAAGGAAGGAGAATATTATTGTAGATAGTGACGTGCTATGTACATCCAAAGAAACCCTCTTCAATTCCAAAAATTCCAAGTTAAGTGAACTACTAGGTGTAGGAGTGGTCATCTCACATGCTACTATAGACAGGGCTATAGTAGAGGAAAGGGAAGTTGAATAAATGTGAAGAGAATTGGAATCTCTCAGGCATCAGGTACACTATTATAAGATACCACAAAAGATATGTCATTTTGAAGGAGGATATTTTATAAGAACACAACAATTATAATATGGTGAGGGATGCATTTATGAAAAAAAGTCGCAAATTACCAAGAAGAAAAATTATTATTTTGTGTAGCACATAAGGAAATGCTCAAATGGAGTGAAAAGGGAGCTAGGGACATAGATTAGATAAAATATATCAAAGAAATCTAGAAAGACCGAGGTGATGAAGACCATGACATCCAAATTTTGACTAATGATAATATAGCGAGGATGCATGGAGATAATAAGTATTGGGTGAATTTAGATGAGAACCCAAGGATGTGAATGGAGGAACAATGGTCTGCTTTCCTTAAATATTGGGAAAAGATCAATAGAGCAATGATCGATCTCCAATTATCAAATTTCAGACCAACAAAGGATTTTTGGGGGTTTGAGGAAGTAATATCCGAGTTCCAATAAATTTCCCAGAAACATGAGGAAGACATCAAAAGAATCGTTGCAATAGAATGTGGTCACTTTCATAATTTTTTGATCATTAAATTCAATAAAACTAACATATTGGAGTATTTGATTCTGAGGATAGATAAGTGTTGAAATAATGTAACTGTGAAGAGCATTCTTATTATTATTTTGTTATTGGATTAAATCCCCATTGCAAATTAATCATGTCATTATTATTATTATTGTTATTGGATTAATCCCCATTGAGGATTAATCATGTTGGTAATTGTATAAGGACCAAATCCCCTTTTGCGGATTGGTCATCGGACAATTACAAAGGACAGAATAAGAAGTCGTCCCCAGTAGTTATAATGGAAGACCCAGAATTAATTAAAGGTGGGTTTAACCACCCAGAGTGAGAGGTCGGCCCTGCCAGTTGTGACCTTTCACACATGTCAGTCTGATATAAATAAGAGGCTAGTGCCTCACTTCAAACACACAACTCACTTGCTCATTCTCTTATGAGGCAAGCTGCAATTACCAATTGGAGAGAGGAGAAGAAGAGTGGCACATCTCTTGGAGAGGACTATCTGTATTGGTTTGAGTTATCTCTTGAACATTGTATAAGCTAATTATGATAAGGAAGTTTTTGTTGGGTTTTCTTCCCCTAGAGGGTTTCCCAGGATAAATGTTGTCTCTTGTGAATGTGTATTTCTCAGTGATCTTGTTCTTATTATGCTCTTATCTATTGAAATGCAAAGAACTATAATAATGGCATAAACATTAACAATAAGTACATGCAACGTTTCAGAGAGATGAAGGAAACCCTAAGTTTTCCAATAGATCAAGACATGTTTCCTTACATGCATACGTGTAAGGATTTATTTGCACAGTGGGATGCCTATTATGTTTCACATGCAGTTGTCGAGTCACCCAATCCACATGAGTCATATTATAATTCAAATTTTGTTTTGGATACTTCAATTTTGTCTTAAGTGGAATTTACTATTTTTAGTTTTAAATTTCAATAAATAGATTAATCGACCAAAGAAAAGAGGTCGATGGATTGTATAAAAAATTCTAGATTATAGTAGCTGAGAACTATTTTGAAGCTTAATTCAGAAGCTTTGAATGAGCCAAGGATTTTTCACTGATTTTTTGTGTATTTATTCATCATTGTGGTTTATTTTACAATTGATTAAATGTCACAGGCATCAAGCAAGAACTTTAATGCTATTAAGTTATCTTATTTGGTTGAATGAATTGCTAGATACTTTCTGTGAATGGTATTTTTCTATACTAGTTAATATTCATTTTCCTATTATCTCAGATGTTATGGAATTACTTATGGCTATCTCGTTGTTATAAGTTTGTTCATTTGTGTTGGTAATTAGTTGATTGTTTCTTGGATAATATCTTATGAGTAATATGTTCTTAGTGGAATTATTTATTTAGGAACATAAAGCCATAGATAGCTTTTCATTGACTGTTTCCATAGGTTATCCTCAACACATATTTCTCCAAACTCCTTAGTTTACTGCAGTAGATAACTATAAAATTATAAAAAAAGAATAAAAAGAGTGAAAAGAACAAAATCAAATTTTGTTTTAAAGTCCATCGAACTATTGTCGAACCATAAACCAAAAGGATTATTCCATATCAAATAAGGAGGAGTCTGATTGGGCCTCATCCTTGGGTTTAATACCTACTTTTGATCATTGGTAATCCATCCCCCTCAACACACTCACATAAGTTTGGTAATCACCTATCATGTGATGATCAATGCCATATTCATCATTAGGCTCCTCAATATATCCTCATCGACAATGTAACATACCCAACCCCAAGTTGAGTCATGCCACACAAATATTTTTTCTTTGATACCATTAATTAACTACCATGCCCTGCATATGCAACAATTATACAGAACGAACAATAATATGCATAGCCATGCATAATTATGTATAATTACATAAAATAGAATTAACATAAATATGCACACAATAATCAACATGTAAACACACATAAAATAAAAGTTATTTTTTTTTGTAAATCACCAGCTGCATGCAAACCTCATACGTTCCTCCCAGCCATAGACTCTGTTGTTCATGCACTCTCAAAAATAGGTCACTCTCGACATGGGGATATGAATCCACCAGAGAAAAGGATACCTAAGCCAAACTAAGGTATGACCAACAACATTAAACAACACAGACCTAGGTACCAACTCCAACAACAGTTCCCAACTCACAGCCTCTCATTCTCCACAACCTACTCCACCCTAGGAAGTGTACCCCTTCTCTTCTCAACAATCCTTTGATTATCCCACTTCCCTTCTAGGGCTTCAACGAAAGGTTGGCTAGGAAGTCTTAGAGTTCTATGGCACCTAGAACACAAGGTTTATCAAGGAGCTCAACACCCACTATCCCAACACATAGGGAAACCTATTCCCAACAATTCTCTCACTCGAAGAGAATGCTCCACATGATGAAAAACCTATTTCTTCAACCCAAACCACCAAGGATTTACTAGGTAATCACATATTCATCTTCCACACTCCAGCTAAGGTACAAATGATGGATTCCCATGATTGAATGAATAATGGAATTACACTAATTCCCAACATTATATATGGATGTGCCATTTTTAACACTTGGAACTCAAGGAAATAACTTGTCCTCCACTTGGTAATCCATTCCCCTCACTTAGGAACATAGGATAAAAACATATCACAAGACCTTAGGACTTAGGAATCATATTATTGTATTCCTTGGCTTAAGCCTCCTCGAATTTTCCATTTTTCTTCTCAAGTCCTATCCCCCTTTCCCTCTTGTGGAGTCTTATCCCCCCATACTCTTTCGTCTGAATTGGTTTGCAACAATAATGAATTTTATTAATATAATTGAGTGTTCTAACATATTACATTTATTAGGTTCACTGGCCTTTCAACTCATATGATTCCTAGCCTAAATCACACAAGCACTTTGGCCTCAAAACATATGTACAAAGGCACTCTGGCCCAAAACATCCTCGTTCACTAGCCTATAAAATATATGTACATTTACAATTGGGGTTTATCCTAGGGGTATTATAGATGATATACTTTATCAATGAGAAGTTGACATTGTTTTTCATCATTGTCTCACCCTTGATGAGGTTGGTTGGGTCTTCAATGATCATCATAGTGGTGCTTGTGGTGACCATCTCTATGGAATGGGGAA
Source organism: Picea engelmannii (assembly GCA_009831015.1). Classification (NCBI taxonomy): domain Eukaryota; kingdom Viridiplantae; phylum Streptophyta; class Pinopsida; order Pinales; family Pinaceae; genus Picea; species Picea engelmannii. Next base: position 1,004,674 of record ML781349.1, on the reverse strand, counting down.
TACCATAAAGATTATTAGGGATATTTATTTTTTTCCTTTTTATTTTTTTATTTCATCCAAGTAGTTAAATGGTATCCTAATTTACAAGTTTACACTTGTAAGGCATGAGCTCCACTAGTTCCATTTCACACTATAATCACCATTGGTCCCTTTTGCATATGGGGGATTGATTTTATAATGTCATTCCAAATCCTATAAAGGCCATATATACATTTTTGTGGCCATTTATTATTTCATTAGGAGGGTTAAATATATTCCAACATTTAATAACATGGCAGCCATATTATCACTCTTTAACCATATTATCACTCTTTTAGGTGTTTTGAAACTATTGGTCTCTGACAACAACACACATTTTGAGGATGTGGTATGGAATGATTTGGTTTCACATTTAGGGTTTGAGCACAATTTTTCATCAACATATTATCCACAAGGGAATCACTAAGTTGAGGCCATCGATAAAATCCTCAAAACCATGCTCTAGTGGAATGTGGACAAGCACAAATCTAATTGGCATCATATGATATTTCTCACTTTGTGGGCCTATCATACATTGGTTAAGAATACCTCAAGGTTTACACCATTTCATATAGTCCATGGTGTAGAGGTAGTTTTACCCATTAAGTGTGAGTTCCCCTCCCTTCATTTGTCCATTTTTCTTTTAATAGACATTGTTATCTTAAAACAATGACTAGTTGCATTGGAGCAAGTGGATGAATATTGTCATGCATCCTTGCAAAATAATGAGGCCATGAAAAAATGATCCAAATCCCATTATGACCACCATGTCCACCCTCACTCATTTCATGATGGTGATCCAATTCTGGTCTATGAACACATTCCTAATACCCTTGGTCATGAAAAATTTGAATCTTTATGGTAGGGTCCTTACATCATCAAGCAATGTTCGGGAAAGGGGGCATTTTTTCTTTCCAATCTTAATAGTGAGCTTCTCAATATCCCTTGCAATGGGTTATACCGGAGGAATTTTTATCCTTGGGACCATTTGCATCAATCATTTTTCATCTTGTATATATATATTTAGGCTTCCTTACACATTTTATCTTTGTTGCACAGTTGCTTAAGAGACTTATGGTTTTATTTAATTGTCTTTCTATATTGATAATCAATCTCTCTTTTACATTAGTTTCATAGATGGTATGAGTCGGCATAATGGTTAAGAACATGTGTTTCCTCCTAAGAGGTCACAAGTTCAAATCCAGAGGGGGGTAGGGTATGTATACCTCTGTAGACTTTACCAGTCAAATCATTGGGTGGAGGGGTCTCATACACCAATTTGGTGTCTGGCTTGGACATGAACTTAAAAATAGATTATTATTACACTCAGAATCTAGCCTTCATAACTTGGGCCATTTTTTCCCCTTCCCATTAAATCTTCTATTTAACAGTGTGTGTGTTGGTTCTGCCACCAATAATTAGGTAGAATATAGATTTTCTTACTCACTAATGCTCTCTAATTTAACAATTGTCACCTTTATGTTCATTTGGATTATGAGTTGCTCATTCCAAATTGAATAACTATTATTGGGTTTGTGATCCTTGCCTATTTAGAAATTATATATGATTTAGACAATTGGTTAGATAGTTTAAATCCATTTCATTCATTCATATTCTTAGGAGTCATAATAACTTATCATACTACAAATCAGATTCAAGATTGGCATTTATTACACTCATTATAAATTATTTTTCTTTTCATGTTCATATCATGATAACCATCCAATCACCAACAGATGTAAATAGAAAATACAAACTATCATTACATTTTCATTCATAAGGCTCAAAAAAAAAAAAATCATAATATATATATATATATATATATATATATATCATAAAAAATAATACAAGTGTTTACATTAGAGTATAGCTCTATCAAATGTGATACATGTCCATCTAAACAAGTACAAAAATGGGGGCTATTAGCCCATGAAGTAAATTCCTAATCCTTACCCTCATCATCATTAGATGGGGGATCTCAATCAATAAGTGGAAGGGATCCTCTCATGAGGTCCCTCATCCCATAGCTTGCCAAAACTATCCTCCTCATAATGGGTCGTCATTCAATTGGAAGCTTGAAGCATTTCTCAATTCGGGCATGATCAAGGTTTTGTCAACTTCAATCTATGACTCCTTCTAGTAGTCGTTCAATCCAATGATGCATAACCTCTATCACAAGACCCTCTACCTACCCTAGATCCTTTCTCTGTGTCTGAGTTCTTGGTCTAGAATCCATTTCCTCCACTTTCCCTTCACATCACCTCTACCATGTTGGCCTCACTACTACTACATCTACACAAAATTCCACTAGAAGAGTATCAGTCACATTATCATATAAATCTAGCCATGATCTATGTTAGTATGTAAACACAATTTCAAAAAACAAAAATAGATCATCATCACTTACCCTCGAGTCCCCATGCTTAGTTTGGAGGGTGAGGGAGCTCTAGGTCTTCCCTTTTATTCATTCCCTCATAAGGAATTCCTCTATCTTGATTGAGAGCTAGTCCAAATACGAAAAAAATCCAATTGGAAGGCATTTCCCACTAGTCCCCCTCCCCCTTGCATCATAATATCACCCCACTATCTCATGTAGGGATCTTGTGGCCCTACTAGCAAGATGGCATGATGTGGTTGAAGGGTGGGACCCTATTGAAAATGAAGGAACATATGAGCGTATTGAATGTGAATTCACCCCTACCTAACCTCTTGTAAGAAATCAATTGTCTCAACACAATCATCCATAACATTTGGGACCATAAAAAATAGATGCCCCCCTAAGACTATGTTTATGTTCATCATTTGACTGCTTAACACTTAGTGTGGTCCTTGTGATCCTATTACTCAAACTATAGTTGCCACTATGGCCCATGTCTCTAGTCTACAAATATCACCAATTTAGTTCTCTCCGTCGTGGATGGTCAATCCCTATGTATAATGACACTTTATGAACTCATCTAGTGACCTCCTACGTGATGTCACTGGACGTATATCGCTGCCAATACTATACATTGGAAGGCTAGTAAGGAAATAAACATCTAATAGGGTGATCTTGATCCTCTCTCCTTGTACCATAAAACCTTCCATGTTGGCATCTCAATACAAGTAAATTATCACCTGCATGCATTAATGGGTTCTCAAGGAACTTGAGTAACCCATATCTTGTAAGGTTCCTTTGTACAACATGATGAACCTTGATCTATGCATAGATAATCTCAAAGTATCTCTCTCACCACTATATCCTCATCTTGTATCCCTACACATTAAGCTAATTTTGATATTATCCCAAAATTTATCTTCTTTTATCCCTACACATTAAGCTAATTTTGGTATTATCCCATAATTTATCTTTTCTCTTACACAATTTTTTTTCTCTTATTACCTCAATTACATGTTGGGTGTGCAAGTATGTCTCTCACAATTGTGCACACAACACATCTATTTAGGCTTAAATTAAGGGCCCACCATACTAGTCATTTGCTTGAGAGAAATAAAATTTAATTTCTAAGTTATGGATTCATGACTTCCAATAACTTTGTAAGAACTGCTTATGCTACCTTTATTCATGTATATCTTGGTCACCTCCTTATACCACCTTTTCCTTATAGATCCTTTTAATAAACGTAAGTTTATTTGAAATAATTTTTTTTCTTAAACATATTAATACATTTTAAACTATTTATTCAACCAAGGATTATTTAACGAGAGGGTTAACGAAACCAACACATGTATATGATTAATCATCCATAACCATATAACACCATACTACAAAGAATCTTTGAAAATATGAACAAATCCATGAAAACATAATGTTATCCATGAAATAAATAAAAATGCAGTTTCCACTTGTATCACCAAAAAGCAAAAATTAGCCAAAATAAATACGTGTTAAAAAACGTATACCAATAATAGCTTGTTTGTTCAAAACATATCTACTATTTTAATAATCAGTCTTGATATGCCAAATTCATTAGACTTGGCCTTAAGGTTGAGCATGCTTATTTCTGCCCCAAAATCTCATCTCAAAATCTCATCTTTCTTCGTATTGTTGCAATGCCACCAAAATCATAGAGCTATGATGAAACAATATACCACCATATGATTACCATAACCAATGTCAAAATATGGAGTATGTTTCATCAATGCCAAACGTGAACAAGTAAATCATCACCATAACCTTTTGAAGAGCTAAAATCCACTATCATGACTAAAACAAAATAATTTTACCATAAAAATAAAATTGTACCATTAAGGCAATTACAACACTCAGGACCATTTTTAAACTATCCTCCATAATTGTTAATTTCGTATTTGTGAACACAAAGTTACCTATTAGGAAAATTTGAGAAGAGGTAAGTCACACAATGAAAACAAACCAATAACATCAATGTACTCAAAATAATTTGCATTAAAGTCTCTTAATTTTATTGTAAATTGGATTATTTGGATCATATTATAAATTTATACCTTCTAAATATGTGTTGACCATATAAGTGGTTATCATGGCAATTGCATAGAACATACTCATTATAACATGTTGTAATTTAGTCCCTGGATGGGGTGTCTGTCAGGCTCCATGATGATAGGTGGGGTATGATCGAAACGGTAACCCCACCCCCGCAGACACATGGTTGTAGATTGCTAACCGTGCCATGCTCATGTCCCTCTAGCTGACCTCCATCGTGAGCTTCCCAATCACGTCCCTCAAGCTAACCTCCATCACGAGCTTCCCTGTCACGTCGCGGTTATACCACACACAGAGGATTTGGTGGGTAATAAAGAGTAGACGACGATCAAGGATAGCCTCCTTTCGACCTCACCCTCTAATGATATTCACAAAATATTGATGGTTCTCAGGTTCGGAGATGATAATATCGTCTGTCCTTCCACCGCTGATTAACCCTTGCATTGTTATGATGAGGAGGCTCCCTCACTCGGCCATCAATTTTGAGTTAATTGGGGATGAGCAGGGGTCCATTTCGACCATAAATTCAGAGCCTTGGCTGGGAAATGTGGCGGTCTCGAGATTTTCCTCTATTAAGTTTCCAAGTTTCTCCCTTATTTGCTAGTTCCCTCTCACTATCTCTACTTCCAACCCTTATCCCTTCTCTTTTTTCTCAACCATGGCCCCACAAGGAAGGCGTCCCTCTCGCCCTCACTTTGCTCAGCCTTGTCACGCTGCGAAGGCAGCCATGGATGTGGTTGAGTCCTATGTAGAATATGTAGCCAAGGAAGATAAGGTTAAAATGAACGAGATTGAAGAGGAGGTTTGTCTTCTCAAATAATTCCACGACGACGAGGAGGTCAAGGTTCAGGTTGGAAACTTGGTCCCGGATTTGGGTTGCTCCCAGAATCGTAACTCAAAATTCTTTAAGGCTCTTGAATTATATTGTCATACCAAGACAATGGTAGCCATGGGAATTCTCCCTAAGGAGCAAGATTTCAGACAGTTGAAAAATAGGCAAGAGGCACTGGAAATTTAGATTGTTTATGTGTCTACGGTCGTCACTTTGATATCCAACCGCCATGGAGGCAATTTCATCCCCCAGAATGACATTATGCAAAGGATGAATGTTCCAAAGCTGTTGTTAGTCACGAGGTGGTGGACCTCACTAGCTCTCAGGTTCCTAATGTTAAGTAACATATGGTTTTGCTTTCTTTTTATGATGTTATTCTATCTAGAATTATAGTTTTGGGTTATCATTATAGAAAATCAGAACCTATCAGAAATCTCATGTTTAAATTGCTTCAGGCCTAGTTTCCCCTCAGGAGCAGGTAGTATTTTTTGTTTTTTTAAGTCATAAAAGCCCATAGACAATCATGATCTCTGAAAGGTTGAATCTCCTATACATTTCCATGTAATTTTTTTGCATATTAGTATTGATGTTGACTTAAAAAAACAAGTTGTAATTTAAAATGTCAATTTTTATGTATCAAATAGACTAGAACTTGAACCATGCAAAGCTAGTAAAAATAATATTTTTTTTAAATTGGGATAGGTCATACAAAGTATACATTAAAATGTGAAAATTATGAACAAAATTTTGAAGTGTTATTGAAAAAACAATGATAAAAAGAAATGTTATATATGTGTGTGTGCAACATGGGATAAAGTAAGGGAAAGAAAAACACGGACGAGAGCAACGAAGATGCTAGTACCTACCAATGTTAATATGAATCCACAAATGTTAATATGTATTTTAAAAGTGTTGAGAACACTCCTTGAAGTGAGTAATAAAGATAGGTGAAACTTACTTTTAAACAGTCTCCTAGAATCCAAGAATCGGTCACTAAGAGAAGTTGAGGTGTGTCAAAATGATATTGTTAATAAAATATAAATATATTAAATTCATCACAAAATACAAACATAAACAAGATTAAAGCTCAACTTGTTTTGTACTTAATCACACATTAAATATCTTGTACTTAATCACACATTAAATATCTTTGACTACTAAATTAGCTTACTTCTAATAATAAAGGTGTTAATGATGATAAGTAGATTATCCTTTGAACTCTAGATTCTTATTTGACTAATTCTATTTAATAATGAGTACCCATTGGTTAAAATTTGAAAATGACAATCATAAATAAATGAACCTTGAGCATCATTAATAAAAACACCATTGTACCAAAAACATGGTGTGCATAAGATAAAACCATATGATAAAATAATACCATTAAAATTTCATAATTCCACCCACACCATCATATTTCCAAACCTTCAATATAATCAATCATAACAATTATATAAAGGTCCTTCAAATTCGCCAATATAATTTGCATAAAAAACCTTAAACACTGAAGAGAGTTGTCATAAACAACTACCTTAGAACTTTAATATTTTACTAGATTGAAACCCGTTACATTAAAATTCCAAGACAGAAAATGTTTCCTTGGATCTCACCAACACTCAATAGGTGATGTCAAATCCCAAATTCCTACTGACATACGATGCATGAATAGATTCGTCGCCTCGTCCTTAACCAATCAATGAATCAATTTGTGTTTGGCGATGGAGACAATGGATTCTCTGCTATCCACCTTCTCTTCTTCATTCGAGGCTTAGAAATTTAATATTTAATATTTTAACAGATTGAAACCTGTTACATTAAAATTCCAAGCCATAAAATGTCTCCCTCGATCTCACCAACACTCAATAGGTGACGTCAAATCCCAAATTCCTTCCGACATACAATGCATGAATATATTTCTCGCCTCATCCTTAACCAATCAATGGATCAATTTGTGTTTGGTTGTGGAGACAGTGGAGTCTCAGCACTGTCACTATCCACCTTATCTTCTTCATTTGAGGCGGTCGACTAAATGAAGGAAGGAAGATTCAATGAGCAGATGGATTTCCCTGCAACAAGAGAAAAATATTTCCATAGTGATACACATCTCATTAATAGAAACAAGAGCGGGATACCGTAATATGCAATGCATAAACGTGAATACGAGTGAATAATAATAATAATAATAATAATCTATTTTTAAGGTCACGGCTAAGCCAGTACATCAAATTTGGTGTATGAGACCCCCTTGTTTGTGGGACAAGGGATCCCCCTCCGCCCAGCGATTTGACTGGTAAAGTCTACGAAAGTATACATACCCTACCCCCCTCTGGATTTGAACCTGTGACCTGTATCTTTACATTTAAAATTATTAATGATCAAGAAATCCATTTGCGCCACTAAGTCTTCAAGTCAACTACAATTATGAGATTTAAACTTTTACAAAGTTGGTCAAACACCTGCTAAGTACCAGGGCGAAGGCTATCCACCATGCAGCAGTCCAATGATTGGGATGCGACTGCTGCATGGTCGTCCATTTCTCATGCCATACCATAGCGCATCCATATCATGGATAGCGTTCGCCTACCTGTGAAGTGACATCCCACTTATTGAATTTCGAATTTATCTCGCTAACTGAAATTTCAAATTTGAATTTCGAATTTGGTTGATGGGCGCGCTAATTTTGAATTTGGTTGAATTTATCCGCTAATTTTTCAGAGCAGCGTTTGGATGAAGGGACGAGGGACAAGGGACAGCACAAGCAGCAACACTACACGTAACGGGGCATGGAAGAGGGCAAGAAATGTTGCGGCTGCCCGCCCGGCTCATCTCTGTATCATGGAAACACCACATCACCAAAAATCTACTCGGTCTGGAGGAGTAGAGATCGAGCTTCTTATTCGAGATCCAAACCCACCGTGATAAAAAAATTGCACCACAACAGAGTTGGCTTTCAGCCATCGGCGAAGGATTTGAATCGCAGTCAATATTTTCTAATGCTCGGAGATCTGCAGCCCAGGAATACTCTCAAACTCAACCGACGAAAGGTTGTTGGGTTGGCTTAAATCATCCTCCACACAGAGCAGACTGAATTGTTTTCAGTCTGAAATCAATATAATTGTTTTTAGAGTGAGCATTCTTCCATTTTTTATGAATTTAAAGTGCACATTCTCTTAACATGCGGGTGTTCCTGTGAATTTGTTCATTGTTTGAATATCAATATGAGTAATGTAGAGTGTTTGGAGGCAATTTTGTTTAGGGGTCGACATAATTTTTAAAATTCAAAAACCAGGGGAATCGCATAATATTGTTTGTAAGTCAAAACGTCTCTATGTATAAAAAGTGAACCTGAGGTATCAAATTTATAGTCTTTATTGTTTTTCAAGTCTCTTCATGATTTAAGGAATGGCATTATAATTTATTTTCTTATAAAATAATTTTACTATAAAAATTAATTAAATAAATGAATTATCAATTAAGAAGTGAGGTTTTTATATATTATAAATTAAGAATTATCTTTACAACTTGTTAATATCTAATTTTTGGGGATCCAGATATTGACTTGAAATAGCTAAAAAGTTTCTTTGGAATTTTTAAAAATGTGTTTGTATCTATTATGAAGTTTCTTTGGAATTAAGATATTGAAGTTTTAATCAATATATTATTAATTTTTTTTCATAATTTGTTAATTTATAATTTAAAAAATTAAGATATTAAATTATAAAAATATTTTATAATTAATTAATGTTTAATTTTTAAAAATTAAAATATAGATATTGTGAATTTCAAAATGATATAATATATTATTTACTAATAAATTTAATTTTTTTTGTTTTAAATAAAAATGTATTATTTTAGATAATCAATAAACAAATAAGTACAAATGTCAAAGCTCGTAACATGTTCTCTCATTACAAATGGAAACTAGGTTGCACTTTATAAACAAGAGAATTTAAACACTAGAAGAACCTAGATTGCCATCACCATTGGAGGGTTGAGGCCAAGATGGTGCGAATACATAAGGCTCGCAGGAGGTCGAACATCGACTTTTGACAAACTTGCTTGGAAGAGAGTCGAATACGACATCCAACCAACGACACAGGATGGTTTGACGATGAAGTTGGTCAACAACATCCCTTTTCATCTCGAATATGAGTTGCAATTGATCTTCTGAGAAGCTACATTGGTGAGGCATCTCTGGCACATAATCTGCATTGGGGTGGAGCTCAATACCAAGGAAATCATCATCCTGAACCTTTTCATCGAGCAAAGTAGGAGACTCTTTTGTGATTGGGAAACCCCTAAAACCAGGGTAGGATCGACATTTTCCTCTCAGGAGGAGTGGAGAAGAGAGGCATGTAGGTATGTGGTTGTTATCAAAAGAGAGTCCAGAGGGGATTGGGGAGGTACCAGAGGGAATTATTCTTCTATGTAAACTTGGTGGATTTCATCCCCCATCCAAATTTGGTCTGTGAAGGGAGAATTCATTGAGGGTGAACCAACAAGGATTGGGCTAATGGAGGTGGGCGGAATTGGCGCAAATGAGGGACTCAGACATAGTCGTCTTGCTCTGAAAATGTAGTAGGCTAGGACACACTTCGATTTACCCCTCTTGCGTGGAATTGTGCTAGGATTAATATCATAAGGCCAAGGGAGAAAGGGAGAGAAGAGCAGAGAACCATGAGCAAGAAAGATTCTAGTGAGGGAGGAGGGAGCCACCCATAACACCTGAACAAAAAAAATTGATAAGTTGGCAAAATTGGTCATGAAAACCGCCATTAACTTCAAGTTGACAACCCATAATAGCCTTGTAATAGTCTTGTAGCACTCCAGCTCTCGCATCGAGCATCCCATTAAGTCTCCGACGTTGCACAACTACACCACCATCCAAGCTGTGTAAATGCTATGCATTTTGAGGAGAAGAGGGAGATATACGGTGTCCAAATGTCACCCCATGGGAAAGTAATAAACTTAATAATTAGTAAATGAAATTTATCACATTAATTCTTTGTCTAATAATTTTATTTTAATTTTCCAAATGTCATCTAAGGTGATGTTTACTTGTCTTAAAATGTTTCTAAATAAATTTATTGATTAATAAAGTTTTTGGTTAAATATATTTGTAAATTTAATTTATTGATTAATAATTTTTTTACTAAATATATCTGTAAATTTATAAATTAATGGTATAAGATGTGTTATAAAGTATTTATTAATAAAGTATTTATTAATGTTTAGATTTATAGAGGGCGTAGTTCCACAGGTCATAGTTCCAGAGGTCATAGTTCCAAAGGGAGTAGTTCCAAAGGGCATAGTTCCAGAGGTCATATTTCAAGAGACGTAATTCCAGAGGGCATAGTTCCACAGGTCATAGTTCCAAAGGGCGTAGTACCAAAGGGCGTAGTTCCAGAGGTCATAGTTCCAGAGGGCGTAGTTCCATAGGTCATAGTTCCAAAGGGTGTAGTTCCAGAGGTCATAGTTCCACAAGTCATAGTTCCAGAGGTCATAGCTCCAGAGGGCGTAGTTCCACAAGTCATAGCTCCAAAGGGATTAGTTCCAGAGATCGTACTTCCAGAGGTCATAGTTCCAAAGGGCGTAGTTCCATGGGTCATAGTTCCACAGGTCACAATTCCACAGGTCATAGTTCTAAAGGGCCTAGTTCTAGAGGGCGTAGTTCCATAGGTCATAGTTCCAGAGGGCATAGTTCCACAGGGCATAGTTCCAAAGGGCGCAGTTCCATAGAGCGTAGTTCTAGAGGTTAGAGTTCCAGAGGTGTACTTCCAGAGGGCGTAGTTCCAGAGGTCATAGTTCCAGAGGGCGTAGTTCCACAGGTCATAGTTCCAGAGGGTGTAGTTCCATAGGCCATAGTTCCGCATGCCACAATTCCACAGGTCATAGTTCCAGAGGGCGTAGTTCCACAGGTCATAGTTCCAAAGGGCGTAGTTCCAAAGGGCGTAGTTCCAGAGGGTGAAGTTCCACAGGGCGTAGCTCCAGAGGTCACAATTCCACAGGTCATAGTTCCAGAGGGACTAGTTCTAGAGGGCGTAGTTCCAGAGGTCATAGTTCAAGAGGGTGTAGTTCCAAAGGTCATAGTTCCAAAGGGAATATATCCAAAGGTCGTAGTTCCAGAGGTCATAGTTCCAAAGGCGTAGTTCCAGAGGGCGTAGTTCCAAAGGTCATAGTTTGAAAGGGCATAGTTCCAAAGGGCGTAGTTCCAGAGGTCATAGTTCCAGAGGGTGTAGTTCCATAGGTCATAGTTCCACAGGTCACAATTCCACAGGTCATAGTTCCAGAGGGCCTAGTTCTAGAGGGCGTAGTTCCACAGGTCATAGTTCCAGAGGGCGTAGTTCCACAGGTCATAGTTCCAAAGGGTGTAGTTCCACATGGAGTAGTTTCAGAGGTCATAGTTCCAGAGATGTAGTTCCAGAGAGCGTAGTTGCACAAGTCATAGTTCCAAAGGGCGTAGTTCTAGAGGGTGTAGTTCTAGATGTCATAGTTCCAGAGGGCGTAGTTCCACGGGTCATAGTTCCAAAGGGCGTATTTCCAGAGGGCGTAGTTCCAAAGGGCGTAGTTCCACAAGTCACAATTCCATAGGTCATAGTTCCAGAGGGCCTAGTTCTAGAGGGCGTAGTTCCAAAGGTCATAGTTCCAGAGGGCGTATCCAGAGGTCATAGTTCCAAAGGGCGTAGTTCCAGAGGTCATAGTTCTAGAGGCGTAGCTCCATAGGGCGTAGTTCCACAGGTCATAGTTCCAAAGGGTGTAGTTCCAGAGGGCGTAGTTCCAGAGGTCATAGTTCTAGAGGGCGTAGTTCCACATGTCATAGTTCCACAGGTCACAGTTCCACAGGTCATAGTTCCATAGGGCATAGTTCCACAGGTCATAGTTCCAAAGGGCATAGTTCAAGAGGGCGTAGTTTCAGAGGTCATAGTTCTAGAGGGTGTAGTTCCACAGGTCATAGTTCCACAGGTCACAATTCCACAAGTCATAGTTCCAGAGGGCCTAATTCTAAAGGGTGTAGATCCACAAGTCATAGTTCCATAGGTCATAGTTCTAGAGGGCGTAGTTCCATAGGGCGTAGTTCCAAAAGTCACAATTCCACACGTCATAGTTCCAGAGGGACTAGTTCTAGAGGGCATAGTTCCACGAGTCATAGTTCCAGAGGGCGTAGTTCCATAGGTCATAGTTCCAAAGGGCGTATATCTAGAGGGCGTAGTTCCAGAGGTCATAGTTCCAGAGGCATAGTTCCAAAGGTGATGTTTACTTGTCCTAAAATGTTTCTAAATAAATTTATTGATTAATAAAGTTTTCTGTTAATTTGATTGATTAACAAAGTTTTCTCTTAAAATGTATTTAAATAAATTTATTGATTAATAAAGTTTTTGGTTAAATATATTTGTAAATTTAATTTATTGATTAATAATTTATTTACTAAATATATCTGTAAATTTATAAATTAATGGTATAAGAAGTGTTATAAAGTATTTATTAATGTTTAGATTTCTAGAGGGCGTAGTTCCACAGGCATAGTTCTAGAGGGCGTAGTTCCAGTAGTCATATTTCCAAAGGGAGTAGTTCCAGAGGGCATAGTTCCATAGGTCATAGTTAGAGAGGCATAGTTCTAGAGGGCGTAGTTCCACAAGTCATAGTTCCAAAGGGCGTAGTACCAAAGGGCATAGTTCCAGAGGTCATAGTTCCAGAGGGCGTAGTTCCACAGGTCATAGTTCCACAGGTCACAATTCCACAGGTCATAGTTCCAGAGGGTGTTAAGGTCCTAACCCGCACATAGGTAGATTAATGTATTCGGATGTAATAAAGGTCAATATTAATAAGACCTTTCAATAAAATAGAATAAGGCGGATGTAAGAAGACCTAATAGAAGCTTCCGCTTCTAGAAGGA
>ML781349.1:968087-986061 GCA_009831015.1 Picea engelmannii | reverse complement strand
TTTCTGTTCAAGTGCTATTTCTGTTGCTATTTCGTATATCATTTCTGTGTATTGTGAAGATTATGCTGGATATTTCACTGTTATTCTGTTATTTCTAGCATTTCGTTTCTGTTCTGCATATTCTATATATCTGGTATCTTGCAGAGGGCGTAGTTCCATAGGTCATAGTTCCAGAGGTCGTAGTTTCAAAGGTCATAGTTCCAAAGGGCATAGTTCCACAGGTCATAGTTCCACGGGTCATAATTCCATAGGTCATAGTTCTAAAGGGCCTAGTTCTAGATGGTGTAGTTCCACAGGTCATAGTTCAAGAGGGTGTAGTTCCAGAGGGCGTAGTTCCACAGGTATATATACCTAGTATATATACTTAATATAGTGTATATACCAATATATATACTAGGTACCTAACCTGCAACAACCTTTTGAGATTGAGACATATGCTTCAAACTATGTTGTGGGCACAATTCTCTCTCAGCACGTACATCATATGGCCTATCATAGTGAGAAAAAATCAGATACCGTCCATAAGTACCCCACTTATGACAAAGAAATGTAATCCATTGTACAATCTTGTCACTAGTGGAGTTCACATTCTATTTGAACTACGCCCTTTGGAACTATGACCTATGGAACTACGTCCTCTAGAACTACACTTCTAGAACTATGACCTCTGGAACTATGCCCTCTGGAACTAGACCCTTTGGAACTATGACCTCTGGAACTATGACCTCTGGAACTATGACCCATGGAACTATTCCCTCTAGAACTAGGCCCTCTAGAACTATGACTTGTGGAATTTTGACTTGTGGAACTATGACCCGTGGAACTATGCCCTCTAGAACTATGACCTCTGGAACTACGCCCTCTGGAACTATGCCCTCTGGAACTATGACCTGTGGAACTACACCCTCTAGAACTATGACCTGTGGAATTGTGACCTGTGGAGCTATGACCTGTGGAACTATGTCCTCTGGAAATATGACCTCTGGAACTACGCTCTTTGGAACTATGACCTGTGGAACTACGCCCTCTAGAACTACGCCTCTGTAACTATGACCTCTGGAACTATGCCATGTGGAACTACGCCCTTTGGAACTATGACCTCTAGAACTACACCCTTTGGAACTATGACTTGCAGAACTACACTGTCTAGAACTAGGCCCTCTAGAATTATGACATGTATATGTGCATTACATATATGTGCTTTGATATCACATCCATTACATACACATACCCATACATAACGCTTATTTTTTGGGATGCTTGATACCTCATCGGAAACGTCTAGTTGAGGAGTTCACATTCCGTTTGACCAAGCATCTACTTAGTGGTACATGCTAGGTGTCGTTAAGAAAAAAATACGTCGTTTAGGGCCTCAAAACAACCCAAGAAGTTTGGGACCCGAAAAACCATAGAAACACTACTAAGATGTGGAACCATTCTGAATTAATTCTGTAAAACTAAGATAGTGAGGTCATCAATAAAACTAAAACTAAGATAGTAAGGTTGTTAAGAATGGAATAATTAAAAATATTAAATTAATAAGAAGGTATTAAAAATGATAAAGAATTAAAGTAAATTAAATTAGAAGAATAAAGAAACTACGCCCTATGGAGCTACAACCTCTGGAACTACGCCCTATGGAACTACGACCTCTAGAACTATGACCTTTGGAACTACACCCTCTAGAACTATGACCTTTGGAACCATGACCTATGGAACTGTGACCTATGGAGCTATGACCTCTGGAACTACACCCTCTAGAACTATGACCTCTTGAAATATGCCCTCTCGAACTATGACCTTTGGAACTATGACCTGTGGAACTGTGACCTGTGGAACTATGACCTGTGGAACTACGCCCTCTGGAACTATGACCTGTGGAACTATGCCCTCTAGAACTATGACCTCTGGAACTATGACATGTGGAACCAATTCCAGAGGGCGTAGTTCCACACTTCATAGTTCCATAGGTCATAGTTCCATAGGGCGTAGTTCCATAGGTCATAGTTTCACAGGTCATAGTTCCACATGTCATATTTCCATAGGTCATAGTTCCAAAGGTCATAGATCGAGAGGACATAGTTCTAGAGGGCGTAATTCCATATGTCATAGTTCCATAGGTCATACTTCTGGAGGGCGTAGTTCCACGGGTCAAAGTTCCAGAGGTCATAGTTCCAAAGGGTGTAGTTCAAGAGGTCATAGTTCCAGAGGGTGTAGTTCCAGAGGTCATTGTTCCATAGGTCACAGTTCCACAGGTCATAGTTCCAATGGTCATAGTTCTAGAGGGCATAGTTCCAGAGGTCATAGTTCCAGAGGGAGTAGTTCCAGAGGTCATAGTTCTAGAGGGCATAGTTCCAGAGGTCATAGTTCCAGAGGTCATAGTTCTAGAGGGCGTAGTTCCACGGGTCATAGTTCCACAGTTCATAGTTCCATAGGTCATAGTTCCACAGGTCATAGTTCCACAGGTCATAGTTCCATAGGTCATAGTTCCAAAGGTCATATTTCTAGAGGGCGTAGACGTTCCAGAGGTCATAGTTCCATAGGTCATAGTTCCAGAGGTCATAGTTCTAGAGGGCGTAGACGTTACAGAAGCCAAAATGCACATATACGGAAGCTCTATATATGGAAGAGAGCTTTCGTATATGCACATTATGGCTTTTATAAATGCGCATATACAAAATCTCTCTTCCATATATAGAGCTTCCGTACATGCACATTTTGGCTTCCATAAATGCACGTATACGGAAGCCAAAATGCGCATATATGAAATCTCTCTTCCGTATATGCACATTTTGGATTTTGTATATGCACATTTACGGAAGCCAAAATGTGCATGTACAAAATCTCTATAACAAACAAGGGATGTCTTGTTTGATGGATACCTCTTAGTCTTCTTCTCCTTCTTGCTCTGGATGATTGGATTGTCACTTCCTCTAAGTGTTAAAGCACGCTGAGTATTTGAACTTTATTCATCACTGTTCTTTTGCAATCCGCCACAAGAAGGTTGAGAAGGTAGTGGCTTTCCACCTTCACGTACTACTGCTCTATATCCGCATGAGTAGGCCAACTTGTCATGTCTTTCACCTTCACAAAGTGGTCTCCATGGTCATGATATTTTTCCCTCTTCCATCGAAACTTAGGCCTTCACACTTGACCCTTTGTTCAGTTACAATGGGGCTTAAAATGCATTGTCTTCTCTTGCGCATATACAGAAGGAAAAATGCACATATACGAAAGGAAAAAATGCGCATATACGGAAGCCAAAATGCGCATTTACGGAAGACAAAATGCGCATATACTAAAGAGAGCTTCCGTATATGCACATTTTTCCTTCAATATATGCACATTTCGACTTCTGTAAATGTGCATTTACGGAAGCCAAAATGCACATATATGGAAGGAAAAATGTGCATATACAGAAGAGAGCTTCCGTATATGCGCATTTACGGAAGGAAAAAATGCGCATTTACGAAAAACAAAAATGCGCATTTATGGAAGCTCTCTTCCGTATATGTACATTTTTCCTTCCATATATGTGCATTTACGGAAGCCAAAATGTGCATATACGGAAGCTCTCTTCTGTATATAGAGGTTCCGTATATGTGCATTTTGGCTTCCGTATATGCGCATTTATGGAAGCCAAAATGCACATATACGGAAGATAGAATGCACATTTACGGAAGATAGCTTCTGTATATGCGCATTTTGGCTTCCGTAAATGTGCATATACAGAAGCCAAAATGTGCATATATGAAATCTCTCTTCCATATATGTGCATTTTGGCTTCTGTTTATGCGCATTTACGGAAGGAAAAAATGCGCATATATGGAAGCAAAAATGTGAATATACAAAAGAGAGATTATGTATATGTGCATTTTGGCTTTTGTATATGCACATTTACAGAAGCCAAAATGCGCATATACGAAATCTCTATATATGGAAGAGATCTTCCGTATATGCGCATTATGGCTTCCCTAAATGCGCATATACGGAAGAGAGCTTTCGTATATGCGCATTTACGGAAGGAAAAAATGTGCATATACGGAAGCCAAAATGCGTATTTGCGGAAGCCAAAATGCGCATATACGGAAGAGAGCTTTCGTATATGCACATTTTGGCTTCCATAAATCTCTCTTCCGTATATGCGCATTTTGGCTTCCATAAATGTGCATTTACGGAAGCCAAAATGAGAATATAGGGAAGGACAAATGTGCATATACGAAATCTCTCTTCCGTATATAGAGCTTCCGTATATGTGCATTTACGAAAGAAAAAATGCGCATATACAGAAGATAGAATGCGCATATACAGAAGATAGCTTCTGTAAATGCGCATTTTGGCTTCCGTATATGCACATTGTTTCCTTCCGTAAATGTGCATATACGAAATCTCTCTTCCATATATGCGCATTTTGTCTTCTGTATATGCGCATTTACGGAAGCCATAATGCGCATATACAAAATATCTCTTCTGTATATAGAGCTTCCGTATATGCACATTTTGGCTTCTGTATATGTGCATTTTTTCCTTCCATAAATGCGCATATACGGAAGCCAAAATGCGCATATATGGAAGAGAGCTTTCGTATATATGCATTTTGGCTTCCGTATATGCGCATTTACGGAAGCCAAAATGCGCATATGGAAGATCTTTTCCATATATAGAGCTTCCACATGTCATAGTTCCAGAAGGCCTAATTCTAGAGGGCGTAGTTACATAGGTCATAGATCAAGAGGGCGTAATTCTAGAGGTCATAGTTCTGAAGGGCATAGTTCCAGAGGCATAGTTCCAAAGGGCATAGTTCCAGAGGTCATAGTTCCAAAGGGCATAGTTCCATAGGTCATAGTTCCAGAGACATAGTTCAAGAGGGCTTAGTTCCAAAGGACATAGTTCCAGAGGGCGTAGTTCCAGAGGTCATAGTTCCACACGTCATAGTTCCAGAGGGCGTGGTTCCATAGGTCATAGTTCCAAAGGGCGTCGTTCAAGAGGGTGTAGTTCCAGAGGTCATAGTTTCGAAGGTCGTAGTTCCATAGGCGTAGTTCAAGAGGGTGTAGTTCCAGAGCTCATAGTTCCAAAGGGCGTAGTTCCAGAGGGCGTAGTTCCACAGGTCATAGTTCCAAAGGGCATAGTTCTAGAGGGTGTATTTCCAGAGGGCGTAGTTCCACAGGTCATAGTTCCAGAGGGTGTAGTTCCACAGGTCATAGTTCTAGAGGGCGTAGTTCCACAGGTCATAGTTCCAAAGGGCGTCGTTCCTGAGGGCATAGTTCCAGAGGTCATATCTCCAGAGGGCTTAGTTCCATAGGTCATAGTTCCAGAGGTCATAGTTACAGAGGTTTAGTTCCAGAGGGCGTAGTTCCAAATGTCATGGTTCCAAAGGGCTTAGTTCCAGAGGGCGTAGTTCCAGAGGTCATAGTTCCAGAGGCGTAGTTCCAGAGGGTGTAGTTTCAGAGGTCATAGTTCCAGAGGCGTAGTTCCAGAGGGCATAGTTCCACAGGTCATAGTTCCAAAGGGCGTAGTTCTAGAGGGCGTAGTTCCAGAGGGTGTAGTTCCATAGGTCATAGTTCCAAAGGGCATAGTTCTAGAGGTCATAGTTCCAAAGGGCATAGTTCTGCAGGTCATAGTTCCAAAGGGTGTAGTTCCTGAGGGCATAGTTCCAGAGGTCATAGCTCCAGAGGGCTTAGTTCCATAGGTCATAGTTCCAGAGGTCTCAATTTTCAATTTCCAAGTAACTAATATAGGCCTTTCACTCATTTGTACTTCGTCATATAGCTCCATGATCACACATGCCCAATTTCAGGGGCATACAAGCACTCACTAGCTTTTAGAGAAGGGAAAAACTAACCTAATATTATCACTAAATGTTCAACTAATATCACTAATTGTTCAACTAATTTCAAATCTATACAATTCTATAATGATTCTATAATTAATTATAGAATAAAAGTAACATAAATTATTTAAAAACAAATATATAATAATTAAAAAATATACTCAATTTTTAATCATCAATTAACTATTAAAGGCCTTTTACCCATGTGTAACCATTATATAGCTCAATATCAACCAACATAAATAGAAAGAGAAAAACACTTAACTTTATCATATACTTTAACCGACATGGTTGTACGATATTGCCATTATAGAGTCCCAAAGGTATATAATCCTTCATTAATTCACATGACTTATGAATCTAGACAAAGAAAACATATCCCATCTATGCTTAGATGGATTATCAAACTTTGCATCAACAATATTTAAATACACAATAATAGTAACAACATATTAAGTCACATATCCAACATTCAAGGAAAAAAAAGAGGCGAAAATGCCTAGTTTTTGGGCCTTTGGAAGTATTTTTATTCTTGAAAAATGGATTTGATTCATGAAGTGCCTTAAAATGGTGGAAAAAAACTAGTTTTCAATATATCCACATTTTTTTCTAGCATATACCCCAACCTATCAGTAAAGAAAGATTTTAGAAGGAACTTAGATTTTTAATAACCACCTAATTCCTCAAACATTTATTTACAGTGAAACCCTGCCATCCTCCCATATAACTAGTTAACACTTCCATTTATTTCGACACTATTCCGGCATAGGGATAGTGAATTAGAAGAGGATCTATAATTTCTAGTGCCTATTTACATAGAGTATACCAACTAGGTACCTTTCTTTTCCTTCTCTGTAGAACTTCTAAGGTTAAATGTTTATTTCTCATCACAAGCCACATATACATCTTAGTTGGTTTTCATCATCCATAAAACCTTCCACCACCATTCTTCTTCATCTATATAATCATTCCAAAACATATCTTTATACCCCAATCTTAGTGTATAATCCCCYTAAGMAGGATTTAATAATGATTAGACAAGTAAATCCTCCTCTTCAKTAATTATTATATGGMTTTTTTTTAATTGATCAAAAYATATATTCCACTGTTTATTCTCTTCCTAWTTAATTTCTATCCTCTCACCATCCATTCATTCTTCTTTCCATATTGATGAATTTATGGTAACAACAGCCTAACCTAWATTGTAAATTYCATGACTCTAGAAGGTAATAATYGATCCCAAGGGTAACATGTAAGCCTCTCTAAAGCTTACCMCTGGGTTATTTCCACTTCTAACTCTTCCCCMATTGTCAACATTCAAAACAARCCAATTSCYCACCAAAGGGAAARMAAAAAAGATAGTCTTTGAAAAATTGACACATTATTTGTGGGTCCTAGACTCCTTCCTTATCTAATATTCCATGGTTATATATACTTATGTTGAATCATCATGTTGGGCTCCAGTTTTTCCATATTTTCTGCCATACAAATACATTCATCATTACACCTTTTCCCACATTTCGTCAATAATATACATCTCATTACACCATAAACCGTCATTATTTGTCATCATTCACAAGTATACATATAGTATGGTTAATACATCGTTTTCTGCGTTTTTAGTGACTAAATGATGATTATATCATGGTTTCTCGAAGATGGTTCGTAAAGTCTGATTCTTATTGGCAAGATCAATATTCTTGTACCATTACTGCAATTCAACATTTCTGCACTAACAGTGCCATTCTAGTACCCGTCTTTATTTGGCATATTCGCGCGTTTCTAGGAAAATTTGGGAACGTGGGTTTTCTATGTAGTGATGTCACCATGCACACATGTGGGTTGTAATTCACCTAACTTTCACATGTGGACCTCCAACTCAGGGGGAATAATTCAACTAAAATTAATAAAAGTTCTAGACATTCAATTTTGGCCTCAGTTTTCGTGCAAATAAAGAAGAATATGAAGAATATGGAACATGGGTTTTGTTCCTAGCATGGAAAATTAGGTCTCTACTAGGAACTTTTCCAAACAAAGGAAAGGTTGAGGAGTTATTGCTAATTCTTCAACTGACATTTGCATAGATTTCAGGATGTGCACAAGTTTGGAAGAAACAAAATGTAAGACCCATATTTGATGAGTCTTGGTTTAACATCAAATATTTGGTTGATAAATATAATCTCACATATATTTTGAAGGGAGTGGGTCCAAGATCATCGCTATGCAAAATATTGAGTCAGTTTCTCTTTGTGCATATCGATATTGAAGAAGACTCTATAAATATAATATAATTGTTGTAAGTAGGGATCAGATTTTTATTGTCATTGTTTAAGATGGTTATTGTAATAGAGTTGAGCATCCATTTGTAAGTAGAGGATGGAGTTTATTTAATGAATATTTGATTGTTGAATCCAAAATTCACATATACATAAGAGATATTTACAGAAGCCAAAATGTGCATATACGGAAGCTCTTTTCCGTATATGCGCATTTTGGCTTTTGTAAATGCACATTTTTTCCTTCCGTAAATGCACGCATATACGAAAGCTCTCTTTTGGATGTGTGCATTTTGTCTTTTGTATATGTGAATTTACTTCCAGGTCATTCGTGACTGGCCATTCCCAACCACACTGACTAAGCTTCGAAGCTTCTTGGGCCTTGCCAATTTCTATCGTGGGTTCGTGTTGCAATTCTCTCATATCACATGGGCCCTTAGCCAAGTTATAACCAGGGGTGGCGATAAGGAAAAGTTTGTGTGGGGCCTATCCCAACAACAAGCCTTCGATGACTTGAAGCAAGGTTTGTGCTCATCCCCAGTATTTTCATTACTAGAGCTGCAACATCTCTTTGAGATCGAGACAGATGCTTCATACTATGTTGTGGGTGTCATTCTCACTCAACACGACCACCCCATGGCGTATCATAGTGAGACACTATCAGATGTTTTCCGTAAGTACCCTACTTATGACAAAGAAATGTACTCTATTGTGAAAGAATATCGCCAATGGAGACACTACATTTTGGGAAAGGAAACAATCATCCACACTGATCACAATCCACTACAATTCATTCAGATCCAAGGAAAATTGCAGATTGACCTCCATCAGAATTGGTGCACATACTTACAACAGTTCCACCTCAACATCAAGTATAAAACAAGAGGTACCAACCGATTTGTTGATTTCCTCAGCCAACCTCTAGTCGCGGCACTCACCACGGTGCTAGACTCTTGCAACCATGAGACCTCCAGATGGCCCCACCTCTATGAGACAGACCTTGACTTCTCCACCACCAACCAAATGTTGGGAGAAAACTCAGTGGTCGCTAATTTCCATCTTCAAGATGGGCTGTTGTTTCGTTTGAGCCATCTCTNTAGTGGCAGTGTTGCAGAAACATTTCTACTGGCTGAAACTTCGACATGATGTCTGTAAGTATATTAGGTCCTACACCACCTGTGCTATTTCCAAATCGACCACTAAGAAATAGGGTCTGTACTCCCCTCTTCCTACTCCTGACACACTGTGGGAATCCATCTCAATGGACTACATGTCGGCCCTCCCATCCACCAAGAGGGTCAATGACTATGTTTTTGTGGTTGTTGATCGCTTTTCCAAGATGGAGATTATGGCCGCCTGCAAGAAGAACATCATCGTAAAATACACTACCAAGCTCTTCTTTGAACGCGTCTGGGTACACTTTGGGATCCCACAAACCATTGTCTCAGAACGGGACAGTCGGTTCCTCAGCACATTCTCATCGAGCCTCTGGTTACTGTTGGATACCAAGCTAACCAAATCCACTGCCTTCCACCCCCAGATAGTTGGCCAAACTGAGGTCGTCAATTGGATGATCGTACATATGGAAAAAAAAAATTAATGAGAGTAAGAGGTCATAGTTCCAAATGGATTAGTTCCAAAGGGCGTAGTTCCAGAGGTCATAGTTCCAGAGGCATAGTTCCACAGGTCGTAGTTCCACAGGTCATAGTTCCAGAGGGCGTAGTTCCAGAGGGCGTAGTTCAACAGGTGATAGTTCTAGAGGACGTAGTTACAGAGGGCATAGTTCCACAGGGCCTCTGGAACTATGACCTCTGGAACTATGACTTGTGGAACTACGCCCTCTGGAACTATGCCTTTGGAACTATGACCTCTGGAACTACGCCCTCTAGAACTATGGCCTGTGGAGCTACGCCCTCTTGAACTACACCCTCTGGAACTATGACCTGTGGAACTATGCCCTCTGGAACTATAACCTATGGAACTACACCCTCTAGAACTATGACATGTGAAACTGCGCCCTCTGGAAGTATGCCCCTGGGAATATGACCTCTAGAACTACGCCCTTTGGAACTATGACCTGTGGAACTACGCCCTCTCGAAGTACGCTGCTAAAACTATGACCTATGGAACTATGCCCTATGGAACTATGACCTGTGGAACTATGCCCTCTGGAACTACGCCTATGTAACTATGACCTCTGGAACTACGCCCTCTAGAACTATGACCTCTGGAACTATGCCCTCTGGAACTACACCCTTTGGAACTATGACCTGTGGAACTGCGCCCTCTGGAACTATGACCTGTGGAACTACGCCCTCTGGAACTATGCCCTTTGGAACTATGACCTGTGGAACTACGCCCTCTGGAACTATGACCTCTGGAACTATGCCCTCTGGAACTATGCCCTTTGGAACTAAGCCCTTTGGAGCTATGACCTCTGGAACTACGCCCTCTAGAACTATGACCTGTGGAACTACGACCTATGGAACTACACCCTATGGAACTATGACCTCTTGAACTATGACTTGTGGAACTACGCCCTATGGAACTACTCCCTATGGAACTATGCCTCTGGAACTATGACTTCTGGAACTACGCCCTGTGAAACTACGCACTCTAGAACTATGACATGTGGAACTACGCCCTCTAGAACTATCACCTGTGGAACTACGGCCTCTGGAACTATGACCTGTGGAGCTATGCCCTCTGAAACTACGCCCTCTGGAACTATGACCTGTGGAACTACACCCTCTGGAAGTACTCCCCTGGAACTATGACCTTTGGAACTATGCCCTTTGGAACTATGACTTGTGGAACTACGCCCTCTGGAAGTACGCCCCTAGAACTATGACCTCTCGAATTACGCCCTCTGGAACTATGACCTGTGGAACTACGCCCTCTAGAACTACGCCTATGGAACTATGACCTCTGGAACTATGCCCTCTAAAACTACTCCCTCTACAACTATGACCTGTGGAACTACGCCCTTTGGAACTATGACCTGTGGAACTATGCCCTCTAGAACTACGCCCTCTAGAACTATGACATGTGGAACTACGCCCTTTGGAACTACGCCCTCTGGAACTATGACCTGTGGAACTATGCCCTCTGGAACTACACCTCTGGAACTATGACCTATGGAACTATGTCCTCTGGAACTACGCCCTCTGGAACTATGACCTCTGGAACTACGCCCTCTGGAACTATGCCCTTTGGAACTATGACCTCTGGAACTACGCCCTCTGGAACTATGCCTCTGGAACTATAATCTCTGGAACTTTGACCTGTGGAACTACGCCCTCTGGAACTACGCCTTTGGAACTATGATCTCTAGAACTACACCCTCTAGAATTATGACCTGTGGAACTACGCCCTCTGGAATGATGCCCTATGGAACTACGCCTCTAGAACCATGACCTTTGGAACTATGACCTATGGAATTATGACCTGTGGAACTATGACCTGTGGAACTAAACCCTTTGGAACTACACCCTTTGGAACTACATCCTCTGGAACTACACCTCTGGAACTATGACCTATGGAACTAAGCCCTCTGTAACTAAGCCCTTTGGAACTATGACCTCTGGAACTATGCCCTCTAGAACTACGCCTCTAGAACTATGACCTCTAAAACTATGACTTGTGAAACTAAGCCCTATGGATCTATGACCTCTGGAACTACGCCCTCTGTAACTACACCCTTTGGAACTATGACCCATGGAACTACGCCCTCTGGAACTATGACCTCTAGAACTATGCCCTTTGGAACTACGCCCTCTGGAACTATGACCTATGGAACTACGCCCTCTGGAACTACGCCCTCTAGAACTACGCCCTTTGGAACTATGACATGTGGAACTACGCCCTCTGGAACTATGCCTTTGTAACTATGACCTATGAAACTACGCCCTTTGGAACTACGCCTCTGGAACTATGACCTCTGGAACTACGCCCTCTAGAACTAATCCCTTTGGAACTATGACCTCTGTAAATATGACCTCTGGAACTATGACCTGTGGAACTAATCCCTCTGGAGCTATGACCTCTGGAACTACGCCCTCAGGAACTACACCCTTTGGAACTATGACCTGCAGAACTATGCCCTCCGAAACTATGACCTCTGGAACTACGCCCTCTGGAACTAAGCCCTCTGGAACTATGACCTATGGAACTACACCCTCTGGAACTACGCCCTCTAGAACTACACCCTTTGGAACTATGACCTGTGGAACTACGCCCTCTGGAACTATGACCTGTGGAATTGTGACATGCGGAACTATGGCCTATGGAACTATGCCCTCTGGAACTATGACCTCTGGAACTACGCCCTCAGGAACTAAGACCTTTGGAACTATGACCTTTGGAACTATGCCCTCTGTAACTATGCCTCTGGAACTATGACCTGTGGAACTATGACCTGTGGAACTAAGCCCTCTGGAGCTATGACCTCTGGAACTACGCCCTCAGGAACTATGCCCTTTGGAAATATGACCTGTAGAACTACGCCCTCTGGAACTATGACCTCTGGAACTACGCCCTCTAGAACTATGACTTGTGGAACTATGCCCTTTGGAACTACGCCCTCTAGAACTACGCCCTTTGGAATGATGACCTATGGAAGTACGCCCTCTAGAACTACACCTCTGGAACTACGCCCTTTGAAACTATGACCTCTAGAACTACACCCTCTTGAACTACGCCTTTGGAACTATGACCTTCAGAACTATGAAGTCTGGAACTACACCCTCTGGAACTACGTCCTTTGGAACTATGACCTGTGGAACTATGCCCTCTGGAACTATGACGTGTGGAACTATGACCTCTAGAACTACGCCCTCTAGAACTACGTCCTTTGGAACTATGCCCTTTGGAACTACGCCCTCTTGAACTATGCCTCTGGAACTATGACCTCTGAAACTATGCCCTTTGGAACTATGACCTCTGGAACTATGTCCTTTGGAACTATGCCTATGGAACTATGCCCTTCAGAACTATGACCTCTAGAATTACGCCCTCTTGATCTATGACCTGCTGAACTACGCCCTCTAGAACTAGGCCCTCTGGAACTATGACATGTGGAAGCTCTATATATGGAAGAGATCTTCCATATGCGTATTTTGGCTTCCGTAAATGTGCATATATGGAAGCCAAAATGCATATATACGAAATCTCTCTTCCGTATATGCGCATTTTGGCTTCCGTATATGCGCATTTATGGAAGGAAAAATTGCACATATACGGAAGCCAAAATGCACATATACGGAAGCTCTATATACATCAGAGATCTTTTGTATATGCGCATTATGGCTTCCGTAAATTTGCATATACAAAAGACAAAATGCACATATATGGAAGAGAGCTTCTGTATATGCACATTTACGAAAGGAAGCAATGTGCATATACAGAAGCCAAAATGCACATTTACAGAAGCTATCTTCTGTATATGCGCATTCTATCTTCCGTATATGCGCATTTTGGATTTTGTAAATGCACATATATGGAAGCTCTATATATGGAAGAGAGATTTCGTATATGCACATTTGTCCTTCTGTATATTCGCATTTTGGCTTCCGCAAATGCACATTTACGGAAGACAAAATGTGCATATATGGAAGAGAGATTTATGGAAGCCAAAATGTGCATATACGAAAGCTCTCTTTCGTATATGCGCATTTTGGCTTCCGTAAATACACATTTTGGCTTTCGTATATTTGCATTTTTTCCTTCTGTAAATGCGCATATACGAAAGCTCTCTTCCGTATATGCGCATTTTGTCTTTCGTATATGCGCATTTAGGGAAGCCATAATGCACATATACAGAAGATCTCTTCCATATATAGAGATTTCGTATATGCGCATTTTGGCTTCTGTAAATGTGCATATACGGAAGACAAAATGCTCATATACGGAAGCTCTATATATAAAAGAGAGCTTCCGTATATGCACATTTTGGCTTCTGTAAATGCGCATATATGGAAGGGAAAATGTACATATACGGAAGAGAGCTTCCATAAATGCACATTTTTGTTTTTCGTAAATGCGCATTTTTTCCTTCCGTAAATGCGCATATACGGAAGCCCTCTTCTGTATATGCACATTTTTCCTTCCATATATGCGCATTTTGGCTTCCGTAAATGCACATTTACGGAAGTCGAAATGCGCATATACTGAAGGAAAAATGTGCATATACTGAAGCTCTCTTCCTTATATGCGCATTTTGTATTCCGTAAATGCGCATTTTGGCTTCCGTATA
Organism: Picea engelmannii; assembly: GCA_009831015.1. Lineage (NCBI taxonomy): Eukaryota > Viridiplantae > Streptophyta > Pinopsida > Pinales > Pinaceae > Picea > Picea engelmannii. The sequence goes on along the minus strand of ML781349.1, from coordinate 971,702 downwards.
TGTGCATTTTTTCCTTTCGTATATGTACATTTTTCCTTCTGTATATGCACAAGAGAAGACAATGCATTTTAAGCCCCATTGTAACTAAACAAAGGGTCAAGTGTGAAGGCCTAAGTTTCGATGGAAGAGGGAAAAATATCATGACCATGAATACCACTTTGTGAAGGTGAAAGACAAGACAAGTTGGCCTACTCATGCGAATATAGAGAAGTAGTACGTGAAGGTGGAAACCCATTACCTTCTCAGCCTTCTTGTGGCGGATTGCAAAAGAACAGTGATGAATAAAGTTCAAATACTCAGCCTACTTTAACACTTAGAGGAAGTGACAATCCAATTGTCCAGAGCAAGAAGGAGAAGAAGACTAAGAGGTCTGCATCAAACAAGACATCCCTTGTTTGTTATAGAGCTTCTGTACATGTGCATTTTGGCTTCCGTAAATGTGCATATACAAAAGCCAAAATGTGCATATACGGAAGAGAGATTTCGTATATGCGCATTTTGGCTTCCGTATACGTGGATTTACGGAAGCCAAAATGTGCATGTACGGAATCTCTATATATGGAAGAGAGCTTCCATATATGCGTATTTACAAAATCCATAATGCGCATATACAAAAGCTCTCTTCCATATATAGAGCTTCCGTATATGCGCATTTTGGCTTTCGTAACGTCTATGCCCTCTAGAACTATGACCTCTGGAACTATGACCTATGGAACTATGACCTGTGGAACGTCTACGCCCTCTAGAAATATGACCTATGGAACTATGACCTGTGGAACTGTGACCTGTGGAACTATGACCTATGGAACTACGATCTATGGAACTACAACCTATGGAACTACAACCTATGGAAATAGGACCTGTGGAACTATGACCTGTGGAACTATGACCTGTGGAACTATGACCTGTGGAACTATGACCTATGGAACTATGCCCTCTAGAACTATGACCTATGGAACTATGACCTCTGGAACTATGCCCTCTAGAACTATGACCTTTGGAACTACGCCCTCTGGAGCTATGACCTCTGGAACTACGCCCTCTAGAACTATGACCATTGGAACTATGACCTGTGGAACTGTGACCTATGGAACAATGACCTCTGGAACTACGCCCTCTTGAACTACACCCTTTGGAACTATGACCTCTGGAACTTTGACCTGTGGAACTACGCCCTCCAGAAGTATGACCTCTGGAACTATGACATATGGAATTACGCCCTCAAGAACTCTGACCTCTCGAACTATGACCTTTGGAACTATGACCTATGGAAATATGACATGTGGAACTATGACCTGTGGAACTATGACCTATGGAACTACGCTCTATGGAACTATGACCTCTGGAACTATGACCTGTGGAACTACACCCTCTGGAACTAGTTCCACATGTCATAGTTCCAGAGGTCATAGTTCTAGAGGGCATAGTTCCACAGGTCATAGTTCTAGAGGGCGTAGTTCCACAGGTCATAGTTCCACAGGTCACAGTTCCATAGGTCATAGTTCCAAAGTTCATAGTTCGAGAGGGCGTATTTCAAGAGGTCATAGTTCCAGAGGGTGTAGTTCCAGAGGTCACAACTCTACAAGTCACAGTTCCACAGGTCATAGTTCCAAAGGTCATAGTTCTAGAGGGTGTAGTTCCAAAGGTCATAGTTCTAGAGGTCGTAGTTCCAGAGGGCGTAGTTCTAGAGGTTGTAGTTCCATAGGGCGTAGTTTCTTTATTCTTCTAATTTAATTTACTTTAATGATTTATCATTATTAATACCTTCTTATTAATTTAATATTTTTAATTATTCCATTCTTAACAATCTTACTATCTTAGCTTTAGTTTTATTGATGACCTCATTATCTTAGTTTTACAGAATTAATTCAGAATGGTTCCACATCTTAGCAGTGTTTCTATGGTTTTTCGGGTCCCAAACTTCTTGGGTTGTTTTGAGGCCCTAGACGACGTATTTTTTGCTTAACGACACCTAGCATGTACCACTAAGTAGATGCTTGGTCAAACAGAATGTGAACTCCTCAACTAGACGTTTTCGATGAGGTATCAAGCACCCCAAAAAATAAACGTTTTGTATGGGTATGTGTATGTAATGGTTGTGATATCAAAGCACATATATGTAATGCACATATATAGGTCATAGTTCCAGAGGGCCTAGTTCTAGATGGTGTAGTTCTGCAGGTTATAGTTCCAGAGGGTGTAGTTCCAGAGTTCATAGTTCCAAAGGGTGTAGTTCCACATGGCGTAGTTCCAGAGGTCATAGTTATAGAGGCGTATTTCTAGAGGGCATAGTTCCACAGGTCATAGTTCCAAAGAGCGTAGTTCCACAGGTCATAGTTCCAAAGAGCGTAGTTCCAGAGGGCATAGTTCCAAAGGTCATAGTTCCAGAGGGCATAGTTCCACAAGTCATAGTTCCACAGGTCACAATTCCACAGGTCATAGTTCCAGAGGGTATAGTTCCACAGGTCATAGTTCCAGAGGGCGTAGTTCTAGAGGGCATAGTTCCAGAGGTCATAGTTCCAGAGGGTGTAGTTCCACGGGTCATAGTTACACAGGTCAAAATTCCATAGGCCATAGTTCTAGAGGGCCTAGTTCTAGAGGGAATAGTTCCATGGGTCATAGTTACAGAGGTCGTATTTCCAGAGGTCATAGTTCCAAAGGGTCTAGTTCCAGAGGGCGTAGTTCCAGAGGTCATAGTTCCAGAAGTGTAGTTCCAGAGGATGTAGTTCCATAGGTCATAGTTCCAAAGGCCGTAGTTCAAACAGAATGTGAACTCCACTAGAAACAAGATTGTACAATGGATTACATTTCTTTGTCATAAGTGGGGTACTTATGGACGGTATTTGATTGTGTCTTACTATGATAGGACATATGATGTACGTGTTGAGAGAGAATTGTGCCCACAACATAGTCTGAAGCATATGTCTCAATCTCAAAAGGTTGTTGCAGGTTAGGTACCTAGTATATATATTGGTATATAAACTATATTAAGTATATATACTAGGTATATATACCTGTGGAACTATGCCCTATGGAACTACACCCTCTTGAACTATGACCTATGGAACTACGCCATCTAGAACTAGGCCCTTTAGAACTATGACCTATGGAATTGTGACCTGTGGAACTATGACCTTTGGAACTATGCCCTTTGGAACTATGACCTCTGGAACTACGACCTCTGGAACTATGACCTGTGGAACTACACCCTATGGAACTATGACCTGTGGAATTGTGACCTGTGGAACTATGACATGTGGAACTACGCCCTTTGGAACTACGACCTGTGGAACTATGCCCTCTAGTACTACACCCTTTGGAACTATGACCTGTGGAACTACGCCCTCTGGAACTATGCCTCTCTAACTATGACCTATGGAACTATGCCCTCTGGAACTACTCCCTTTGGAACTATGCCCTCTGGAACTACTCCCTTTGGAACTATGACCTCTGGAACTACGCCCTCTAGAACTATGACCTCTGGAACTACGCCCTCTAGAAATCTAAACATTAATAAATACTTTATAACACTTCTTATACCATTAATTTATAAATTTACAGATATATTTAGTAAAAAAATTATTAATCAATAAATTAAATTTACAAATATATTTA
>ML781349.1:948700-967854 GCA_009831015.1 Picea engelmannii | reverse complement strand
CCCTCTAGAAATCTAAACATTAATAAATACTTTATAACACTTCTTATACCATTAATTTATAAATTTACAGATATATTTAGTAAAAAAATTATTAATCAATAAATTAAATTTACAAATATATTTAACCAAAAACTTTATTAATCGATAAATTTATTTAAATACATTTTAAGAGAAAACTTTATTAATCAATCAAATTAACAGAAAACTTTATTAATCAATAAATTTATTTAGAAACATTTTAGGACAAGTAAACATCACTTTTGGAACTACGCCTCTGGAACTATGACCTCTGGAACTACGCCCTTTGGATATACGCCCTTTGGAACTATGACCTATGGAACTACACCCTCTGGAACTATGATTCGTGGAACTATGCCCTCTGAAACTATGACGTGTGGAATTGTGACCTTTGGAAACTACGCCCTTTGGAACTACGCCCTCTGGAACTATGACTTGTGGATCTACGCCCTCTAGAATTAGGCCCTCTGGAACTATGACTTGTGGAATTGTGATCGGTGGAACTATGACCTGCGGAACTATGCCCTCTGGAACTATGACCTCTGGAACTACGCCCTCTTGAACTACGCCGTTTGGAACAATGACTTGTGGAACTACGCCCTATGGAACTATGACCTATGGAATTGTGACCTGTGGAACTATGACATGTGGAACTACGCCCTCTAGAACTATGACCTCTGGAACTACGCCCTCTGGAACTACGCCCTTTGGAACTATGACCTGTGGAACTATTCCCTATGGAGCTACACCTCTAGAACTATGACCTCTGGAACTATGCCCTTTGGAACTATGACCTCTGGAACTACGCCCTCTAGAACTATGACCTTTGGAACTACGCCCTCTAGAACTAGGCCCTTTGGAACTGTTACCTGTGGAATTGTGACTTGTGGAACAATGACATGTCGAACTACGCCCTCTGGAATTATGACCTTTGGAACTACACCCTCTGGAACTAATCCCTTTGGATCTATGACCTGTGGAACTACGCCCTCTGGAACTATGACCTATGGAATTATGACTTGTGGAACTATGACCTTTGGAACTATGCCCTCTGGAACTATGACCTCTAGAACTACACCCTCTAGAACTACACCCTTTGGAACTATGACTTGTATAACTACGCTCTCTAGAACTACATCTCTGGAACTATGACCTCTGAAACTACGCCATGTGGAACTACACCCTTTGGAACTATGACCTGTGGAACTACGCCCTCTGCAACTATGACCTGTGGAACTACACCCTCTAGAACTAGGCCCTCTGGAACTATGACTTGTGGAATTGTGACCTATGGAACTATGACCTATGGAACTACGCCCTCTGTAACTATGACCTCTGGAACTACGCCCTTTGGAACTATGCCCTTTCGAACTATGACCTTTGGAACTATGCCCTCTGGAACTACGGCTCTGGAACTATGACCTCTGGAACTACGACCTTTGGATATATGCCCTTTGGAACTATGACCTCTGGAACTACACCCTCTAGAACTATGACCTGTGGAACTACGCCCTCTAGAACTAGTCCCTCTGGCACTATGACCTGTGGAATTGTGACCTCTGGAACTACACCCTGTGGAACTGCACCCTCTAGAACTATGAGCTCTAGAACTACACCCTCTGGAACTATGCCCTTTGGAACTATAACCTATGGAACTACGCCCTCTAGAACTATGACCTGTGGAATTGTGACATGCGGAACTATGGCCTATGGAACTACGGCCTTTGGAACTACGACCTCTGGAACTATGCCCTCTGGAACTACGCCCTTTGGAACTATGAACTGTGGAGCTACGCCCTATGGAACTACACCTCTGGAACTCTGACCTCTAGAACTACGCCCTTTGGAACTACGCTCTTTGGAACTATGACCTATGGAACTATACCCTCTAGAACTATGACCTGTGGAACTAGGCCCTCTAGAACTAGGCCCTTTAGAACTATGACTTGTGGATTTGTGACCTGTGGAACTACACCCTTTGGAACTATGACCTCTGGAAGTACGACCTCTAGAACTACTCCCTTTGGAGCTATGACTTGTGGAACTACGCCCTCTGGAACTATGACCTCTGGAACTATGACTTGTGGAACTATGACCTCTGGAACTACGCCCTCTAGAACTATGACCTCTGGAACTACGCCCTCTGGAACTATGACCTCTGGAACTACGCCCTTTGGTACTACGCCCTTTGGAACTATGACCTGTGGAACTACGCCCTCTAGAACTACGCCTCTCGAACTATGACCTCTGGAACTACTCCCTTTGGAACTATGACCTCTGGAACTACACCCTCTGGAACTATGACCTGTGGAACTACGCCCTCTATAAATCTAAACATTAATAAATACTTTATAACAGATCTTATACCATTAATTTATAAATTTACAGATATATTTAGTAAAAAAATTATTAATCAATAAATTAAATTTACAAATATATTTAACCAAAAACTTTATTAATCAATAAATTTATTTAGAAACATTTTAGGACAAGTAAACATCACCTTAGATGACATTTGGAAAATTAAAATAAAATTATTAGACAAAGAATTAATGTGATAAATTTCATTTACTAATTATTAAGTTTATTACATTCCCATGGGGTGACATTTGGACACCGTATATCTCCCTCTTCTCCTCAAAATGCATAGCATTTACACAACTTGGATGGTGGTGCAGTTGTGCAACGTCAGAGACTTAATGGGATGCTCGATGCGAGAGATGGAGTGATACAAGACTATTACAAGGCTATTATGGGTTGTCAACTTGAAGTTAATGACGGTTTTCATGACCAATTTTGCCAACTTATCAATTTTTTTTGTTCAGGTGTTATGGGTGGCTCCCTCCTCCCTCACTAGAATCTTTCTTGCTCATGGTTCTCTGCTCTTCTCTCCCTTTCTCCCCTGGCCTTCTGATATTCATCCCAGCGCAATTCCACGTGAGAGGGGTAAGTCGAAGCGTGTCCTAGCCTACTACATTTTCATAGCAAGACGACTATGTCTGAGTCCCTCATCTGCGCCAATTCCGCCCACCTCCATTATCCCAATCCTTGTTGGTTCACCCTCAATGAATTCTCCCTTCACAGACCAAATTTGGATGGGGGATGAAATCCACCAAGTTTACATAGAAGAAAAATTCCCTCTGGTACCTCCCCAGTCCCCTCTGGACTCTCTTTTGATAACAACCACATACCTACATGCCTCTCTTCTCCACTCCTCCCGAGAGGAAAATGTCGATCCTACCCTGCTTTTGGGGGTTTCCTAATCACAAAAGAGTCTCCTACTCCACTCGGTGAAAAGGTTCAGGACGATTATTTCCTCGGTATTGAGCTCCACTCCAATGCAGATTATGTGCCAGAGATGCCTCACCAATGTAGCTTCTCAGAAGATCAATTGCAGCTCATATTCGAGATGAGAAGGGATGTTTTTGACCAACTTCATCGTCAAACCATCTTGTGTCTTTGGTTGGATGCCGTATTCGACTCTCTTCCAAGCAAGTTTGTCAAAAGTCGATGTTCGACCTCCTGCGAACCTTATGTATTTGCACCATATTGGCCTCAACCCTCCAATGGTGATGGAAATCCAGGTTCTTCCAGTGTTTAAATTCTCTTGTTTATAAAGTGCACCCTGGTTTCCATTTGTAATGAGAGAACATGTTACCAGCTTTGACATTCATACTTATTTGTTTATTGATTATCTAAAATAATACATTTTTATTTACAATTTTTTTTTATTAAGTTTATTAGAAAATAATATATTATATCATTTTGAAATTCACAATATCTATATTTTAATTTTTAAAAATTAAACATTAATTAATTATAAAATATTTTTTTAATTGAATATCTTATTTTTTTTAATTATAAATTAACAAATTATGAAAAAAAATTAATAATATATTGATTAAAACTTCAATATCTTAATTCCAAAGAAACTTCATAATAGATACAAACACATTTTTAAAAATTCCAAAGAAACTTTTTAGCTATTTCAAGTCAATATCTCAATCCCCAAAAATTAGATATTAACAGGTTGTAAATATCATTCTTACTTTATAATATATAAAAACCTCACTTCTTAATTGATAATTCATTTATTTATTTTAATTAGTTTTTATAGTAAAATTATTTTACAAGAAAATAAATTATAATGCTATTCCTTAAATCGTGAAGAGACTTGAAGAACAATAAAGATTACAAATTTGATACCTCAGGTTCACTTTTATACATAGAGACGTTTTGACCTACAAACAATATTATGCCATTCCCCTAGTTTTTGAATTTTAAAAATTATGTCGACCCCTAAACAAAATTGTCTCCAAACGCTCTACATTACTCATATTCATATTCAAACAATGAACAAATTCACAGGAACGCCCGCATGTTAAGAGAACGTGCACTTTAAATTCATAAAAAATGGAAGAATGCTCATTCTAAGAACAATTATATTGATTTCAGACTGAAAACAATTCAATTTGCTCTGTGTGGAGGATGATTTAAGCCAATCCAACAGCCTTTCGTCAGTTGAGTTTGAGAGTATTCTTGGGCTGCAGATCTCCGAGCATTAGAAAATATTGACTGCGATTCAAATCCCCCGTCGATGGCTGAAAGTCGGCTCTGTTGTGGTGTAATTTTTTTATCACAGTGGGTTTGGATCTCGAATAAGAAGCTTGGTCTCTTCTCCTGCAGACCGAGTAGATCTCTGGTGATGTGGTGCTGCCATGATACAAAGACGAGCCGATTGGGCAGTCGCAACATTTCTTGCCCTCTTCCACGCCCCATTATGTGTAGTGTTATTTCTTGTGTTGTCCCTTGTCCCTCGTCCCTCCATCCAAACGCTGCTCTGAAAAATGAGTGGATAAATTCAACCAAATTCAAAATTATCTAGAGCGCGCCCATCAACCAAATTCAAAATTCAAATTTGAAATTTCAGTTAGCGGGATAAATTCGAATTTCAATAAGTGGGATGTCACTTCACAGGCAGGCCCATGTTATCCATGATATGGATGCGCTATGGTATGGCATGAGAAATGGACGACCATGTAGCAATCGCCTCCCAATCATTGGGATGTTGCATGGTGGATAGCCTTCACCCTAAGTACCAGACCTATCTCAAATGAAAGAGAATAAAATAGATGAAATGAGTAGAGTAGAGAACTGCATGCAAAATAGGTGTATTCTCCCCAAAAGAGTAGTGCATGATACATGTGTATACCATTTAAATTAATTTAATTTATGACTATGTGTTTTTCGGTTTTCCAGGAAATGAACTACGACAATTATTTGGTTATTATGCTAATAAATCACATGAGAATTTACATTTTGTTTTTTCTAATTTACTTTAGAAGGGTTTCAACATGACATGTATTCTTCATTATTTCTTCTAAGACCTCCATCTTCATTTCTTGCTTTTATTCTTGAAATTTCTGCCGATAGTAAACAACTATTCTTACTAACTATTTTAACATTAGGGAAGTGGTGGTCCTAAGTCCTTTTCTTGAAAGAATAAAGGGGCCTTATGCAATAACTACCGAGAGATGAAAAAAATCTTTGTTTTCATATTTGCTAACACATCATAGAAAATCAGTGTTTATTTCTTATGAGTAGAAGACTTGCGTTCAGTGGAATAGAGCGAGAGAGGAAACCGATCGGGGATGATTTTAGGGGCTAAATTTCGCTCATGGGATAATTTTCCTTGGTTTTTCCAAAAGCGAGATTCACTATTTTAAAAATGATTCACCCAAATTCTATATGATAAAATTATTTTACCTTAAAAATCACCAAAATTTTATAAAAACTATATAAAATCCTTAGAAATTTGAATATTTTTACAAAAATATCGCCAATCATTTATAGTTGGAATATGAAGGATTAGTAAGATTCGCCAAGCTTTCTACATTTTAAAATAATTTTCCATCCTTAAAATCATCCCTGAAACCGATGGCAGTTTTTTAATAGTCTTGCTTCGCTCATTGAGTAGGGTTGAAGCAAAGGTATTTATTGAGTCTTCCCGACTTCAAGTGCTATGAATCTATTATTTCACAAATCGAAGAGGCTGAAAGGATGTCAATTTGTGGAAAATTATCCTTGAACAAAAATGGAACTCAAGTCAGAAATTACGAGTATGTGGAAATTAAGGGTTTCGTATAGGCATGAAAGCAAAATGAAATCTGCAAAAAAAAAACTTCAACCAAGAACACTTACCAGAAACGGAGCTATGATTCATTGGTTTCTTTGTTCTCATTTCCTTATTGGGATTTGGAAATTTGCAGTCACAGAGCTATGAACTAAAACATATCGATAAAAGAAAATATGGAAAAGATGCTTCCAAATTCTTTTGGGAATTTAACTCGACTCAAACGTCTAAATTTGTGCTTTTGTCACAATTTGACCATCTATAGCGCCACAGTTGGAAATATTATGACCCTGGAATAATTAAATATTGATGATTGTAGAAATGTGACATAATTGTCCCCCCAGGGCGCACAACAATGGTCCTTGAAACAATTAGTGTTGTCCAGAGCAAACTTAAAAGAATTGCCCAACGAGATTAGAAATCTATGCAATTTAGAATGTCTATCAATAGGTAATGATTCGTTGGAAGTGTTGCCTCCTTTTCTATATTACCTAAAGATCTTGAAACTATTGTATCTAGAGGGTTCACCAAGATTGAAATGCTTCCCCAATCACTTTCCATCGTTTCTTCATTTGGAAAACTTTTCCATTGAGGGTTGTGGGATAGAATACTTGCCACAAGACCTTTCGAAGATAGAAAATCTTTGATTTTTAAGGGTAGAGCATTATCCGTTGCTGGAACTTCCATTCAAAAATTTTGAAGAAGAAAGAGAAACATGTAGAGAGTTGAATAAGTTGGAGTCAGTCCATGAAAATGACAAATGCATGTTTGGGTTCACAGAGTTGCATCTGCACAACACATAAATATTGGAGGTATTCTTTCAAAAGTTTGGTTTCCCAAACCTTTGGATCTTGTCCTTGTGGTGGTGTGAGAAATTGACAAAAATAGGAGGGCTTTGTGGTCTGTCAAAAATTCAATCTCTGGACATTCGTTGGTCTATAAGAATAAAGGAGTTGCCAAATATTGAAATGTTGATATCTGTATGAGAGAAAATTCAAAGCCTTTCAAGAACCAGAAGGAAGACTACAATCATGTTATAGCTTAGCAAGAGACAAAACTTAGTAGAGAGAGTAAGTTCTTTTATTTTCTAGTATAACTATTATTTACTACAGTTATTCAGAAATAAATTCATCAATATGATGAGAATACATGTCATTGTATTGTTGCTTCCTCATGCAAGTCCTTGATGAAGAAATTCATAAAAAACTTAAGCAAGGATAGATCGATGGATATGGAGATATATACAAAGTACCTGGTCATTGTAACCACCTCTTGCAAGTAGCAGTCACTGCCCAAACACAAATCCTGCAAGAAACAATCACCACCTTGAAGAAGCTTGTGCAAAGGGCGAAAAGAGAGGACCTGTGGTTAGGGTGTGATCTTGAAGCTGCAGTGAGGCTAGGACTTGAGCCAACTACTGAGGAGGAGGCGAATTTTTGATTCTTTGGCTTCTGCAAAGAGGAAGGCCAAGAATGTTATTTCTCCATTCGATTGACTTAATTGTAGTGATATCGGTTAGCAAGCAAGCTAAGCATATAATCACAGTTACTTTGGCATTCAAGGCGGTGAGCGACAGAGTAGAGGATGCACTGCAAGCCTCAAGTGCATTGATCTACAAGGGATGGGTTGCAAGCCTCGATTGCAATGTTAGACAAAGTGCAGTGTGAGTCGTTGAAGCAACCAATCATAAATAAATTTGTTAATATTAATTTTATTGTTCTAACAAATATTTAAAAATAAGATCTCACCACAAGGGATATTTAGTCACATCACTTCACTATGAACCAATAAGAAAATTGAAATATAAATTTGTAATAATTAAAAAAAAAAAAAAAATTGAAAATATTACAATTTATTATATATTTTACAAAACTTTGAAAATGCTTCTTAAATGTTTTGTAAAATGTACAAGGTAATATCATTTTAATTGAAATATAAATTTGTAATAATTAAAAAAAAAAAAAAAAATTGAAAATATTACAATTAATTATATATTTTACAAAACTTTGGAAATGATTCTTAAATGTTTTGTAAAATGGATAAGGTAATATCATTTTGTAGGTTGTGTTACATCATTCTCGATTGCTATAGTATTTGCTTTGGCGAGTACTAATAATACTTAAGAATAAATCTTCTAACACAACATAACACTTAGAATTTCTAGTTTCTATTATTTGGAAACTAGATTAATATGAAGAAATTTGTTATTGTTACAATGTGTATAAACTAATCCATTAATATAAACATTATTTTGCACATAAATTGAATAACAATATGAAAACTTCCTTAAAACTTACATTATTTTGCATATAAGTTGAATAACAATATGAAAACTTCCTTAAAACTTTTGGTATAAAGAAAAGATAAACGCAAAATTTAAAAATAATAATAATAATTAAATAATTAAAAATAATAATAATAAAATATTATATTATATTTTATTTGTTAATTCATTTTATATAAATATTTTTTTATTTTTTGTAAAACTTATTTTTTAAAATAAGGTTTAAATCATTAATTTTATGAAAAATAATTTTATAACCAATTTCATTACAACAAATAAAAAAAAATTAAATTTCTTATTAATATATAATTATTATTTTTTAATTTTTTTAAATTTAAATTTCTTATCAATACATTATTAAATTTTTTATAATTTTTATTTTATTTATATTCATTATTTTTTATTTTTAAATATTATTGTTTATAACAATAAAAAAAATTTTAATTTTAATTTTTTTATTTTATTTATATTCCTTATTATTCTTAGTATGGAATATCATTACTTGTAACATTGATAACATAATTCCTAAAAAAAATTAATTTTAATTTTATTTATATTCCTTATTATTCTTAGTATGGAATATCATTACTTGTAACATTGATAACATAATTCCTTATTGAGAACATTAAGGAGAACAAAGATATTGATGTGATTCCCACCTTTGGGCATGTCAATTATTACGGTTGTTTGTGGGAAAGCATTTTGTAGACTTATTATCGAAAAAGTAAGCATTAACTTGATTATTTATTACATTGCCAAACCTTTAAAAGAAATTGAGTATTAGGGTTGGGAAATTCTTACTAAAAGAGACGACGACAGATTTAGTGTGGGAGAATTCTTTCAATCACTAATTGTGGGTTTGATGGTCCTGAGATTTATTTGTATGTGTCTGCCATTGTCAACGCTTGGCCGTTCTGACTATGTGTCCATGTATTCTATTACAAGGAAAATCATGTACTTACGGCGCCATTATATTGACCTATGTGAAAATGATTGATTAAATTTACATAATAAATATATGAAAAGGTTCAGAGAGTTTCTTATTGAATTGTTGTTAAAGACAAGATTTTAGTTTGAATAACCTTTCTACAACAAATACAAAAAAAAACTATTTTACGCACTTTGAAAAGTGAGCAAATTTAAACTAAGGGATATTATTTTGAGTTAAATTGAATGTGAAGAGGTTTCTCATTTTAGTGGGTCAGTGTGTCAAGTGATGAATAAATTTCATTAAACAAGAGAAATAGTTGCAAAGTAGTTAGTGTTCTAGTGCAGTGAATAAATAGATTGCAACAAATAAAAATTAGTAAAAATTTGACCATTTTTTTTCCACAAGCAATATGTAAACAGAGATCCAATCATAAGATTTGATCATTTCTTTTCCACAAGCAATATATAAACACATAAGATTATGCAAGAAGCACAACATTGGTTCACCTTCAAACTTATTTTAACACTACAAAATATTACCAATATTTTATAGTTTTACCTTCCACATAAACTCGTAACAAATTTATAACCAACAACATATTAATTTAAATTAAACTCGTAACAAATTTAAAACCAACAACATGTTAATTTGAATTGCAACCAAACTAAACTGTATTGGCTCTCAAACTAAATGGTATGTTGCTGCCCAAACCTACTTTCAAAAACCCAACTTCACACTTTCAAAAACCCCAAATGTACAATCTATTTCCCAAGATATATAGCACCATATAATACAAGGAGAAATTGTCTGAAATTAATACTTAGTAAATTAGTTTCTCAATTTCATGTGCGAGAGATAAAAGTCGTGAATGCCTCATACATCCTTTATATTCACATAAATATTTTTGTTTTTATTTACGATTAATTTTAAGTTTGGGTTTGGAGTAAATAACGTACCAACAATTTCTACATAACTACAACTTTTCTAAAAATAATCACATAATAATTAGGCGACATCAAAATAAATATATGATAAAGGTTTCAACTTTAAAATATATATCTCATATATATATATATATATATATATATATATATATATATATATATATATATATATATATNGTGGGCCTAATGATTAAGAACATGTGTTTCTTCTTAAGAGATCACAAGTTCAAATCCACAAGAGAGATTAAAATCCAAAAAGAACTAATCAAAAAAATGATGTAAGTGGTAAGGTTTTGTAAACTTACAAATTAATAAATGTAAGTGGTAAGGTTTTGTCAACAAAGCCATGTATATATGGTATTATCATTTTCAATAAAGCTATGTATGTAAAGCAGTTGTGGATGTATAAAAGTATTTTTGGAGTTATAAAAGTATTTTCCAAAATTTCTTTCAACAAAAATACCAAAAAAATTGACTTAAAATGGATTGATCCTTATGTATGTAATGTGTCAAAATTGTTGTGTCATGTTAAAATTGTTTAAATAATCAAAGATATGTTCGTTGGGTTTCTTTAACTACTTTAAGGACACATATTTATCAAAACGAATGTAATGATCATGAATAATAATAATTAATCCTAATTAATAAGGATGAGTCTATTCTCATTGTTCACATCCCTTCATATGATCCACTTTTTGACATACTACTTATATACTTTATATTTGTATCATTTTAATCAACGCATATGTATCTATCTGTTTTGCCAAGTGTAAAGAAAAAAATAAACATTGCTAAGATAAGAACATATTCTCATGAGCTCCATAGTAAAACTGGGCGTTGGTCAATTCCTAAAATGCCATGGGATGAAAGAGTGTGTCACCTTTGTGACACTAAGAAGATTGAAGATGAGAAGCACTTTCTCTTAGATTGTCCAACCTATACCCATATTAGATCTCATTTTCAAAATATTGATCACACTACCAACCTTCCTAACCTCTTAACTCAACAAAAGTATGGTGATCTTGGAAAACTTCTCTTAATGCTTTTCGAACACAGAAACAAAATTCTAAAGAATCACAAATAATCACTTACCGTCTTAAGGTTTTATAGACCAATTAAATCTTAGTGGACGTTAATCGTCATCATCATCATCATCATTATTTTATGGATTATTTATTTTATTTATATTAATTGTTCTTAATTATTATACATTCAATACATTATTATTCTTTTATGGATTTTTTATTTTATTTATATTAATTGTTCTTAATTATTATACATTATTGTTTGTAACATTTTCTTTGTTATTTTAATATAAGCAATGCATCATATCTCTTTCAACATAATTAGTATTTAACTCTTCTATGTGAAAGGGTAATTAAAATGAAGCAATTTATAACTCAATAGATATTATAACTTTTTTCCCATAAACTAACAAGAAAGGTGTTTCACCTATTTTAATTTTGGTGGTATTTCTATCAACCAACAAAGCGTACATGAGTTGAATATGCCATTCATGAGGGTTTTCAATTTGATATGTTAGACTAAAATTTTATTGGTAAGTCAATTACATCATTGAGAATTGAATCCCTTAGGAGGGACCAACTATAGACCCATGATGGGATGGCATGGTATGGCATGGCATGATACAACCTTACCCTTGGCTTGATTTACTGTCTTCATCCTATAACTTCTGGGTACCACTAAAAATTGGATTTAAGAACCTTGCCAATATCGATTCATCAACAAGTTTAGTTATAAGTCAAAGTAGTTTCATAAGCATCTGGATCAGCAAAGGCTACAATAGGCACAAAGCTCATAGCATACCTTCCATTTGAGCCTGCATCCCCTTCAATCCGAGAGTCATAGCCTACAAAAGTAGAGTAAGAAGCACCAGGTTTCAAAGCCATTGAAGTTTACCCCGTTATTGATCCATCAACCTCAATGTCCATTGAAGTTTCTCCACCACTTTGCCCAGTATCTCTCCCTGTCATTTGCTAGTGTTTCTAGGAGATTGGTTTTGGCATCTGCATGTATCATTTCCGGTGGCAGGGTGGTGAGATAGTCTCTTTACTTAGAACCTTAGACAAATCTGGCTTTCCCTTATTTCTGTTGGGTTCTCAAAACCAATATTAGAGGTGCTATGACTATTTAACCTCAACGCCTCTTCTCATAACATAAGACCAAGAACCTCATGACCAAAGGTTCATTGGAATTGGTACAGAGTGATTTTTACCAACTAAAGTTCTGAGTGCGATATCAGTTTTCTAATGACGTGTATAATACCATAAAACCACTCGATGGTTTCATTGCACTCCTAGGGAACAATTAATTTCTTTCCCACTCTGATTGATGTACCTCTAGGACTATCGATTTTTGTTTGCATAGTAGAATGAGGTCTCAACCATTTAACCTTTGGTTATATAAACAAACTCACTATCTCGACCCTCCAAACTCGCCAACTCTACAAAACAACTGTAAGTGCATTCCCTCTGCATATACTGCAATCGAACACATTTTATAACACAATAGAAAGAGAACTCAACCACTTTTATCATCCACTAAATATAATACTCAGTCTGCATGTATTCATCATATTCTACTTTGCGCATAAAAAATACATAGATGCATAACAACTATTTTCACACAGAATTCGGGTTATCTTGCACACAGTCAGCCTGACGGATTCCATTTAACCATATCATTACACTCTTAGACACACAGGAAACTGATTTTATTCCATATTCAGATTTATTTTTTTTAATTCTCCCAGACGGTTCCCTTCCTTTCTTACTCAAGAAACCCCTATCCGTAGTCTCTCCCCCACTCCTCTTTGTTCATCCTCCCTAACTAACTATTCCATCAGTTCGAAATTACAAATCCCCCCGAAATCTAACAACCAACCATCTCCTTCAGAAAATGAAGGGATTACTGAATTTAGAAAAAACTGAATCCTATGATTACTCAACCATTAATCTACTTGGTTGGATCTCCTCGCAGGGAGCATCAAAGTGCCACTTATAAATAAAGCAGCTAACTAACAATTTCTTCAAAATTAGGATTGCTTGTCCCCTTCTAAAGCCATAACATGTGACCAATTCATCACATTGTTGGCTTTATGATGATACTCCTGCATCAAACTCCCAGGGGTGAAAAGTCATGAACCCCTATTCATTAAATCAACTACAACAAAACCTTTAGCTTCCATCTCTGCAATGCTCATCCAAGTAGAATCCTCTACTGGATGCTCCTTCCATTTGACTAAATACTCCAAATAACACTCATCCAAGTAGAATCCTCTACTGGATGCTCCTTCCATTTGACTAAATACTCCAGATAGTCCTTCTTCCTCGTGCTCCTTGGAACCTTAGTATCTAGAATGTTTTCAACTTCTAATGGTTGTACCACAGGCATTTGCTTTAGCCATTGAAGGTCTTCAATAGAGTCTTCACCTACTATAATTTGACATGTATCGTCAGCCACATAAGGATATAAATCTGCAACATTAAAAATTGGTGAAATACCAATCCCAGTTGGCATTTCTAGTTCATAGGAATTTGCAGAGAACTTCCTGAGTATTATGCAAGGCCCAATATTCTTCATCTTCAGTTTGTTATACTCTCCTTTAGGAAATATCTCCTTTCTCGGATAGGCTAGAACTAGATATCCTACTTCATAATTCTTCTCTCTTCTTCTCAAATTTGCTCTTGTCTTGTAACCGACATTACTTTGATGCAACCTTTCTTTAACTTGTTCTTGAAGTTCAATAATCCTTGCTGCAAAGTCTTCTCTGTCTGCACTTCTCTTCTCTAATTGTCCTAAATCACGAAGTTCATACACCCCTCTAGGATGCATTCCATACAAAATCTGGAATGGGCTCATACCTATCCTTATGTTTGGAGAATCATTATATGCAAACTCAACTTGAGCTAGCACTTTGTCCCACTGTTTTAGATTTTCTCCAACCAAACTTCTTAACATGTTACCCGGGCTTCTATTGACTACTTCAATCTGGCCATCGGATTGTGGATGATAAGTTGAATTGAATTTCAACTTATTACCTAACTTCTTTCACAAACTCCTCTAGAAGTGACCAGTGAACCTCACATCTCTGTCGGATACAATGCTTCTAGGTAAACCATGTAATTTTACAACTTCATTGAAAAATAAATTAGCAATGTGTGTAGCATCACTTGTTTTAAAACATGGAATGAAATGTGCCATCTTTGTAAACCTATAAACAACTACAAAGACAAAATCATATCCTTTTTTATTCTTTGGCAAACCCAAAAAAAAATCCATACTCAGAGAATCCTAAGGCCTATTTGGAACAGACAATGGTGTGTACAAGCCTGTGTTTTGGATTCTTCCCTTGGCATGCTGGCATACCTTGCATCTGCTCACAAACTTCTCTACTTCAGATCTCATCTTTGGCCAAAAATAAAAATGGCTTAACTGTCCAAAGGTTTTATCACTTCCAAAGTGACCTGCCATTCCTCCATTATGCTTTTCCTATATCAGGTTATCCCTCATGGAACATTTGGGAATAAAAAGTTTACTATTTTTAAAGAGTAAACCATCTTGCAACATATACTCCATCCATGGCCCTCTATCTACCTCCATAGGATTCTTACAATCTCTATATGCATTTTGAAAATCAATGCCAGTCTC
Source organism: Picea engelmannii (assembly GCA_009831015.1). Classification (NCBI taxonomy): domain Eukaryota; kingdom Viridiplantae; phylum Streptophyta; class Pinopsida; order Pinales; family Pinaceae; genus Picea; species Picea engelmannii. The sequence goes on along the minus strand of ML781349.1, from coordinate 952,873 downwards.
ATATAAATCTCTTAAGTATTCAAATCCTAGAACTTGGATTTGATTCTCTTGCACAATCAATTGTCTCCTACTTAAGGCATCAACTTCCCGATTTTATTGTCCACTTATGTGCTTCAACACAAAAGTAAAAATTTGCATGAACTCCACCCACTTGGAATGCTTCTATTTCAGTTTAGGCTGCTGCATAATATATTGCAAGGCATGAGTATCATAAAACAAAACAAACTCTCCAAGCATCAGGTAATGCCTCCAATGCTTCAATGCTAGAACAATAACATAGAATTCCTTGTCATAGGATGAATACTTTTGTATTGACTCATTCAAATTCTCACTAAAGTAAGAAACCAACCCGTCTTCCTGATTAAGCACTACTCCAATTGCTATCCCACTTGCATCACATTTTACTTGGAAAGGATGACTGAAGTTTGGTATTTCAATACTGGTTGTTCAATGATTCTTTTCTTCAAAAACTGAAAAATCTTTTCAGCTTCTATTGTCCAATGGAATGACTTATTGTCCTTCTTAGTTGTCTCAACAATGTGCGCACAAATGCCACTGAAATTTCTGATAAATTTCCTATAAAAACTAGCCAAACCATGAAAACTTCTTACCTCAAAAATACTTCGAGGTGAAGGCCAATCAAAGATTGCTTGTACCTTTGGTGGGTCCATCTTCAGACCATCTCTTGAGATGACAAATCTCATATATACTAATTCATATTTCATAAATGAAAACTTCTTCATATTTACTAACAATTTCTCTTGCTGCAATTTCTCTAAGACACATCTCAAATGCCTCAAGTGCTCTTCTTTTGTTTGACTGAAAATCAGAATGTCATCAAGGTAAACAATAAAAAAATTACCTATGAACTCTCTCAAGACCTCGTTCATTAACCTCATGAAGGTACTTGGTGCATTAGACAATCCAAATGGCATAACCAACCACTCATACAACCCATCATTTGTCTTAAAGGTTGTCTTCCACTCATCTCCTTCTCGAATTCTAATTTGATTGTACCCACTCTTCATATATAACTTTGAAAATCATGATGCCCCACTCAGGAAAACCATCATGTCATCCATCTTGGGCAATGGAAACCTATATGTGATAGTTATTTTGTTGATGGCCCTAGATTCCATACACATTCTCCACTCCCCATCTTTCTTCGGGCTAAGTACTACTGGTATTGCACATGGACACAAACTTTTTTTTATCAGCCCCTTATCTAACAGTCCTTGAAATTTCCTTCTGACTTCTTCATTTTCTTGAGGTGTCAATCTATAAGCTGCCTTATTTGGTAAGATTTCTCTAGGGATAAAATCAATGTGATGAATAATGTCCCTTTTCGGTGGAAACTCATTGGGTAAATCATCTACCACAATATCACTAAATTCATCTAACATCCCCTGAACTTCTTCAGGCAGATATGCAATATCAATCTTTATTAGTACCACTCTAGGCTTGCATATTACAACATAGTTCAACCCTTCCTCTTCAATTTGTTGCAAATACTCTTTCCCTGTCAACATTAGGACCTTAGGTGTTTGCTGCCCTACTGTACTCCCTTCTTGCAAATTAAATAAAATATGTTTCATCCCATCTTTCTCAAAGCTATAACAATTTATCCTACCATCATTTACCACCTTTTTGTCACATTTCCATGGTCTCCCTAGAATAATATGACAAACATCCATGGGCATAATATCACAGATAATTTTATCTTTATATGTACCTACTTGAAAATCAATTTCACATAGTTCACTTACCAGGATTTGATGTCCTTTATGCAGCCATGATACTTTATATGGAATAGGATGTTTGATCCTCTTCAAGTTCAACTTCTCTACCATTTCTGTGGAAACAAGATTGTCAGTGCTTCCACTGTCAATCACCATTCTGCAACACTTCTCCTTGACTTTACACATAGTCCTGAATAAATCCTTTCTTTGGGCAGGTTCAACTTTCTCTTTCTCCGGCTTCAATAATACTTTGTTCATCATCAAATCCTCTCCTGTCTGTGGAAAATTTTCAGCCACTGGTAATTTCTCTTACTGTTGTTCATTCTGAGCTACATAGGCTCCTCTCTCTCCTATGTCTTCCTTTTCTAGACATTCAAAGGATCTATGACCCAATTTGTTACATTTGTAGAATCTAAAGACAGTTTCTCTACCTCTTCCTCTACCTCTACCTCCTTGGTAAGGCCTTCTCCCCCTTGAGTCACCTCTTCTATCTTGTTTCTCTTGTTGATTTGAGTTGTTGGACTCTCCTTTTTGGGCTGCAAACTTTCCTCTTCCAGTTGTTTTCTCTCTTCCTTTGGATGAACCTCTTCCCCTATTGAAGTTCTTCTTTCTCAATAACTTTTCTTTTTCTCTCAAGGCACATTGGTATGCCTCTTCCATTGTCCTAGGAGACATCATGTTGATCTCATCCTGAATCTCTATCCTCAACCCATTGACATATCTAGCAGTCTTTTGTGTTGATCCTTCTACATAGCCTGCTCTCAGGTTCACTTTATAGAACTCTTCAGTATATTCTCTTACATAAAATAACCTTTGCCTAAGGTTATGCATTTGTCTATATAAAGATAACTGATAATATTTTAGAAAGAACTTGGCTCTCATCTTAGCCACCATCGTATCCCAACTCTTTATCAATGACTTGTTCTTTCATCTCTTTTCATCTTTCACACTATCCCACCACATAGATGCATGCCCTTTCAATATTGTCACTTCTAATCTGACCTTCTTGTTCTCTTCGATCTCATCATACTCAAAGTACTTTTCTAACTCATTGATCCAATCAATGAGATGTTTAGCATTGAGGCTTCCCTCATAGGTAGGAAACTTAGGTTTTGGCCTCAAAGTTGCTCCTAGAATTGATCGAAAATATCTTAATTCAGGTGTCTCTTGCATGGTTGTTTCTTCTTATCCTTGTTCCTCCTCTTCAGGCTCACTCACATCCCCTACCTTTGGATATGTTTGTCTTCCCAACTCCATGGCTTCCATACGTTCTCATAGTTCCCTCATTTCCTCTAAGACTTTTGCATTTCCTGCTGATCACCCTCTGCCACATCCTCTTGCTCTACCAATACGTACATCCATGTCTTTCTTCGGCTATGCTGAGAAAAGCTCCTGCTCTGATACCAAAAATTGGTGGCAGGGTGGTGAGATAGTCTCTTTACTTAGAACCTTAGCCAAATCTTGATTTCCCTTATTTATTTTGGGTTCTCAAAACCAATATTAGAGGTGCTAAGACTATTCAACCTCATCGCCTCTTCTCATAAAATAAGTCCAAGAACCTCATGACCAAAGGTTCATCGGAATTGGTACAAAGTGTTTTTTACCAACTAAAGTTCTGAATGCAATATCAATGATCTAATCACGTGTATAATACCATAAAACCACTTGATGGTTTCATTGCACTCCTAGGGCATGATTAATTTCATTCCCACCCTGATTGTGATGTACCTCTAGGAATGTCAATTTTTGTTTGCACAGTAGAATGAGGTCTCAACCATTCAACCTTTGGTTATACAAACAAACTCACTATCTCGACCCTCCAAACTCACCAACTCTGTAAAATGACTGTAAGTGCATTCCCTCTGTGTATCCTGCAATCGAAGGCATTTTCTAACATAATAGAAAATAACTCAACCACTTTTATCATCCACTAAATATAATACTCAATCTGCATGTATTCATCGTATTCTACTCTGCGCATAAAAATTACATAGATGCATAACAAAGATTTTCACACAGAATTCATGTTATCTTGCACACAGTCGGCCTAATGGATTCCATTTAACCACATCATTACACTCTTAGACACATAGGAAACTGATTTTATTCCAGATTCAGAGTTTTTTTTTTAATTCTCCCAGACAATTCCTTTCCTTTCTTACTCAAGAAACCCCTATCCAGAGTCTCTCCCCCACTCCTCTATGTTCGTCCTCCCTAACTAAATATTCCATTAGTCCGAAATTACAAATCCCCCCGAAATCTAACAACCAACCATCTCCTTCAGAAAATGAAGGGATTACTAAATTTAGAAAAAATTGAATCCTATGATTACTCAACCATTAATCTACTTGGTTGGATCTCCTCGCAGGGAGCATCAAAGTGCCACTTATCCCTATTTTAACTCCTAATTTGACAACCCTACTAACTGATTGCA
>ML781349.1:913401-938653 GCA_009831015.1 Picea engelmannii | reverse complement strand
TATATATAAAGTAAAAAAGATGGAACCTGTTATATTATCATAATCAAGGTACAATAACTGTTTGTGATGCCAGTTGTCCCGCCTAAACAGGAAACCGAGACAGTTGGGCATCATGTGCCATGTGTTTTCCATCTAACAAAATTGTTGACAGGGTTTCGTCTTGCTCGAAGGAAACCAAGATTGTCACATATGAAGTTTAAACTGTGTGCCATAAACTAGTTAAAAGAAAACTAAAAACTAACTGGGCCAAAGCTTAGTTCAGAACAGGAAAAGAGATTCCTAACCAAGAACATCATTGAACCTTTTAGCCTGTGCACTCCTCCTCGACCCCATGCTGTCGCCAGCCTGATGGAAGCACGTAAGTCTGCGCGCACGTTGGGCATTGCCGTTGTGGAAGAGTTCTGGAGTGGGCCGCGAAAAGCATGTCAAGCCGTTGATCAATTCTGACAAGGCAAAAGACCTAGTCGTCCAACAGACTCCTCATCTTGAAGATGAGAGCGAGGTACCCCGAGTCAGTGAAGTGTGGCTGCTCCTGCTAGTGGCTGTCGACGAAAGCGGGGTGTATGGGCTCTGTTGCATATTTGCTTGTATGCGCCGAGCGGTTGAAAAGTTGGGTCGTCGCCCCCATGGGTGCACCAGGAGGGGTCTCTTCTTTGACAAAGCAGGTGGTGAAATGCTCCTCTGGGCTGTTGGCTTTGGAACCAGGTTGAATACCCGTAGGCAGAGGCTTGTCTTCTGGGCCAAAATCAGTGGGTGGATTCCAATTGTCTGGGATTGTGAACAGAGGGAGCTTGGGATAGCTCTGCATGGCGTCCTCCAAGGTAATTTATTCCACGTACGCCATAGGAGGCGTTCGTGGTTTCCTGCACCTTCGGATGGATGCCATGACCAGCGCCTGCTCAAACTTCTTTTGTCTCTAGCATCGAGATTCGACTGTGTACCAAGCGGCACCCCTGCGCAGCTTTCCTCGTGTTCTAGGCATGTTGGAGACCCTGGAGATGACCATGGTTCCTTGCGAGTGGACTGCTCTGCTCCAGAGCTTCGACGGGACCTTAAATCTCTGCTCTGGTGGAATGAACTGTTGTTGCTTCGGTGGAATGAACGCTGCTATGGATGAATGCCGCTCTGTTCTATAAATTCCAGTGATAAGGAGGAGGGAAACCGTGACCGCCATAGCCATTAAGGCTTGATGCTGAGTGCACTGGTGCCTGGTACTGTTCACTTGCGCGAAGGGGCTCATCACTTGGGTATGGCTGCGTCAATCCATGGTGTGTTAATGGTTGAGGGGATGGTCGTCAGTGGATGCATTAATATTGCGTCCCGACATAATTCCGCGTGGCTCCGTTTTACTACGTGGCACCCCATCCGGGGGCCGCACAAATTACATATTAAACTGAATTTTTGGAAAATTAAAAAATAATTTAGAAATTTAGAAAATGATTATTTCTAATTTTTCATTGGTGGAAATTGTGGATGTGACTAAATTCCCCTCCCTGAGATTAATTATTATTTTAAATTAAAAAACAAAAAAAAAAACAATAAGACCATAAAATTGACACGTATTGCTCATCTCTATCTCTGCATACATTTGGCAGTCATCTCTCAATGCTTTGAGATCAACATGTTTAATGCTTTGAGCTACTATCCTATAGGGCACCACATGACCTTTAATGTTGCTGCTGCCAAATTTGGCAAACGTGTATGGTTCATGTGAAGTTATTTCTTCCTAAATATGGATGGATCTTGTGGATGTCCCTATAGTAAGGCCTAGAATTTGATGTCCCATAGAACATTTTTTTCATTTGAAGACCTATTTTACAGGTAGACACCAAACTTCAACATTTACTACCATGTAAAATCTGAACCTGTAAAATTGAATTTTTGGTGGGTAAGGTGTCTGTCATAATTTCTAGTAGCAATTTCTATTTTCATATTTTGTCCATCAATTGTCACCAATAAGCCGGAGGCCAATCCCTTGGAAATTCATAACAATGATCTTCTCCATATTTCTCATTTGCTAATGTTGACAACTGTGCCACTAGTTTGGACTCGATGCTGGATTGCATTATATTTGATTAGTTCCTTGAAGCTTCATTCCCACTAAAGTTTTTCAATGTTTAACCTGAAAATTTTCAAGATCAAGAAGCCATGGACTTCTGACTTCGGACTTCGGCAGCTCCTGTTAAGTGACTTACTCAAGTTTGTATTAAGTGACTTACTCAAGTTTGTATATAACAACAAACAAAGAATTAACACATGATATATAACATCAAAAATTAACATGTGACTTACTCAAGTTTGTATATAACAACAACAAAAATTGACCCACCCAAAAAAATTAACACTTTTGAATTTGGTAAAAACCTAAAATGATGGATATAGAAAACAAATGATTGTCATCAAATTTTCACTTGACAGGTAAAGTGAATTTGAAATTCCAGGCCTTTCACTTGACAGGTAAAGTGAATTTGAAATTCTAGACCTGCCTGAAGTGGCAAAGGCTTAATCAATCAGACCGATATCTCTCGAATAAGGAAGTTGTAGCTAGATGTTTGTTGTTGGATTTTGACTCAGGGAGGCCCTAGAGACTAGAACTTTGGACTTCTAAATCCCTCCTCTGCATTGTTGTGTATCTCATATGTGAGTTGAGAAGAATTCTTATGCACGAAGATTGTCCCATCTCATTATAATGAATCTATAGTGATTAATGCACCCTCTGAAGTGATCTGCATTAATCTTTTTGGGTTAAGAAAGAAGACACATAAAGTTATTAAAAATTACACAAACAAATAACCTAACGTAACATCTCATGATGATAACTTTTTTAAAATAAAAATAATAAAAATAAATTGAAAATATTCATAAAGATATGAATTAAGAAAGATCTGGAAATACAAGTTACTAACTTTCTTTAAATAAAAATAAATTGAAAATATTCATAAAGATATGAATTAAAAAAAATCTCGAAATACAAGTTACTTTTTACCACGTTTTGTCATTTTCTCTCAAACCCTTCACACTAGTTCTCCTACTCCACGCTTGTCTGCAACACTAGTTCTCTTGCTCCACACTTGTCAGCGAGGCTTTGTGAGGGTCCACATCTTTTTTTTGCTCCACACCTTGTCTACGAGGCTCCATGAACCAACCGATCCAATTCAAACTTGTGAAGCTCCACAACTTACTTGTGAGACTTCATTTTTTATCTAGCCATTAGCAAATATTAAAAGCAAGCATTTCCTGTCCCACTGGACCATCCTTTGAAATCCCAACTTCCTCTTATATCCTTATTTCCCCCCAAAAGTGACTTGGATTACTACTATTATTATCTCTTCCTGTAAGCATTGACAACCCCCCCCCTCCCCTCTTCTTTTTCTTTTTAGGATTTTTACTATGGGGTTTGGGGTATTGTTACAACACTACAACAACATGTTGCTTTTGAAAAGATGAAAGGGTTTGTTTTCCTTGGTTTCTAATGGAGTAATTCACCCACAACTATTTATGGGAAGCACTGCAATACCGAATTGCTTTTGAAAAGCTACAAGGGTTTGTTTTCCATGGTTTCTAATGGAGTAATTCCCCTACAACAATTTATGGGAATCATTTATGGATTATTTGCACATAGATTGTGAGCATCCATTATTCTAATACTTACATATATCATGCCAGTCTTCTTGAAGATGAGAATTAATTGATTTTGGAGTTTTCCAAATCTATTCATAGGATTGTAAGGGAAAATGCATAAGAATAATGAATGAAAGAAGAATACCTGAGGAGCAAGCATTTTGTCCATTGTGACCTCTGCCTTTATGTCATCTTGCAGGTATTCTCTCCATTTATAGGTTCAAATCATGAGTCGGGTGGAAAACAATAGATAATATCTCCTACCACCTACTAGTCAGTGATGCCTACCGCTTTGGGGCTGCCTGATCTATAATGCTCAGGTGGATAGAAACTCGATACCACAATCTCACTGGGTCAGATGGTTGGAGTGGGTCACCGACCAAGCCTCCTTGACTGGTGGAATTTAGGAAAGGCTATGAAAAGAAAGGATTTGAAAGTATAGAATCAATATTGAGAGGTGTGAAATCCAAGTTAAAAGTTCAAATACCGCGAAACTCAGAGAATTCCTACCAACCAAACGAAAGAGTGAGAATTGCTTAGCATCTTCTAGGTGGGAAAGCCAACACACCCTAGCTAAGGAGAGTATAAGCTCTACTCTAGTTAAGGAGGGGTTTTATTTATATCATCCAAAAACGACAAGGTTAGAACGAGTGAACAAATGTTGTTATCCATTTAAAGACATGTTTTCCTTCTTGAACGCCATGTTCTCGTAGTTTGGAGATCAACCTCTCTCTCTACTTAAGGAAAGTATCATTAGAATTATTCCTCGTTGTGTTAATATGTTGTGGTGGTTTTTGCTGCATCCAGTATTGCTAACATATATGAAATTGGGTCTTCTCAAACAGGAACAACTGACTGAGCCCCACCATGTGGTATTTGCTAGAGGGAAAAATCCCCCTATGAATACACCAGGGTTCAGAATGTAGGCAGATCGATTAACCGTCTAAAAGTAAACTACTTCTCTAAACTACCCCAAACATACCAAAACTCATATGAAGAAAGAAAGGAAAAGGAGATCAGGTAAATATACCTTGAATCCCACGTCTGGTGATGATCTCCTCGCACTTGGAAGTTTCGTTGACTGCACGCCTCCTCCCAAGGCTGGCTTGAATCCAAAGATTGAAAAATAGAAAACTACAAGCATGTTATTCTATATACAAGTTAGGGTTAGATGTTAGAATGTCAAAACATAAACCAATAAAAGCATTCAGTACACCATGATTTGGGATAGGAAAAACAATTCTTTTATTAATAACTCAATGATTATACCTTTACAATCAAATCTAGCTATTGTTCCACGAACCTGGTCTGAGCTTCTCTTCACCAAGCTCCAAGTGCACCTTTGTATAAGATTCTCCTCTCAACCTTCTGATCTTTTCTTGGGAAGTGAATGGGCTAAATGGAGGGAGAAAGGGCTAATGATGGAATGTTGAGGCAATTCTCACAAAAGGGCTGCAATATCTTGGTCAAGGAGGGGAAGAGAAATTTGACAGAGTTTCATTGTTCTTATGCTTCGATTTGGAATGATACCCCAACACCACCTTTTATATGACAAAAGAATGGTTATTTGGTTGGGTGATGGGCTATAACAGGTGGATTAGTTGGGAAACTACCCAATAGCCCATAATCTCAACAAATTCCTTGCAACTTTTTATTTTTTGCAACTTTTGCAAGTATACGTGGGTTGTAATGTTGTAGCATGCATATGTACGTGCATTGTAGTGGTGTAACAAGCGTATGTACGCATGAAGTAATGGTGCAAGGCGCATACATCTTCAAAAAAATGGTTTTTTAAGAAGAGAAACTTAATAGTGCTTTGGCAAAAAATGCAAGTAAGAGGGCCAAGGCCATGTATGCATGTGTAGAGAAATTTAGGGTTATAAAAGATGCCCCTTATGTGTGAGGTCAGAAGAGCATCTGATGGCTGAAATACATTACAAAATCTTCACCAATGTACGAAAACGAGTGAGCCCGACACCAGAGTTCGGGAGGTGCAATCTGAAAAATAAAAATTGTCTCTCTGAGGCATGCATACCCATGCTTGGGATGAAATAAATCATGGATGTCAATCAAATACACTGTATATCCATGTCATATAACTATGTAAAGTGTATCCGTGAGAAATACACAGTGGATCTACATATCAAAATCAAATATTTACAAGTATAGTATCCATCTTCAAGAAGCCAATAACGCTTGATGGCTGGAGATGAGGTCTTTAGAGCTTGAGCAACAACTTCAAGATCTTCAAAACTCGGGTAGGAGTACAATGTGAGTGTATGAATTCACTACCCATAGGTATTCGACGAGTCATCGGGAAAATACAAGAGGATCTCGATGATCAGGCAGAGAACTTCATTGATTTTGAATCAGGACTTGACTAGACTTTCAAGATGTTCGACTCATGAGGTCAAGAGACAAAATGCAGAAAGGATGACTCAGGTTGGGTGAAACTTCCCTTGGAAAAAATCACAAAAGATGATCAGACTCAGGCAACATGACATTGACATAAATTCATGATGCAAGAGGCAACACAAACTCTCCATTTGTGTGGAAGAGTAACCAAACGGAGGAGGACACAACCCTATGTAGCGAGAACAAATTCCTAATATCATATTAGATCCCAATGCTTGATGAACAAACGAAAGGATGTGCTTTGTCCAAGGGAGAATCATTGTGGTGAAAAAAAGAATACATATTTCTCGTCCCCTCTTTTTGTTTTTTTTTTATTTTTTTGTCTTTTTCAATTTTTTAAAGAGCTTGAAAAAGAATAAAAGAATGCTACGTTACAAAGGAGGAAACGAGTGTCACAAGAATACTAGTTCCAGGCGCAAGGAACACACTAATGCTCATAGCAAGGAGACATGTGTAGGGAAGGGACACTCGGGAAAAAATCCTTCGTGGGTCAAGGTGTCAGATCACAGAGGCAAAGTGCTACAAGGCTTACATATAAGGCATGCTTCAAAGGTTTAGTTGAGACCAACATGGAGCCGGCATTAGGCCAAAGACGCAAAGATGAAAATGCGATTAGCAAGACACAATGAAACCCCCTTCAATTTAATTTTAATGAACCCAGAGAAGGTAAGATCGATATTTTTTTCATGTTTAGAGAGTCTGAAAAAACGTAAAAGAAGACTCCAAGGAGTACCTTTTTCGGAGATAGTCTAGTCGGTTCGAAAAAGGGTTAAACTTGTACCGAAAATACATCTATTCAAAACCATTTTAACGAGTGTGACAAAGACAATATCACTCGGAAATCTTTTCAATTTTAAGGAGTTTGAAAAGAGCTTAACTATGGACTCACAACCTTTTTCTGAATTTAGTCCCCTTAGCTCGAAAAAGTATAAAATTGATTGAGGAGAACTCTCCCCGTGAGACGAATCTCTCGAGGTGTACCTTTTTTTGCTATAATCTACAGGCCAGAAAAAAGGGGTAAACTCATGCCAGTAGATGTTTTTCTGGACCAATTTAACGAGTGTGAAGGAACAAGTTCACTCGACGATCTTTTCAATTTGAGGGAGTCTGAAAAGAGATTAACTATGGACTTCGTGGGGGTTCCTTTTTCGTAAGTAATCTCCAAGGCCTGAAAAAGGTGATAAACCAAAACCAAGGAGAATGTTCCTTTTTCGTAAATTTAGTCCCTCGGGCCTAAAAAAGGGTTAAACTTATGCCTGAGAATACTCTTCTAGTGAACCAAAGTTCCTAGAGTATACCTTTATTCATACAATTGACCATCCAGACTGAAAAAGGGGTAAACTACCATCGGACAGACATGCCTTCAGATTTTAGTTTGGCAAGTGTGAAGGGAAACAAGATCGCTCGACAATATTTTCATTTTTAGAGAATCTGAAAAGGGCTTAAAGAAGACTCCAGGAGGTTACGTTTCTCAGTTAATCCAGACAAGATCGAAAAGAATAAATGCAGTCTTGTTGGATGTTGATTTCGTATTTTAAAGTGAGATTGAAAGACAAGAAAGCATGATCATTTTGGGAGTCCCGAGGGTGAGGCCAAGAGTGATGGTGCATCAGACGGATGAGGCTCAATCTCATAATCATGACAAGACTAACAAGGACTCCCGAGCCTATAGTCATTACAGACAGCATGGATGCCAAAATGCAAGAAGGATCTATCTAGGTCATCCATGTAAAGGTAGGCTCTACCACCTAATTACAACACTTCTAAAGTAGCAATGACAGTTCCTTGTCGCACTTCGGTGGGATCAATCCTATGGCAAAGCGGAAAAGACAATGAGATACAGAAAGTGGAGGTGAAATCCTAAATTATATGCAAAAACTTGGAAAAATAAACGAATTTTACCAAAGGATTTTTTAAAGTGACCTATCTTCCAAAACGTTACCAAAGCAAAAGGAAAAGTGTCTCATAACATCAAATAAGAAACTTAGGAATGGATTTAAATGATTTTCGAGCCAGAAAAAATGACAAAGGGGGTAAAAAAGTGGCAAAAAGGGCCAAAAAAGTTTATAAATATAAGATGACAACTCAGTTGTACCATTGCTTTTTGAAAATTGACTAAAAGGAGAAAAATACCCTTTGCTAAAGAAGTTGATTCTAGGAGCTTTAGAGGACGAAACGAACTTTCACTCGGACCAAGTAAGTACAAATGTATCCCTCCTGCATTTCCATTCCTTCTTTATGCATTTGTTTTTTTTTTTGAGGGGGAGCACTCTCCCAAAAAGAGAGGCCTTGTGTGCACACGGCTTGTCGAAGGACAACCCACATATGTACGTAGGTAGAAAACAGTCTTCCAACATACATATGCGACTGTGGCCAAAACAATGCGTGTACACCCTCAAAATGCTTGAAAAAGTTAAGAAAGAAAGAGGTAACTCCCTTTTTATCTACCATGGAACATGATGTATGTCCACTAAGGGGAGAGGGAACATGAGGACATTGATATACTGGTCGATTAGGACCCTGCTACCATTGCCGCATTGAAACAATATGGGCTGTGGAAGTTCTTCCGGTGTTCATTTATGAGGGCACAACCCAGGCTGTTGAATACCCTGGTTGACTATTGGCATCCGGATGCAGAGGCATTCATGATAGAGGGACAATCGTTGAATCCATGACCGAGGAAATTTACTTCTTGAATGGCCTCTCGAGGAGAGGGGAACTAGTCAATCTGCAGACATTTCCCCTTGGGCATTTTAACATTGAGGACTACATCAGGATGTACTATGAGGCCAACACTGAGAAGTTAGGCTCTCAAGTGCCCATTCACAAGATCACCAGCTTGTCACTGAGAGTGATCCTGTTAATAATTGGGCAGATTACTAGATCTGCGGCCCTTCATTGGGTTTCCCAGGTGCACATGCATTATGCTATTCAGTGCCAAGAGGAACATATATATGACTGGAGTATGACCATGCTCACATGCATGAAGAGGAAATTGACAGAGTTTCACGAGCGCAATGACAAGAACTTTGGGTTTGGCACCATCCTTTTCTCTTTCTTCTTCTTCGAGAGTGCCCAGTCTGATTCCTAGAGAGACTGTATGGTGGCATGTGGCCTCCTTCCCAGCAGTATGTAGATGGGAAACATTGTTGCCACAACAGGAGGGAGGGAGAACCATAGAGGCCTTTGATGACAAATTCTTTGAATGGTGGGCACGACAGATTCCAGTGATAGAGGACTACCCCTACGCTGTAATCAACTTTTCCAGAGATCCATACATCCCCGTGCCTCTCAGAGAGTAGCGAGGAGAGCTAGGTAACATATTTTTGAAGTTATTTAATTTTTAATTGTTTTTATATATATAATTTTTATATGTATTAGAGTACTGAATTTTGTATCTGTTATGTACATATGTGGGACCAGTGCGCCTGACGGACTTTACGAGGACTCGTTGACATCCTCGACCAGAGGCAGTACCAGCAACAACCAGTGGACCAAAAACCGCAGGGGGACCTCCAGTCGGAGAGATTGGGAAAGTATTGAGGTGGGTGGAGCGCAACCTCACTGCACTCACTCGTATAGTTCCTATGGCCGATATCGAGGATCTCCCATCTTCCATGCAACCTCATGTAGTGGGGGTGCCACAGACTTGGGTCTAGCTTTTCCGGCATTTGGCCAATGTCGTCGTTCACTACGGCAGGGAGAATAGGCACCGAGCTTATATAGGCTAGACTATTATGTTTCGAGGGAACCTTTGTATATTTTTTGAGGGCATAAGCCTTGTGATGTAAACCAAACCTTAGTTTTTGAGGCATTCGCACCCACCTATGTACTCATGACATTTTTGACACACACACACACACACATATATATATATATTCACGTCTTTATTCATCTTATGGATCACATTTTTTACAAATGTATGTACATGTGTGTGTGTGTGTGTGTGTGCACGTGCTTCTTTTTATGTGTGTGCAACATGCCAATCTAATACTTGATTAGCTAGAGTATATTTCATTTGATTTAATCTCCTAGGAACATGGATGTCACACACCCACTATGGCATAATAAATTTTTCCGCCTTTTCTCGGGGGACAGAATCCCCGAAATCCTATAGGGCTTAGCACAGGCTAGCTCTCCCCTTTTTCCCACCTCCATGAGATCGTTGATCATGATCACAGGCCAAACAACTAGGCACCCTTTCGCATTTCACGACTCAGCTATATAAGCGAGTCGAGTCTCTCGACTCTGCAAACCCCAAAATGTCGAAATGTCGAACCCCGAAAGGGCTGGAAAGTGACAAGATCCCCGCTTGGGTCTTGTCCACGTGACCCTGTTCCATGACCATGCGCTAAATCGACAAAGCACTTACCGTCTTTTCACGATTCGGGGAAGCGCGATGCCATGTCTCTTCCTCTCCCTTTCGAATCCTCGAAACTCCGTAATCTCCAAAGTTCCCCTCCAAAGGAAGATCAACGGCTATAAGCCTTCCCTGATCCGATGGTCCTGGCCGTATCGGGATTTCGGTAATCAAGAGTTCGAAATGAAAGAGAGTCAAGTCTTTTGACTCTTCAAACCTTGAAACCCGATACTCGAGTTCTTGTATGAGATCCAATGGCTCTCGATGTATTGGATCCAACGATTCGACTATTTTCGGAGTTTTGTGAACCAGGAGTTCACGATGCAACGACTTCAAAACTCTTATCACTCCAATCCCCGAATCCCGATATGGGGATTCATGTAGGAGATCAACGGTCCTTGAGGATTTGGATCCAATGGTCCACGAGATTTCAGAGCTTTCCCCAAACTCTGACCGCTCACCACGCTTCTCCTCTGATGGACGATCTAGATCCCTTTCAAGACTCCTCCTTTCTTCCACAGAGCGCATCGGGGTTTTGGGTACTGGAATTTCGCGACTTGCGAAGACAAGGGTTCTTGCCCTTTGGTTTCCCGAGTGCCGAAATGCCAAAATGCCGACCGGTAGCCATGTGTCCCTTCGATGGATGGCTGCGACCTTTACCCACAATCAACCATTATGATCTTTTTAGGATGATCAATGGTCACTATCAAATCCCGGCTTTCTCAAACTTATTCACACTTAAATCGATTCAGGGTTTCGTTTATCATGATTTCACGACTTTCGACCCCCAGTGACACCGATCCTCTGTCAATTCGAATCCCTGGTATCCGAAATACCGATGGATTCTCAATCTCCGCCATGCGTCCTCCACGGATGGATAGTCCATATTGTTTTGGTACTTCGCCAAGTGCGAGGTCAAAATGCTCGCCTTCCTCTTTGGTTTCTAGATGTTCGAATCCCCGAAATGGGTGATCTCGCGACACGTGGCCTCCCTTAATCGGACGATCCAGATCTATTTTGGGATTTCCACCATGGAGTGTCCCGATCTCTCATCATTAGGACTTCCAAAATCTCTAAGTCTGAAGCCCCGATATCAACTCCTCTTTCGGGACTTTTGCCTCTGTTCACGGGGCTTAACCCTCATGCATCTCCTGACAGCTCCAACGACTGTCATGTTTTCTAACTAAGATCTGACGGTTTAGATCTGTCCTGCGCTGTTCACTCTCCCGCTACTCCTTGGACGTGGAAAAACCAATGGTCCAGATACTCCCACGAACCTTGGGGATCTACGGTCCCGATTTCTTCGCTACTCACAAAGATAAAGGAAAAGGGTTAAGGCATTTAACACCCTTGTTTCTTCTTCCAATCTAATGGTCGTGAATGGCTGCAGATATTCCAACAGGATCTCATCTGTCAATCGATTCTTATCCCTATGTGGCTATTTTGGGATTTTGAGAGGCCCATTCTTCCTCATACAGGATTACTAAGACTTGCGCCTTCAAATCCTTTTTCAGGTTCTTGGTAAGTTTTCCAAGAGAGGGTATCATTGTGGAGAGATTTATTCCGGGTATTCCTGGAGATGAATAAGGGTATAGATTTCCTGAGAACGGACTTGAAGTCTGACTTAGATCGGTAATCATATAAATAGAAATTCATAAAACATAAACCATACGTGGTCTTCCATTATAAGCATGGAACCACCATTTCTGGTCAAAACACCACACAGATAGTCTTATGCTCAAACCATTCATAAATTGCACAGACTATGAGCATACATATCATCATATAAACTTCAAGATACAGGATATAAAACACTTATCAGAAATAACACCAGGTGTGATTGCAACTACTGAGAGGGGTGCTCATTTCCACCCAACCATAGGCTCAGCAACTACCAACGGTTTTATCACTAGCCACCCCGAGCTGAGACCACGATGCTACGAGACTGCGTCTCTATTTTCCAGTGACCGAGAATGAACATTGCTCTCCTTCTTATCTGCTATCACTCACTCTGTATTTTTCCAGAGTTCTCCTCTTCCCCTCACGTCTACCCCTTGATCGCCCACTCTTCCTGCCTTTTATCCTTTCGGTGAGGTTGCGTGTGGCACGATTTTCCTCGCGATGGTCAGGTTTGAGGACTCTATAGATGGGCGGTTCACCCCCATCCCTCATTACTCATGAGGATCCCTTTACCTACCAACCTGGCGAGTCATTTAATTCGGGGCCAGCGAGTCGCTTTTGGTTCTCCGGGCTAGTGAAGTCCAAATACGGTATTGGTCTCGGTGGAAGTTAACGCCACCTTTATAGGTGCCTTCCCCCACCTTTTTCCAGCCATCGTGGTCTCTTTTTCAGCACATCCCCTCTCAGTAGTCTTGCAATATATATATATATATATATATATATAATATCATTCACATTCATCGACCTTTTTCACAAGGTCCATTCACATCACACATTCACATTTCTGAGTTTGCCACAATACTTGGCCAGTATAGTTATTTTTACAGACTGGGGGAAACAGGGTGTTACAATGGATATACGTAACGGAATAAAAGTAACATTCTAAGAGACGTACCCTAAGGAAATGTCGGTGCAAAGTTGGATCATAAACGCGGTAAACTCCATTTAATTGGGACACAACCAATTGAGCATATAAGTAGACCCGAAGGTGATAAATTCCATGCGACAAGGTGTCACAAAGAAACTCTATCATTGCATTATACTCGACGACATTTTTTGTGGCGTCACCTAGACAGATACCTCTGAAAGATAGCAACTAGCCTCCAGGTGTGAAAATCACCCAAGCTTCGGAAGCAAGCCTTCAAGTGTGTCGTCTAGCGTCATCCACGAACCCAAATAACACCTCTGATTCACTTGACATCTGCCATAGTGAAAAAGAAGGCATAAATAATGACACGTCCATAAAACAAAAAAGACAAAAAATTTTGTATAAGAACTACACATATGTACAAAACGTCACCCAGGCGACCAACCTAAGAGTAATACTTATTGAGGTAGAGCCCATTTCTAGGATCTGCCAAGGCATTTCCCTCAAAGCCAACCAGATGGTAAGCACCCTTATTTAAGACCTCTTTCACGATGAAAGGTCCGAGCCACATGGGTTTGAACTTTCCTGCCCCCAGGGGATCCTTGTCTTGATCATAGACCAGGACAAGTGTTAGAATATAATGGATGTGCTCCTTTTACCATTGACAATATCTCTATTTTCACCCAACCATAGGCTGAAGCCACCCTCTGAGCACCTTAACCTTGATAGAGAATCACTCTGGAAGCAAACCCTAGGCTTGATATCCAAACAAAGGGTAGCACACCTTTCACCAAGGATAGCGCACCAACAGGAGCTGATCAGATAGTCCAAACCCTAGCCAAGAGATATTCCAAACCAAAATGTAACTGCTAGCTGCAGCAGCCGCACCGACAACTCTCCTCAAACTTGCGCACAAAACCGGGAACTGCAGTGCGCACAAGTTGCTTCTCTGCAATTCTGAGACTGCCTGCCAGAATGAGAAATGGCCTCCTATATTTATACTAATTATGGCTAACTACCTGGGCCGACTTCTCATTCTAGGTATCTCTCTGTTCAGTATATATTATTATTTCTGGCCAACTTCTTCTCTTGGAGTCTAATAACCTACTATAAATTATCTTCTTGAGCCGACAAGTCTTCTAGGATTATTAGCCAACTCATTAGGGTTTCTTCTTTCTTCCTAGAGTATTCTATCCTCATTAGGTTTACACATGGAGGTAAATACCTCTTGTAGCTACCATAATATCAACACTCCCTCCTAGCTAGGGAGGTATTACAGGTAATGGTCTTGAGCACAAAAATATACCATTCACCCGGTAGCACCAACATAGTTGTATAGACTAGATCATGACTAGATCATGAGCACCATCATCATCATTAGTATCATCAGCTGCATCATCTCTCGAAACCATACTCTATCTGAGTAATCAGACATGATGCTCACTCCATAGAGTGATACAAGAGCCATTGTTTTAATCTAGAAGAGTAAATGCTCTAAACCATTTTTCGTCTGGGAAATCTCTGTCCTTTGATTATCCATCGAATTGATAATCATTTCCAATATTGTTGATAGTCTTCAAGGCAATTGAAACAAAATAGAACACAACTATGTCTATACATAGTAGTACATAACTACAATCCAGTGGTACACTACCACACCAAGTAACACACAAGTACTTGATCAGAAACGTATAGTCACGAACAGTCGAATACATCCACCATAGTAGTATACATCTACTGTCATATAATCTTCATAAAAATCATCTAATATCAACCTGCACAGAAACAATGTTATGATATAAACTGAATCAGCTGGGCCAATCTTTCACTCACATCTGTGATATCTGAAAGAATATCTTCCCTTAGAGTAGAACAATGAGATATCTGGATTATTCTTCTCAAGCAAGGAAGAATAACTGTTCTGTCTTTTGAACCTAGACCATTCCCCACCCCGGGCCATTCTTCCTACACTAATCAAAGTGCACCCTGGAGAGAATGTATAAACCCTAAGTAATGCATGTCCCTGATTGTTGAGCCTGGACCATTCCACACCCTAGGCCATTCCTCCTACACTAATCAAAGTGCACCCTGGAGAGAATGTATAAACCCTAAGGAATGATTGTCTAGACCATTTCCTCTGTTAACCAAAAGAGGAAAATACTGTCATATACTAACCTCCAAAACAGACCATTCCTCATGTTAACCACAATGAGAAATCGTTGTGTGGCTAGGTGGGCCAGTCTTCTTGAGTAACCCTCAATAAGAGAGACTTCCCTAGACTACTCCCCATGTTAACCACAATGGGAAGTTGTTGTCTATGATACATCAACAATCTAGACCATTTCCCATGTTAACCATAATGAGAAATTGTTGTCCATCAGAAATCTCAATCCACTTTCCGAACTGGAAAGGAAACTGCTCATCCTGGACCATTTTTCGAACTAAAAAATGATTGTCCATAAGTTAATACATATTAGTGCTCCCTCCCAACCTGGGAATCATCTCTTCCTTTTTCAATAAGGAAGTTGTCCCCACAAGCTCCAGCTTGAGTACACAAACTCTTTTATCTTGGACATAAGATTTACCAAGATGTTTGTTTATCTGCTCATCTGTGGAGATATGTATTGGAGAACCTCTTTCTCCTTTCTGAACTTCATAATGAATAATGTAATGCTTGATTTCAAATGTAATTCATTCTGGAGCACTGGTCTTCTTTGAAGGCTTCTTGTAGCTCTGATCAATAAAATATATCATTGTTGGAAAACTGGAACATATCCATGTGGCACTTCTTCTGTCATCATGAGATTTGATCTTCTTAGTAATCATCTTAATACAATATCTTGTTATAGGAAATCTTCACCATGCTTCTGTTGTGCACTGGAGGTTCTCCACCAAGTTATTTTCTTCCATCTTCATACAAGGGTCTCTTTCTGGTATGCCTCAAAGTCTTGAGGTTGCTCTTCATATGCTCTTTGTTCAATTTCTCTAGAGAACATTCTTTGCATTCATCTGATGTAGAAATCCAACCCATGGATATTGCAAATGATATAAAGACTCATGTATAGGTATGTATGGTTTACTGGAACAAGTAATATTCATAGTTGATGCAGGTGCATCGTCAACAGCCAGTGAGCGCAAGCAGCGCCAACACATTTTGGCACATGTTCAAAAGTGTTTAAATCGTTTTGAAGTGGGATGCGCCAAACTTAAATGAAGTAGTTAAGAAAGGGCATACTTTTGATTGTAATGAGACCTTGAGTGATCTTCTCTTGTCTGAAGGATTAAGAGGCATTTATGTTAATAAATGTAGGTAGGTAGTTTTAAAGTTCTAGATTTGACAGTTTAGAGCGAGGAGGGAAACATGATATAGACACCCTCATTGTATAGTTGTAACATTATTATGAGAAGAGCATAGAGCATAGAGAAGAAGAAGCAGAGAGCTGTGTAGAAGAACCCATGTACAGAAGTTCTGAAATTAATATATGAAGCTTTGATTCAGACTCATGGTGTTCAAATAATTTCTGTGTATGTATGATTTCGTGTTAAGCATTCGAAGTCTGAGAGAGTAAGGAATGAGTTTCAATTGTTTCTCTATTTGAGCAAGAGTTTTCCTGCAAGAAGTGCAGCGAAATCGTCCACAAGGAGTGCGTTGACGGGTTCAGAGTTTCAATCTCTGAAAGCTCAGGAGAGATAACATTGTTCTCATTCTCGCAGAAGTGCAAGTTGAGTACAGGAGCTGTGCAAAGTGTGCACAGGTCGAGTAGAGTCTCAGGGGTTGCAACCTGAGGGAATTTTTGAAAGACTGTTGTTGCATGGAAGTGCGCAAAGTCACAGAATTCAATACTTGGAAGTATTGAAGGGTTGTTGCAAGGAGTGCGTGCAAGAGTATTCTTG
Organism: Picea engelmannii; assembly: GCA_009831015.1. Taxonomy (NCBI): domain Eukaryota; kingdom Viridiplantae; phylum Streptophyta; class Pinopsida; order Pinales; family Pinaceae; genus Picea; species Picea engelmannii. The sequence continues at coordinate 921,815 of ML781349.1, read as the reverse complement.
AAGACTCGAGTTGTGGAGAAATCTCAGGAGGGATAGAGTCTTCGAAGTTGTCGAAGAGAAGCTCAAGAGGGCTAGTGCCTTGAAGTGTTGGAAGAAGGCGCATCGACGTTGTTTGCAGGTGGACAAGTTTCGTGAAAGAATATCTGTTCCATTTCGTAGGAGTCCTCAAGGAGGAATTGGACGGTCGGAATTCTCCGTGGAGAATTCGCAAAATCCCGAGGGCCATCAGATCTTAGAGAGGAGCAGGGGAGTTACGGCAAGCATTCTTCAAGTGCAAGCTCGGGAGAAATCGGACCGTGGGATCCAAGTCGACAAGGACCATTGGATCACTCGCGTAATCTCATTTCTTGGATTCGCGAGTTGAAGGGTCAAAACCCTTGCATCAAGATTCACGAGGTCGTGAAGTGCGAAGTCCCGAAGGGGTGAAAATATTTGTGTGGGGCCAGTTATTGGTGAAGTGAGTTGAAATTCGACATTTCGGCGTTTTGGAGGATAGGAGGTTGAGACTTCTATCTCGAGATCCCCGAAATCACGAGACACGATATAAGTACGAGAAAAGGGCACCGTCAACTATTTCGGAAAATTGGTATTTTGGGGTTCGAGAGTTGGAGAATCGAGAGACTCGGAAGGAGAAGCCGTGAAGTCGCGAGTTGCGACAAGGAGTATTGAGGAGTTCGGGACCTCGACACTTCGGGTGTCGAGATACAAAGGAGGCATCACTTGGGGTGCGAATTCATGAAGTGAGAAGTTGAGCACGAGGGACACGTGGTAGAACCATGTTGTGGGCCCGTGTGATAGATAGGTAGGCACACGTCATATAGTGGAAGGAGTCAACACTCCATTAACTTCGCGTCTTGGGAATTCACGAGATAAGAGCACGTGAGCTCAACGCTACAACTCACGAAGTGGCGAGTAGCAAGGGGTGCTAGTGATAAGCCTAGTCGGCGGTCATGCATGGAGGGCACTGACATAAGGGATCCATACCCATATCGACATTTCGAGTATCGTGAATTTGGGAAGAAAGATTCGGGAGTTTCGACTTGCAAACTTGCAAGATTGCAAGTTGCGACAAGTGCCTTTGAAATCAGGCCTTGGTCATAGCGCTGTGGTCGATTGGGGAGGAAGGAGCTCGTGCCTAGTGTTTTTCTCATAGGGGAGATTTTGAAGGACCTGTGGATCGATTGGAAGGAGATTCCAACAGGGAATCGAAAGAGCCAATCCAGCTTGAAGGAAACAAAGAACGATCCTGTGAGCGGATCTTGGCCCGAGGGCTAGGGGTCTGCGTCAGTTTTTGGTATCAGAGCACAGAAAGATTTCTTTTCTTTCTGTAGCAGGGAAAAAAAAGATTCACCATGCTGCTGAGAAGAAGAGATAGGAAAACACCCGATCCGCCAGAGGAGAGGGAAATGCCATAAGAAAGGGGTAGGTAGGTGCCAAATCCAGCCATGGAAAGAGAGATGCATGACCTACACGCCAGACTCGTGGACGTGGAAATAAAACAGAGACACACAGCCAGTGCTGGAGATGTCAGTGAATCTGAAAGTGAAGATGAAGCTGGACATGAAGGAGAAGAAGTTGCAATAGAGGATGCAACGAATGAACGTCTGATTAGGGAGGTTGCAAGAATGAGTGCCAGGGAAAAAATGGACATTCCAGTATATGAGGGAAACCTGGATGTTGAAGAGATTCTAGACTGGATTAGAGCTCTGGACACGTATTTTGACTATGAAGATGTTGAGGAAGACAGGAAGGTCAAACATGCTGTCACAAGATTGAAAGGACATGCAGCATTGTGGTGGGATGAGCTACAAGCTGACAGACATTACAAAGGCAAGCATAAAATCAAGAGTTGGGATAGGATGGTTGCAAAGATGAAGGCAAAATTCATTCCCAAGGATTACTAGATTACTCTGTTTCGAAGAATGCAGAATTTGAGACAGAAGATGATGTCAGTAAAGGAATACAATGAAGAGTTCTACAGGCTGAACATCAGGGTAGGTCATCGCGAAAGTGATGATGAAAAAGTTGCTAGATATATGAATGGTCTATGATACAACATTCAGGATGAGATGAGCATGATGACCATCCGAACGGTGGAAGATGCTTATCATATGGCTCTGAAAGTTGAAGAGAAGCTGAGTTGAAAGCAGGGTCAAAGAGGCCGAGGGAGAAGTCAAGCTAGAGGCAAAGCAGTTGCCCAGGATAGGAACCATAAACCAAAATAAGACTTGAAGAAACCTCAGACTCAGACTGAGAGAGGTGGAAGTTCGCAGAGGGGACAATATGCTGATGGAAACACTTTTCCTCGTGCTAGAGGTAGAGGAAAAGGAAGAGGTGGAGTGGTGAAATGCTTCACATGTGGAAAGATTGGACACACGTCTTATGAATGTCCAGATAAAAAGAAAGAAGGTGGTGAGACTCACATTGTCGAAGCACAAAGGTGGAATGTTGAGGCAAAGGATGATAAAGGCGAAAGATCACTGGTGTTGAGGAAAATTCTCTTAATGCTAGAAGAGGAGGTGGAGAATCCAGCGCAAAGGAACAGTTTTTTTTGGACTGCTTGCAAGACCAAGGACAGGGTATGCAAAGTCATCGTGGATAGTGGTAGCACAGACAATCTCATTTCTACAGATATGGTAGAAAAGCTGGAGCTGGAGACTATTGAACACCCAAGTCCATACAGGGTTTCATGGCTACAAAAAGGACATCAGGTAAATGTCACTAAACAATGTTTAGTTGAATTTAAGATAGGAGAATATAACGATAAGATATTGTGTGATGTCATTCCCATGGATGTTTGTCATCTATTGCTGGGTAGACTGTGGCAATATGACAGGAATGTGATTCATGATGGGAGGAAGAACACATACACCCTAGAGAAGAATGGGAGAACTCACATGTTGTTGTCGATTAAGGACAAAGAGGTGAAACTTGAAGTAAGCAACGTTGTACTTCTCATGAGTGGGAAGGAAATTCTTACAGAGGTTAAGAAGAAGGAGGAACCACAATTCATTGTGCTCAGGAAGCCTAAAATTGTTTTAACTAGTACAAGGGTAGATGATTTACCGGAAGAGGTTCAGAAACTGTTGGAAGAGTTTGTTGATATAGTAGTGGACGAACTACCTCGTTCGTTGCCACCTATTAGAAGTATAAGTCATCACATTGATCTTATACCTGGAGCTAGCTTACCAAATAAAGCAACGTACAGATTGACGCCGCAGGAGAATGAAGAGGTCAAAATATAGGTCCAGGATTTAATGGACAAAGGGTTGATTAAAGAAAGCTTGAGTCCATGTGTTGTTCCGACAGTGCTCAGTCCAAAGAAAGACGGAGGCTGGAGGATGTGTACTGACTTGAGGGAAACCAACAAGATAACCATCAGGTACAGATTTCCATTGCCGAGGATGGATGATCTGATGGATTGTTTGAGTGGGGCCAATTTTTTTTCAAAAATTGATTTGAAAAATGGTTATCACCAAATTCGTATGAGAGAAGGAGGCGAATGGAAGACAACATTCAAAACCAATGAAGGGTTGTATGAATGGATTGTCATGTTGTTTGGTCTAAAAAACACACCGAGCACTTTCATGAGGTTTATGAACGAAGTCCTGAAGGATTTCATCAGAAAATTTGTCATTGTGTATCTTGATGACATACTGATTTTCAGTAAAATAGAGGCAGAGCATCTGAAACATTTGGCTACAGTGATGTGGAGGCTACAACAAGAGAAGCTGTTGATAAATATGAAGAAATCCTTGTTCATGAAGACATAGCTCATTTATTTGGGTTTTGTTATTTCTGCAGATAAGTTGAGGATGGATCCAGATAAAGTGGAGGTGATTAAGAATTGGCCATCATCGAAAAGTATCTTTGAAGTTCGAAGTTTTCATGGATTAGCTAGTTTCTACAGGAAGTTCATTAGGAATTTCAGTGGAATTAGTGCACTGATGATGGACACAGTGAAGAAAAGACATAAATCTTTTCACTAGACATAAGAGGCTGGGAAAAGCTTCAATTTGTTGAAGAAGAAAATCACRGAACAATCGATTMTGGTGTTGCCGGATTTTAAAAAGACATTTCAAGTAAAATGTGATGCAAGTGGATTTGCAATAGGGGCAGTCTTGAGCCAAGAAGACAGGCCGATAGCATACTTCAGCGAGAAGCTGAATGAAGCGAAAGTGAAATACTCCACGTATGACAAGGAGTTCTATGTTATTATTYAGGCATTGAAGAAATTGAGACATTACTTAATCCCTAMGGCGTTTGTCTTATACAGTGACAATCATGCTTTGCAATTTGTGACTCAATAGGAAAAGTTGAATCAAAGACATGTAAAATGGGTTGAATACATGTAGAACTTTACTTTTGTAATTAAGCATATTTCTGGAGCTGTTAACAAGGTTGTTGATGCTTTGAGCAGGAAATGTTTGCTATTGTAGGAGTTCAGAGTCAAAACACTGGGTTTTGATGATCTCAGGAACATGTACAAAGATGATCTAGATTTTAAAGAAGTGTATGAGGTGATTGAGAATCCAATTCTCAGGGATAGAAGCCAATGGGCCGAATACATGATCCAAGATGGATTGTTATTCAGGGGCAATCAATTATGTATTCCGAAGGGCTCCATGAGGGAGAATTTGTTGAAGGAGAAACACAGTGGAGGATTGGCTGGGAATTTCGGTCATGACAAGACGTTCTCAAAGTTAAATGAGTCATTTTTTTGGCCAGGAATGAGAGAAGACGTCAAAATATTCATGGACAGATGTAGAATTTGTCAGCATTCAAAAGGGAAGAGGCAGAATGCAGGGTTTTATCAACCGTTACCCATACCTGAGAGGCCATGGGATGCGGTAAGCATGGAATTCATATTGGGGCTGCCGAGAACCCAAAGAGGGTTCGAATCGATATTTGTAGTGGTGAATATATTTTCTAAGATGGCACACTTCATACTGTGTCAGAAAACTAGTGGCGCAACTCACATTGCGAACCTGTTTTTCAAAGAAGTCATTCGACTTCACGTCTTACCAAGGAGCATAGTTTTGGATCGAGACACAAAATTCGTGGGACACTTCTGGAGAAACTTATGGAAAAATCTAGGAACAAACTTGTCGTTCAGTTTAGCTTATCATCCTCAGACGGATGGGCAAAAAGAAGTTGTGAACAGAAGTTTGGGAGACTTGTTGAGGATTTTGGTGACAGAACATTGCAGTCAGTGGGATAATATTATACCACATGAGGAATTTGCATATAATGATTCAATCAACAGAAGCACAGGGCAGGGTCCATTTCAAATAGTTTATGGCATGCATCCAAGAGGAGTTTCTGAATTGAGGGATTCAGAACAGAATGCAACTAGGAGTGCTAGTGCAGAGGATTTCACAGAAGCAATGAAGGAGCTTCATAGCCAGGTTAAGGAGCGATTGCAAAACTCGAGCCAAGAGTATAAGCGAAGAGAAAACTAACATAGGAGAGAAATCAGTTCGAAGTTGGTGATTTGATCCTTGCACACTTGAGGAAGGAAAGGTTCCCAAGGGGGACGTATAATAAATTGAAAATGAATAAAATTGGGCCGTGCAAGATTATAAAGAAATTTGGGGCAAATGCTTATGAGATTGAATTACCCGAGGGGATCGAAATTTCTCCGATATTCAACATCTCATATTTGTACCCATACAAAGCTGGAGTAGACAATGAACAACCAGAGGTTTAGTGGACAAAATAGATGTCAGTTGAAGAAAAACAACAGATGGAAAGCATACTGGACAAAAGAGTTAGTAAGAGGACCAGGAGAAAGGAATACTTTGAATACTTGGTCAAGTGGAAGGGACATCTAGTTGAAGATGCTAGCTGGGAGAATGAAGCCGAAATCCAAAAGCATGGACAGATCATGCGAGAGCTCATGGATAGGATCCCATGAAAATTTTCAAGTGAGGGAGTATGATGCAGGAGCATCGTCAACAACCAGTGAGTGCAAGTAGTGCCAACACATTTTGGCACATGTTCAAAAGTGTTTAAATCATTTTGAAGTGGGATGCACCAAACTTAAATGAAGTAGTTAAGAAAGGACGTACTTGTGATTGTAATTAGACCTTGAGCGATCTGCTCTCGTCTGAAGGATTAAGAGGCATTTATGTAATAAATGTAGGTAGGTAGCTTTAAAGTTCTAGATTTGAGAGTTTAGAGCTAGGAGGGAAACGGGATATAGACACCCTCATTGTATAGTTGTAACATTATTACGAGAAGAGCATAGAGCATAAGGAAGAATAAGCAGGGAGTTGTGTAGAAGAACCCATGTACAGAAGTTCTGAAATTAATATATGAAGCTTTGATTCAGACTCATGGTGTTCAAATAATTTCTCTGTATGTATGATTTCGTGTTAAGCATTCGAAGTCTGAGAGAGTAAGGAAAGAGTTTCAATTGTTTCTCTGTCTGAGCAAGAGTTTTCCTGCAAGGAGTGCAACGAAATTGTCCGCAAGGAGTTCGTTGATGGGTTCAGAGTTTCAATCTCTGAAAGCTCAGGAGGGATAAAATTGTTCTCATTCTCGCAGAAGTGCAAGTTGAGTACATGATCTGTGCAAAGTGTATGCAAGTCGAGTAGAGTCTCAGGGGTTGCAACCTGAGGGAATTTTTGAAAGACTGATGTTGCATGGAAGTGCACAGAGTCAAAGAATTCAATACTTGGAAGTATTGAAGGGTTGCCGCAAGGAGTGCGTGCAAGAGTCTTCTTGAAGACTCGAGTTGTGGATAAATCTCAGGAGGGATAGAGTCTTTGAAGTTGTCAAAGAGAAGCTCAAGAGGGCTAGTGCCTTGAAGTGTTGGAATAAGGTGCAACGACGTTGTTTGCAGGTGGACAAGTTTCATGAAAGAATATCTGTTACATTTCGCAGGAGTCCTCAAGGAGGAATTGGACGGTCAGAATTCTCCGTGGAGAATTCACAAAGTCTCGAGGGCCGTCAGATATTGCAGAGGAGCAGGGGAGTTACGACAAGCATTCTTCAAGTGCAAGCTCGGGAGAAATCAGACCGTGGGATCCAAGTCGACAAGGACCATTGGATCACTCGCGTAATCTCATTTCGTGGATTCGCGAGTTAAAGGGTCAAAACCCTTGCATCAAGATTCGCGAGGTCGCAAAGTGCGAAGTCCTGAAGGGGCAAAAAGATTTGTGTGGGGCTAGATATTGCTTAAGTGAGTCAGAATAGGGCATTTCAGCATTTCAGAGGATAGGAGGTTGAGACTTCTATCCCGAGATCCCCGAAATCATGAGACACGATATAAGTACGGGAAAAGGGTGCCATCAACCATTTCGACAAATTGGTATTTTGGGGTTCGACAGTTGGAGAGTCGAGAGACTTGGAAGGAGAAGTCGTGAAGTCGTGAGTTGCGATAAGGAGGATCGAGGAGTTTGGGACCTTGGCACTTCGGGTGTTAGGATACAAAGGAGGCATCGCTTGGGGTGCGAAGTCGCGAAGTGTGAATTTGAGCATGAGGGACACGTCGCAGAACCACATTGTGGGCCCATGTGATAGATAGGTGGACATGCATCATATAGTGGAAGGAGTCAACACTCCGTTGATTTCTCACATCTCAGGAATTCACGAGATAAGAGCACGTGAGCTCGACGCTACAACTCGCAAAGTGGCGAGTAGCGAGGGGTGCTAGTGATAAGCCTAGCCGAAAGTCACGCATGGAGGGCGCTGACATAAGGGAGCCATACCCGTATTGGCATTTCGGGTATCGTAAATTTGGGAAGAAAGAGTCGAGAGTTTCGACTCACGAACTCGCGATATTGTGAGTTGCGACAAGTGCCTTTGAAATCAGGCCTTGGTCATAGCGTTGTGGTTGCTTGGGGAGGAAGGTGCTCATGCCTAGTGCTGTTCGCACAGGGGAGCTTCCGAAGGACCTGTGGATCAATTGGAAGGAGATTCCAGTAGGGAATCGAAAGAGCCAATCCGACTCGAAGGAAACAAAGAACGATCCTGTGAGCGGATCTCGGCCCGAGGGTTGGGGGTATGCGTCAATAGTCTTCTCCCTCCATTTCTGAGAACCTCTAGTCTTCGATTTCACAATGATTTTCATTCATAAGTCTTTCATACACTGTTCTTCATCACAACTTTCAGTTCCTCTGCTTGATTGCTTTTAGTGAGTTCATATCAGGTTGGTAATATTGTGATTCTCGATACAATGAATGGTTGTTCGGGCTTCTCTTTGTTCTTGGAATATTCATGTTCTTTCTTATGTTTTTCTTTAGCTCTTGGGTCCATGGAGTTTCTTATATATTCCATGCCCTAAGGTTTCCATTTATTTCTTTCATCATAGGATCACGGATGTGGATGGACAACCAGGGATACTTTAAGGCTTCTCTTCAAAGAAGTCTTATTCTAAGGTCAAACTGAACACATATTTCCTTTCATGG
>ML781349.1:881444-894350 GCA_009831015.1 Picea engelmannii | reverse complement strand
ACCAAGGTGTCTTCTATTTCAGAATTTGAGTCGTCAAATGGTGTGTCCTATGAAGAAAGTTTCCTTGGTTTTTAATGTGCATCTTACCGCTAGTCGAGTCTCTGTCCTACACTATTAAACCAGATGGCCCTCAACATCAGTTTCTTTCCAATGATTCAAATAACATGTCCAAAGCCTTGGATAAAAATGCCCAGAAAGCATTAGAGGTATAGATGGATTGGAATCCAATTCAAAGGCTAGCAGTTAGGTTTTGAATGCCATTGAAAGCACTTTCATTGTACCTCTAGAGAAAACTCATCCTTTGCCCAAGACAGTCGATCCCCGGGTTCAAATCTTGGGAAATTTCACACCTGTTAGCGAGAGTCATGTAAAGCACGAATTGCAAGTAGTGGGCCGAATTCCTGAATGTCTGGAAGGAGTTTGTGTACGCAACAGAGTGAATTCGAGGTTTGAGCCTTCTTTCGGCCATCATCTCTTTGATGGAGATGGCATGATACAAGAAGTTGGCTTGAAACAAGGCACAACTAGGTACTGTTGCAGATACATGATGCATCATTTTCTGAAATTTAGTTGTTTTTAAAGACTAGCATTGACTTGCTCGAGTGTTGGAATACATCACTACATGGGACGCCTTGTGTCAGGCCTTGCGAAGGCATTTTTCTCCTCTAGGGTATTTATCTAACCTAATGTGCAGGTGGTTGCAGTTGCATCAAGCTCCAGGGCAGACTATCTGAAAGTTTATTGAAGTATTCACCAAGCGCCTTCTCCAACATCAGATCAGAGATCTCAGGACTGCTGAAAACTTTCGGTACATATTGATTATTTAGGAGAGGCTATTACCCCTTTTGATCTTTAGCAGAAAAGATTAACAACAAGCTGTTAAATCTTTAAACTTTGAAAAAAAAATCATTAATTGATTGTAATGCTTCTAAATATCCCATCGAGGTCCTGGTAGATTTGAACACGCAATAAATTGGTTTCCAAAGAATTTAGTAGAAATTGGATAGATTTAGTTATACCTTACAAATACTTCACATATAATACAGTACATAGTTGCAAATAAATTGACCATAAAGTATCTAGACACTATGTATCATACTTCAAACGCAAGTTGGTGGTTACCCTTAAATTTGCTATTCTAGTCGGTGAGAGCAGTTGATGACTGATTTTATTGGTTTTGGCATTTCTAAGCGTTGAAGAGTGAAAATTTCTATGGTATAGTCAGGCACAAATTTTTTGGAAGAAACCGACAAAGTTCTAGTAAACCTTTGTAGGCAGGTTACTTAATGGGGTCTTGGCTAGTAGGTAAAGCAAGGGTGTTTTATACCTCCATCGGGTTTTAATACCCCAGAGACACATTTCCTCCCTCGTGGGCTGTCCCTGTTGTGCAAGAGGGTTGTTTCATGCAGTTGGGGTTAGGTGCAAGTCCTAGAGGAATTTGGCAGACTAGACACCCCCACCCATGGCTTCTTAGCCAAAGGGATTCCTTAAGAGTGTTGTAATCTGTCTGCATTGTTTTCTAACACTCCCAGAAAGGGAAAGGGCACACTTGCCGCATAGTGATAATCATAATCATCTGTCCAATAAAAAAACCTTTTTAGGTTGAAAATATATGAGGATTAGAGTATGTGATTGTTTTTTGCATAGTTTTGTTGTTAGAGTGAATAAATGGCCATCCAAATAGTTAATGATACATTAGGTGTGCTAGGCAGACTGTTAGGGAAAGCAATTGTCCAATTAGGCTTAGGTGGAATCGATTTAGTCTAATGATCCCTGCGCTTGAATTCTTGTATTGTCCAGTATATTAGAACACTCATTATAATGATCAGTTGATGGGATGAAATCATTGTTCTATTTAACCAGCCACATAATCTCAGAGGCTGTCTACCATGTTTAACAGTTCCACTCTCCAAGGATTAGGATTGGTCAATTTGGATATGTTTTGTTTTTGCAATCCCAATGCACCAGAAAGCAATGTGCAAACATAGCAATGAAGAGCCCAAAAGAAGACATGGAACTAGAAAATTCTAATAGCCTTCAGGTAAGACTTGGGTATATGGCAACATGTGAAATGCAATCTAGTATTTTATTTGTTTCTTTCATTTCCAAGTTTCTTGCGATGTGTGCTTACATCTTAAACRTGGAGAAGTGATGAATACGGAAGAAAAAATGAATTGCTAAAAACTATGAATGCATAACCAATTAATTTGTTATAATTTAGTACGACTATTAATTTAAATGAAAGAGAAGGGTATAAAGATGATTTTATACATGCTTGTACATTAATTTGTATATAATGTAGTATGTACATAATGTACATGTGAATGAAAGATGATTTTATAAATGATTTTATCACACTGCTAAAATTACTGTATTAGAGTTGCGTTACTTTAATAAAATCTTTAAAATCTATATAGCTACATTACTTTAATAAAATGTTTAAAATGATCAGAAAAAGATAGCTTTTGCTCAATTAATTCCTAATTCTTAATTCTCGTATCTTCAAAATATTTAAAATGATCAGAAAAAAACACATTATAAATTTATAATTCCTCAATCATAACTTACCGGAATAAAGAAACAAGAGGGAAATAGACAAATGATAAGAAACAACTTAGATTAGGAACCCTAAAAGGATCATGTCAGAGCTAGTTTTTCTACTTTGTAGTGAAGTGGACACAAACCTGCTTTCTTCAAAAGAGTTGTCCAGCTGCCTTCTCCGTGAGCTTCAATATAATTTCTGAGGAAAAGATCCTCCTCATGCCTCCACGAACCTCTCTTCATTCCCATAATCAGAGAGCAAGGAGTCCATCACATTGATTCAGAGCTAGCGTTTTAGCTACCTCTCACGTACACGCAAAACCATTTAAATTCGAGAGTGGAGAAGGAGGACAAGGGTTCAACATGCTCAACTAACCATACATAATATCTATAAAAAGTCTAAACACACACTAGATGTCTATGTATCTGTGATCGTTGGCCTTTCTGAGAGGAATCACATAACAGATGAGGAAGACGAAGGTTTTACTGAAAGACACGAGCAATTTTGTTTTCATATGTCTGCTCACCAGGTTAAGCTTTACGAGGCATATTTTATTTACCAGAATCTAAAAACTTTGCTTGCATAAGCCTTGCAATAATTTGGTTTTATTGGGTGTCTTCTTGCACATGATTTGTGATAATATGGTTTAATTGGGTGGATTAATCATTCCATGTCTTATGCCATCACACTGTTAAAAACTATTAATATTTAGTAGGTAAGGAATGAACATAAATTGGTAGTCTGCGACCTAGCTATCTTCTAGAAATCGTCATGTACACACTGCCAAATCTAGATAAGTCAGAGATATGCAACTATTCACAGAAAAATGAAATCAACAACTGTTATAAATGTAGAGAGGAATGCAGAGAGTGGAAGGGTGGCTTTCACTTTCATTTTGTTGTACCGACTCTAAGTTTGTTAGAGGAGAATTATCCATCAAATTAATAGAAACTATATCTGAGAGTGCTCCATCAGAATGGAGGAAATGAATCTTTACAGGAATCGTTGACATAATGCAAAATGTAAACGGAATAAATTTCTATTGCCTGTATCTTAACTTACCGGAAGGTGCCAACACTGGCAACTTTCTCCAGTGTTTGTCAGTTCCAGATAGCATTAAAACTTTTTCCATCCAAGGATGGAATGTCCCACCCTCTGGGAAATAACACTCCAATTTGATCAACCAGATCAACCAATAGTATGTTAAATAAATAAATTTAGATTTATCAAAAAAAAGTAAATAAATAAGTTTAAATTTATCAAAAAAAATAAAAAAATTCAATATAGTAAATAAATAGATTTAAATTTATCACAAAAATAAGAAAATTCAATGTGTAATGTGAAATAAATAAATATTGTGTAATGTGAAATAAATAAATAAGTTTAAATTTATATTTATATTTGGGTCAACTAACAAATTAATATGCCCACATTAAAGTATGTTATAATATTTATAAATATTTATATAATTTTAAAGGTATAATATTTGGATAAATATTAAAGGTATTTCAGCCACGCTTTCATCGTCTATGGCTGGGAGTTTCTAGGGCATTAGGTTTTAAAGAAGTTAAAGTTTCATCACTTGATATCTAGTTTTAATTTTCATGACAAAAAGTTTTGTTTTAATTTTTATGACTTAAAGTTGTGTTTTTCAAACACACAACTTGACTTTTAAATTTAAATTTAAATTATTATTATCTTATTTAAATGCTAATAATATTATATGGTAACTTACTTCATTAGTTGGCAAGGATTAAGTTGCCCTACAACTCTTGTTAAATTAAATATTGCATATCTAACTAAATACAACTTTCGTTTTTTATCTTTTCATTTTTTTAATTTTAATTCAAATATAATAAATTAATTTAATGTTGGATATTTAATTATTGAAAAATTTAAATAAATTCATTGATATATGATGTTTATTATTTTATATGGTTTCTAAATTTTAATTAAATTTTTGGAATAAGTAGTTAATTACATAACACTTTGAATTAATTTAGAAATAATGATAATTGAATTTAAGTAAATTCATTATATTATTCTATATATTTTCATAATTTTTGTTGAGATTTTTTTATCAAGATTTTTAGTTAGATAGAATTTTAAATTCATTCACAAAGAGTGTTAATTGGATTTAGAGAACTTAAATTAAAATAATTCAAGAATCATATAAATTTAATTTTTAAATAAACAAAACGATATCTATTATTAAATATTAAAAAAATATATTTTAATAATCTTATAAATTAATAATATAATGTTATTAAATTAAAATATATTATTTTATAATATATGATAAAAATTAAAAAAATATTTATAATTTTTTTTTTTTTTTTTAAATCATTTAGAAATTTTAATTGTAAGTAAAAATATTCTTCCAATCAAATAATTTATCATCATTTATGTAAATTTGGTCTTTTGTTAGGTCATTAGATTAACAATTTTGAAATTCATCTTTCCACTATTTAAAAGTCACTCACAATTATAAATGGAAAAAACAAATTGAATATATATATATATATATATAAAGTTTGATTCAATCTAAGAAACATTTTGTGGTTTACCCATGTTTCCTTGTTTCTTTGAGTTTTATTTTATTGCATTTTGTCATTTTCACCCAAATACAACTTTATTTACTTTTCTCTTTCCTAAGTTTTCTCTCAAATAAACTTCCTGTAATAAATTCTTTTATATTAATTTTGAGTTAAATAGAGCTTTGATTGTTATATCAATTCAAATCATTAGACTCATATCTAACCAAACACAACTTTGTATATATTTCCATTTCCATGAATTTCTTTGTTATGCTAATTACATTTATGACAATATTGTATATTTAATTACATAAGAATTAAACTAAACTTTTAGCTTTGAACTGTATAAGTATATAGTTATTATCTTAAAACATTTTCAAGAGTTAGATATAAGCAACTTTGCTGCTATTTTCACTTGTTTCTATTTTGATTAGTTGTGATTGACTGTAGATTTTAGGGTCTCAGGGTCTAATTGTCGGGTGCCGACGAAAGTCTAGGGAAATGTGACTGATTAGAGCTTCAGTCATAAAAAGCATTAATACATGTCATAAAAAACATTAATACATATATCAACCCAGATAACCCACTGACACTCATACTCTCTCGAGGTCTCCCTGCATACTTTACCCAGGTCCCTCTGCAGTTTAAGTATTGTATCGAGGGAGGCTTGCATGTCTCATCGTGGCCATTTGCATGAGTGATCTTACCTTCATCGCCTTCCCCACCGCCCTGCCCAATGCTAGATATTAACCTGAGTTGGTCTTTAAGCACAGATTCAATGACAACTCTAGTGCTCTGCACAATGCCAAATATTCACCTAAGTAATTTTTTAGGCACATATTCAATGACAAAAGAATAAGCATGGCATTCGACCTTATATTCTCTATCTCTAAATTTAACCTTTCAATTTTTGGTGCAAATATATATCTGTATGTCCCTAAATTTAACCTTTCAATTACAGGTACAAATATATATCTATATAAAAGTTTCTTGTATCCTTGAGGAGGAGGAGCGACTTTACCAAACCTTCCGTTGTCTGAATTTCCCACCTAAACATCATAAATTGGAGGACTTATTGGGCCTATTGCATCCCCGACCATCAGAAATTGGAGAATTTATTGGGCCCGATGTGTACCTGACCATCGACAGATTATTTCTGGCCATCAACAAATTATTTCCAAAGCATCGTTGTAAATAATTGTCCTGAATTATTTTTGAGGATTTTGTTGTAGAAATGGTGGCATTTTGAAAAAAGAAAGGTCACACATGGTAGCATTGGATTGGTATACAAGTTTCCTAGGTATTGCAATTAATATTCAAGCAGATATGCTGCAAATGAGGAATTGCAACAAGAGGCATTGATTTGACTTATTTGACACACATAACAAAGAAAATAATATATCCTTATTTCCATAGAATCAAAAAATAGTCGATAGAAAAGACACTCTTTGGGCTAGAACAAATTACTTAAGCCAACAAAAAAGGAGAAAAAATAGTGGAATACAAGCTAGTTTAAGGAAGGAATGTAAAAAATCACAGAGGGAAGCCATGGGCATTTAGTTAGGTGGAAAAGATGTATTGGAGTTGTGATTGCATAATAAATCAAGCTAGAGAGAAGGTAGCACAGACAAAGGTGAAAGTAGGAAAGCTTACTTGGTTGAAGCATCCAACGAAAATTTGTTAGCTCCACATATTTGAGTGATTATATCTGTATAATCTGAGTACCCCAAGAGTTTTTCAGCATGTTGAATCCATTTCTGCATTTAAAAATGGATTTTAAACAACAAAAAATAATGATTTCGTACAAATTTATGTCACATGATTCTAGCGAAAAAAATCATTTCGTAGACAGGAGCCTGTCCACTGAATCTCAAAGAAGGAGCTCCCCCAACATCTCACACTTCTCCTTGTAACTACAACTAATCTCAAAGAGGGGGCTCCCCCAATGTCACACACTTCTCCTTGTAACTCTAACTAAATTACGTGGATTAAAAACCACGAAGAATGATGGATAGTTCAGATCTCTCGGCTCTGCAAGCTTAAGTTGGTGAAGGAGTTCGTGTTATTTTTCAAAATATGAATTTACATTTGGATCATTTATTTGTTACAAATTATCCAATCTTTAGAATGACTAGTTCACCAATTGAAGATTGGTGTTGTTTAACTATTCTATGTTTTGGTAATTTTTCTTGGAATCTAGCCAAATAAATCTGTACAAAATCACATTTTTTTGTTATTTAAATTGCATTTCTGAATGCAAAAATGGATTCAACATGGTGAAAAACCCTTGGAGCACATGGATTATACAGGAATAACCACTCAAATCTGCATATCCAACAATTTCTTACCGTATCTGAAAATTATCCCCAGAAAATAGACAAAACTTAGAACGTTTAGACTACAAGATTGTTTATTTATTATACTAACCTCCCTCAATCCATTATACTAACCTCCCTCAATCCAAGGATCAACTGTCAAATTTGATCCATTTTATTAGTTGTAATGTTATATATAATATATATTAAATTTATTTTTAAAATTATATGGTATGTATTAAATATATTTATTTTAAAAGTATTTTTAAAATTTTGAAAGTTAATATTTTTAATTTATAATTAATAAAGTAGTAGTGTTTAATTTTTTTTAATATATAAAATATTTGTCTATACAAAAAATTAATTTTAAAATACAAAATTTGTAAAATATTTTATAATTATAACAACCTCCTCCTTCCCTGGATATTTCAGTGAGGTAAATGATTCCATTTATAATCATTTTTTATTATTCTAAGCCAAACCTAATACCATACATAAATACTTGTTACTTTTTACCACATTTTGTTTTTACCCGATTGCTCATAGAGTTATGCGGACGCCCAAACCCTCGTGATGTGAAGATGAGTTTCGTGACAAGCAAGTTCTCCTAGGCAAGAAGCAACTCTTGAGGGGCTCTCGTTTTTTTCTAGACAAAGATTTAACTATTAGACAACAAGAGGAAAGAAGGGAACATATGTCAAAGGTTAGGACAACAAAGGATGAGGGACAAAGGGAATTTTTGTTCAAAGGAAAAGTTGTTATTGCCTTTTTCGGTCCTCATTCTAAAACAGGACAACAAGGTGGTAGCCAAGAAGTGACAACAAATTCATTAGCAAGAAACTATGCAACAAGGCCAGTATGGACAAATAAGGGTGAAGACTCAACTTTGAGTCTTGTAGGCCAAAGCAAATAGCAATAAGATTATACCCAGGTTTCCTTAAGATTAGTTTGTTGGAACTATAGAGGTTATCCTTGGAGGCGGGGACCTGGGTTAGGACCTATCGCGGAAGATAGAGACATAATTTGTCTATTGGAAACACATGAGCATGAAGGGTGCAAGACACCTCTGTTTGAAGGGTATGTGAAGATGGCAGTGTGGAACAGGGAAATTGAGAATGGTAAAGGACACAGGGGTATCATGGTCTTAGTGAGGAAAAAAAAAGGTCGTCTCATTCAATGAGAAAGAGAAGACTCAAATAAACAATTCATTTGGTTTAAAATATAAAAAAATGGAAACACCATCAGAATTGCAACATGTTATTTTGCCCCACAAGTTTCAAAAACTTACAAAAGTAGGGGGCTTGACCACAAAGACCCCTTTGCAGCCTTAAAAAATGATATTGCAGTGTAATCTCAACTAAGTGAAGTCCTTATAGTGGGGGATTTCAATGCTAGGAAAACAAGTGAACAAGCTAGTATTCTTCGCTCTAAGGAAGACCACAATCCCATTTGTCTTACAGAAGAAAGAAATCATTAGTGGACAAGAGTTCAGAGGACAACAAAAGTTGCAACCTTTTTTGGGAGCAACTGCTTACTCTATGTGGGGCATTTGACTTAGTCATTTGTAATGGGTTGGATAGATGGGCGAATTCAGGTAATTTCACGTGCAATACCTACAATGGAGCAAGTGTAGTAGACTATGCAATTTGCTCGCATGGCTTGTGTGAGAAAATGGAAGACGTTTTGATTGGTGAACAACTATGGGAGTTGAAATATGATCATAGACCGATCTATTTAAGTTTCACTTGGGTTGAAAAGACGTAAAGTGGGACAATAAATCAGTACATTCAACAACCTCCTTCAAAGGGAAGAATTCTTTTGACTGAAAAAAACTATAACACCTTCAAGATAGCACTAGAGAGGCTATTTAACAAGGAGAAAATTTTGTCGCAGGGCCTCCATAGTCTTGAGTTAACAAAGTTAATTCAAAGCACACTTACAAAATGAAAAAGAGAAAAAAATAGGAAATCTGAAACAAATTGTTTTCCGATTAATGCTTGGTTTGATGAGGAATGCAAAACAACAAAGAAAAATTTGAAAGAGTTAAGCCAGAAAGAAATAAACATAAATTCCTACAAGAAAATTGTAAGAAAGAAAAAAGATGATTTCATGATCTCAAGGAGGGAGGAACTAATTTTCTTGGGGAAAAATAACCCTAAGTTATTTTGGAAGGAACTTCAAACGAGAAAGAAACAAAATGAAAATAATATCACAACTTATCAATGGTTCGAGTATGAAAATCATATTTATGAGCAATATCCTAAGGTTGACCCTCCTTCCTTGGTCAACACTACTACTAAGCTCTTCACCGTGCAAGATATTGAGGTGGGTATCAAAAAGTTGGGGGTTGGAAAAGAAAAATATTTAGTCGAACTCCAAGAAGAATATCTAAAATGGGGTTCAAAAACTCTTGCACCTCACATTATGAAAATTTTCAAAAACATCATTTAGCAGGGATCCCCTACAGATTGGACAACAAGTCTAGCAATACCACTTTTCAAGAGTGGGGATGTCAACAATCCCTCCAACTATAGGACTATAATGATAAACCCCTTGTTTGCAAAGTTATTTAGAAGTATGCTAGAAAATAGAATCAACAAGTGGGTGGAAGAAAGAGATAATAGCACCAAAGGGAAAGCATGTTTCAAACCTAAACACTCAATGATTGATCATGGTATAATAAGGCACACCATTGAAAAAGTGTGGGAGAAAAAACAGGAAGTCTTTTGTTACTTTGTCGGTTTCAAAAAATCTTTTGACATGGTCCCTAGAGATAAGATTTGGCATAGAATGGAGGAACTTGGGGTTCCTATGCACCTTAGAAGTTGTCCACAGGCTATATGAGGAGGTTAAAGTCAAAATCAGAATGTTAGCTGGTATCTCTGAAAGTTTTAGGAGTGATGTAGGGGTCAAGAAAGGGTGCCCATTGTCCCCTACCCTTTTTGGTTTTTATATAGACAAACTTGAAGAGTGGTTAAACTGGCAGGAGGGTGATGGTGCTTTTTTGGGCGAGTTTGTGATAAGGCTTCTCTCGTATGCAGATGACCTTATTATGATTTCTAAATCTTCTCTCGGGTTGCAAGAACACTTAATTTCCCTTGAGAATTTTTGTAGTACAGTGGGGATGCAAGTCAATACTAGCAAGATGAAAGTGGTATTTTTCTCTAGCAAAAGAAAACAAAAACATATAATCAACATAAGTTCTACATTGAAGGCAACACTCTTGATGAAGTGGAAGATTACAAATACCTCAGAATTGACTTCAACAAAAATATAAGTTGGGAAGGTTGCAGAAAGAAAAGAACTTTGGGAGGTTGGAAAGCGTTCTATGCTTTCCAAAATAGGTCTAGAGAGGCAGAGCTATGGGATTGGAAGACTATGAAAACTCTCTTTGGGATTTTAGTGATCCCGGTGGTTCTCTATGGTTGTGAAGTGTGGGCCATTAATACATATGACTTACAGTGGAAGAAAATTGAGAATATTAAAAAACACTTGATTACAAACAAGTTTAAAATTAAAAGTTCAATTCCTTATGATATCATGCTGAGTGAAATGGGGGTTGCTCCCATTGAAGCAATTCTATGGTGCATCTCATAATATATCTAAAAAATATTGAGAAAATGGAAGACGGTCGGTGGCCTAAGGTTGTCTTCAATGACATATTGTGCAAAAGAAAGAAGACATGTATGCAACACAATATTAAATGGCTTAGTAAATAGGATATTCAATTGAATAGGTTCTCTACAAACAATAAAGAGATA
Source organism: Picea engelmannii (assembly GCA_009831015.1). NCBI lineage: Eukaryota > Viridiplantae > Streptophyta > Pinopsida > Pinales > Pinaceae > Picea > Picea engelmannii. The sequence goes on along the minus strand of ML781349.1, from coordinate 883,195 downwards.
AAGGGTTTTGTTATTGATAGGTTCCACAAGCGATCCTGGGATAAAGGTCTAGGGAGAAAGAAAAAGTATTATATTGAAGAGTTTAACCCCACTTACAATCACCATCAAAAAGCGTACATAGGAGCCAATATATCTTGGAGAGACAAAATGCTTATTTCTAATTAAGAACTGATTTTCATCAACTTTGTTGTGAAACCGGGTGTTGGAAAAGACCAAAGGAATCTTGGGAAGAAAGGGTGTGTATGTTCTGCACCTACAGAAAAGTGGAAACAAAAAAAAAATCATTTTAGAGTGTGTAGCTTTCAAAGACAACAAGGACAGTTATGTAAGTATCTTGACAACTAGCTCTTGGAATAATTTATTCAGTGAGGGGACAATGGAGAAATTCAGAGAGCTCATCATCAAGAAGTCCATGAAAAGGGATGAAATTCATAAATTAGTGTCTAAGGTGGTCTGTCCCTATTATAGCCCTAAAATTCCCTACTCATGCATACATGGCATTGGCCCTTCTGCTTACATAATTTGCCAATTCACTGCTTAGGAACTCCTTTAAAAAAACCATTTTTTGGAGCATGTACGCGCTCTGCTGCACTAGTTATTGCGTACATACACTTGCTACATTCTAGAAAACCTGTGTACATATTCTTGCTGCATACTAAACAACCCGCGTATACCTCCAAAAGTTGCAAAAATTTAAAAGTTTTAAGGAATTCGGTGGAATTTACGGGCTATTGGAGGTTTCCCAACCAATTCACCTGCTATAGCCCATCCCCAAACTAAATAACTATCCTTTTGTCATATAAAAGGAGGTCTTGGGGTCTCATTCCACAATCAAGCATTAGAACGGTGAAACTATGCCCAAATCCATTTCCTACCATGTCCAAGTATTTGCAGCGTTTCCCGAGTTCTTGCCTCAACATTCCCTCTCTAACCCCCTTTTTCTCCCATACAATCCATTCCCTTCCCTTGAAGTGATCAACAGATTGTGAGAGAAGTAATTTGGAAGGTGGAATTGGAGAATTTTCAAGAGGATCCTAGACCAGGTTCGTGGAGTGTCGACCTGCAAAGGTTGTAATTTCCAATCTTTGAGTATTGAATAAAATAATCTATTTTCCCTGTCCCAAATGATGGTTTTTATGTATTTTCTTTGAGTTATACATAAAAATTTATATCTAACCGTAATTGATGAATCAAAATAGTATGTATGTAGCGTTGTTTTCCTAGTTGTGGATGTAGGTTAGCTTTGGGAGGAGACTTACTGTCTTGGGAGTTACAAAGCTTGAGGAGGTCAACACCAAACGTTGGATTAAAGGTACAGTTTCTGACTTACTCTTTTCATTACTTTCTGTTCATCGATTTTGGAATATTTGGGGTAGTGTAGGAATTAGATTGAATTTTAAGAGAGTCATTTCTCTGTCTATACTTAGAACCCTGGTATAGTTATAGGGGGATTTTCCCGCTAGAAGAATTGGTGACTCCACTGGGGAGTCTCTCTAGGGTTTTAGAGGGAGGTTTTTTGGGTTTTAATTGTCTTCCTTATTTCCCTTTGAGTTTCAATCAAGTTCACTGAGTATTTTAAGGGTCCTTGGTCACCTGCAAGGTGCCTACTAGTTTTTCCCTACCTTGTCAGTTTGCCTAGTCTTTTCTTTTTTGAAAAGTCTCAGAGGTGTACGTGCCTTGATTTGGGTCATCCTGTGTAAATACGCTCTATGCACAGTAAAAAACCTGCGTACATACATAGGTTGCTGATG
>ML781349.1:854240-881210 GCA_009831015.1 Picea engelmannii | reverse complement strand
CAGACGCTCAAACACTACTACTCGTGCAAAGAATAAAACACATAGCCAACATCTGTGTCTAGAAAGTGTTTAAAAAGAGAGTTCCTTCTCTTTCCTGATAGAAGTTTAGGCTTCTCAGGACTTTCTTGAACCTTCCAAAGCCTCTATTTTTTGGCCTTAGCTTGGGTTGAAGATTCGTTGTTAACTTGTGCCTTAGTTTTCTTTTGTTTTCTCTATAGGTTTAGAGTGAACTTTCAGGTTTTAGATCCTCTTTTGGTTTCTTTTTTAATCCCCATGTTTACGTAGTTGGCCTAGGGTCTCTGTCAATCTTGAGTTCTATTTTCTCTTTTTCCTATTTCTTTCTTTGAAAAACAAAAAAGAATTTTTACTTTGGTTTTTCTTGTTAAAGCATTTCAAAAAATAAAAATAAAAGAAATCCTTCTTTGTTAGTGTTCTTATCAGTTTCATTTTTTGCAAGAGTCTGAAACAACATTAGTTTCACATTTATATCATGTGAGTAAATCAAGCCCATAAAATCAATGCTTAACTTTAAATCGATTAGAATTTATGTTTGTAGGGTTCACCAACTAGTCTAGGATTTTAGGGCCTTGACTTCAAGGCCATCTAAAACAAAAGTTGGAGTATGAGATAGGGAGTGTTTTAAGTCCAACGTCATAAGAGTTATCCGAGACCCCCCTCTAACATAGGGGATAAACACAAGGTTACGTGAGGAAAGGTAGAGGGGATAACCCCTCCAAATCCAGACCAAACATAGTGGGGATTGTATATTGAGGGTCTTTCTCAGGAATAATACTGATCACATTTACCTAGGGAGCTTAGTGGACCTTGAATCCATTCGAGATCCTCAGTTGTCTTCTAGACCAATTTATTTTGGCACCCTTTAAGGGCTCTAGACTTGTTATCCTGCTCATTACGATCTTCTTGACTGTCGACTGTACCCACCTAGTGACTGACTGCGAGCTGGAAACTTAGGTTCCTATATTTTACGGACTTACACAGGTGACTATGGGGGTATACTGTGGTACCTAGGGAGGACGTTCAGAGAGTATACCCAGAGGGTGCTTCTGTGTTCGATTTGCACTTGCACCGGTTAGTTTCTCTAGTTTTGATTGGCGTAACTGTCTTTCCCACTAGTTAGTCAACTGCTTGATTTATCGTTAGGAAAATTTTAGTGTGTGCTCTGTGCTCCCTAGTTTTCCATAGTGAGTTAGTAAATAATTTATTTGGGTCTATGAACTAAGGTGGTAGACCTCCCACTCCATCGATCGTGAGGACTCTCTGGTCTGTCACTTGGAAACGTGGATCCACCTCTTTATAGACATTGTTTTTATACCACTGGTTCGCTAGAGTCAGTGTGTGAGACTTTTACAGACTTGAGCGATCCTGCAAGGGGAGAATTTGTGCTTAATATATTCATGGAAAATTTTACTGATGATACCAACCAAGCAACCCCTTCACAAAGGGATTCTTTTTCTTTTCCTTTCTTTGGAAACGTTGGTGTCCCTTTGATGGACACTTTGTACATTCCTGGGTTGAATGTAGGACTACTAGTTTGGTTGGGTACCATTCCAAATGTACCGAATTATCTTGACACTTCTCAATTAATCACCTTATGTGATGGGCATCATGTTGATGTTCCTTCATCAACAAAGTCTTCTCCTCCTCCTGCCTTCTCTGGTGAAAGTAAAGATACTAGTAATCAAAAGTCTAAATGAAATAGAAAGAGGAAGAATATGAAGAAGTTATCACCAACCTCTGCGAGTCATGTTGGAGATAGGTTGTCAACCTATGGAAGTCATGTTGAATACCAACACCTAGCCTCTGTAAGTCATGCTGGGGGAAAACAACCAACCTTTGCAAGTCATGTTGGAAAGTTATCACCAACCTCTAGGATTCATGTTGGAGATAGGTTTTCAACCTCTCCAAGTCATGTTGGAGACCAATGCCCAGGCTTTGCAAGTCATGCTGGGGGAAAATGTCGAGTCATTTCTAGTCATACTAGAAATTGGTCTGTAGCCTCTGCTAGTCATGTTATTGAACAATCACCAACCTCTGCAAGTCATGTTGGAGATGTGAAACCAACCACTACAAGTCATGTTGGGGGCATTGATTATGTTGAGAAACCTAGACGAATAGGATGTAAGCCTAATTTCCCTTGTAATATTTGCAAGGGATATCACCTTACTCATTTATGCCCTAGCCTTCCAGAGGCATGAATATTGTGGTCCCTGTCTACAAGATCTTCTGATTCTGTGTCTTCTAAGGTTTCCTCACATTCTATTCAACCTCTAGTTGATGAAGTGGCCATGCCGATGAAATATTTGGATGATCCCACTCCTCTTTTGGGGGGTGATGTGCCTTCATACCATTTTGTCTCACAACCTATTCAGCTAGTGGTTGAATAAGTGGTCATGCTGATGAAATCTTTGGCTGATCCCACTCTTCTCTTGGAGAATGTCGTGTCTACTAAAGTGGTCACACAAATGCAATCTTCGGCTGATCCCACTCCTCTCTTGGGGAGTGTTGTGTCTACCAACTATGTTTTTATCATTTCCAATTCAGTACTTTCAAAACAAGGGGGCATTCCGCTCACTTTGAGTGCACCCCTCCAAGTCTTAGGATGGTTTCCTTTGATTGGAATGACCTTGTTGAGCCTCGTTTTCCTTCTTCTGCACCCTTTCAAAGAAGGGTTGGAGTTAATTAAAAACACATTTATCGATGTATTGTAGATGAAGAGGCCTCTGCAAGTATTTTATCCTCCTCGACTTGGAAATATTTGGGTTCTCTTGAGATTGTGTTTGCTTCACATGAGTTGTTGGCTTTTGATAGACGTTGTAGTGAGTATTTGGGGATTCTTCCTTAGTTGCCTATCTCTTTAGGTGGGTAGTTTGTCCTTGTCGATTTTATAGTGGTGCAAGTCCCGTTAGATTTTAATATGCTTCTCGTGCATGATTATGTATATGCTATGAACGTTGTGGTGTCTACACTCTTCTGGGTGGTGCATTTCCCTCACAATGGAAGCATTGTCATTATCGACCAGTTGGAATTTGATAATCACCAGCCTAATTTAGCATTAGTTCGGGTTGCCACTTTATGTGTTGCTAGTATCCATGTAGACTCTACCCTGCCACAGGTTAATTATGTGGCGTGTTATTCTCGATGCTCAATTTCTGCTAAGAAGGAACCTATGCAATCATGTTTATCTTCTCAAGACACGGTCTTGGAAATTGATCCGTTGGTTTATCCAATGGGGGCATGGGATCACTTGCTTCCCCCTCTTGGTCCAAGTGATCTTGAGTCTCATTTTGAGTCTAATCTCATTGTTTGTAGATCCTCAAGCCCTCGTGCTTGTGATTCTTCATTGATAGACTCTGCCAGTCTTGGCCAGAACCGTCATCGTCATATGGAATATGGTCAGTTTGCTTCTCCTTTTTGGACTGTCGAACCTCCTTGTTTGCGTGATTTATTGGATTTTGAATTGCCTTCGGATGAGGATATCCATGAAGCCATGACTATATTTTCTATACCGTGGGAAGAATTACACCATGGTTTGTGTTTTCTTCCCTTTTGGGAGACTTTCCAGGTTGACTATTGAAGAGACTCTTGGTCAGAGCCTAGTAGTGGGCTCTACTTGAACTACTACCATGCATGATCCGTAAGGCTATGCGGTACCGTGTACATATTGTACAATCCAATTTTATTGTTTTCAATTTTTTTATTCAGTAACACCTCTTATTTTTCTGAAGTTTCTATCTATATTGGATCTATTAACTTCTGGATGAGTGTTATTGGCCTTATATGCAGTATCTTGGAGACATTTTTATTTGACATTTGTTCATCGTATTGATCCGTTTTGACATGTATCGACCTTGAAACTAGCATATAGGTTAGGTTTTTCTTTACTTGCATTTTTTGTATTATCCGTTTCCTGGTTCATTTGGCCTTAGGATCGACCCCACTGAAGTGAGACACTGAACCTTCTATGCTGCTTTAGAAGTGTGGTAATTAGGTGGTAGAGCCTATCTCTACATGGATGCCATAGGTAGATCCTTTGCTGCATTTTGGCTTCGATGATGTGATTTTTGAATATAGGCTTGGGAGTCCTTGTTAGTCCTGTCATGATTACATACTGAAGCCTCATTCTTCTTGCTAATCATCATTCTTGGCCTTACCCATGGGGTCACTCCCTAATGAGCATGTTTTGTTTTCTTTCAAGCTCACTTAAACTTTGAAAGCAATATCTAGCGAGAGTTCATTTATTCTTTTCGATCTTCTCTAGATTACTTGAGAAAAGAAACCCCTTGGAGTCCTATTTAAGCCCTTTTTAGACTCTCAAAAATTGAAAAGATTGTCGAGAAAACTTGTTTCCCTTCACCCTCTCCAAACTCAAATTTGAAGGCACATCTGTCCAACGATAGTTTTCCCCTTTTTGGTCCAGATGGCTAATTTTACGAATAAAGGTATGCTCTAGGAACTTCAGTTCTCTAGAAGAGTATTCTCAGGCATAGATTTAACCCTTTTTTGGGCTCGAGGGACTAAATTTAAAAAAAAGGAACATTCTCCTTGGTTTTAGTTTATCACTTTTTCAGGCCTTGGAGATTACTTACGAAAAAGGAACCCCCCAGATTCCATAGTTAAGCTCTTTTCAGACTCCCTAAAATTGAAAAGATCGCCGAGTGACCTTGTTCCTTCACACTCGTTAAATTGGTCCAAAAGAATATCTACTTGGCATGAGTTTAACCCTTTTTCTAACCAGTAGATTATTGCGGAAAAATGTACGCCTCAGGAGATTCATCTCGCCAGGAGAGTTCTCCTCAGTTACTTTTATACTTTTTCGAGCTAAGAAGACTGAACTTAGAAAAAGGCTATGAGTCCACAGTTAAGCTCTTTTCAGACTCCTTAAAATTGAAAAGATAATTGAGTGATCTTGTCTTTGTCACACTCGTTAAAATGGTTTTGAAAATACGTCTTTTCGATGCAATTTTAACCCTTTTTCAAGATGATTGGACTAATTGTGAAAAAGGTACTCCCTGGAGTCTTCTTTTGCATTTTTTGAGATTCTCTAAATGTGAAAAAACTACCGAGCTTACCTTCTTTGGGATCATAAAAATTTATAGGGAAGGGGTCTTGCTGAGTAATGCTTAATTGCATTGCGAGTCTCATCTTTGCATCTTTGGCCTAATGTCGTCTCCATGTTTCTCTCAACTAATTCTTTGAAGCATTCCTTATACGTAAGCCTTGCATCACTTGTTTCCCCTGCGATATGACACCTTGACCCATGGAGGAATTTTCCCCGAGTGTCCTTATCCTACACATGTCTCCTTGCCTTGAGCATCAATGTGTTCCATGCACTTGGAACCAATTTTTCTTTCTTGCAACACTTATTCCTCCTTTGTAACATAACATTCTTTTATTCTTTTTCAAGCTTGTTAAAAATTGAAAAAGACAAAAAAATGAAATATTCCAAAAAGAGGGGACGTGAAATATACATTCTTTTTTCGACAACAAAGATAGTCACCCTTGGACAAAGCACATCCTTCCGTTTTTTATCAAGCATTGGGTTCTAGTATGTCCTTAGGAAGCTATTCTTGCTACATAGAGTTGTGTCCTCCTCTGTTGGGTTACTCTTCCAAACATGTGGAGAGTTTGCAGTGCCTCCTGCATCACAAAATTATGTCAATGTTACGTTTCCTGAGTCTGAACATCTTTCGTTATTTTTTCTGAGGGAATTTTTATCCAACTTGAGTCGACCTTTCTACAGTTTGTCTCTTGAATTTCATGAGTTGGCCATCCCGAGAGTCCAGTCAAGTCTAGATTCAAAACTAACGAAGTTCTCTGCCTAATCATCGATATCTTCTAGTATTTTCCCGATGGATTGTCAAAGACCTCAGTGTAGTGAGTCTTACACTCCCATTGTACTCCTTCCTAAGTTTTGAAGATATTGAAGTTTTTTCTCGAGCTATGAAGACTTCATCTCCATCCGCAGGCATCACTATCTTCTTGAAGATGCATATTATATTTGTATATATTCAACTGATTTTGAGATGTAGATCTGCTATGTATTGCTCGTGGCTACACTTTATATATTTATATGACATGGATCTGCAGTGTACTTGATTGGAATCCATGATTTATTTCATCCCAAGCATGGGTATGCCTGCCTCAGACAGATAATTGTTGTTTTTCTGATGGCACCTCTCGAACTCTTGGCTCGAGCTCACTCGACTTCGTGCATTCTCATTGGTAAAGATATTGTAATGTGTTTAGACCATTGGTTTCTCTTTTGACCTCACACATTAGGGGGCATCTGTTATAGCCCTCAAATTCCCTACTCATGCATACATGACATTGGCCCTTTTGCTTGCATAATTTTCCAATTCACTGTTGAGGAACTCCTTTTAAAAAACCATTTTTTGGAGCATGTACGCGCTCTGTTGCACTACTGCCCGCGTACATAGGCTTGTTGCATGCTAGACAACCTGTGTACATACACTTGTTGCACACTAAACAACCTGTGTATACCTTCAAAAGTTGCAAAAATTAAAAATTTGCAAGGAATTCAGTGGAATTTATGGTCTATTGGAGGTTTCCCAACCAATTCACCTGCTATAGCCCGTCCCCAAACCGAATAACTATCCTTTTGTCATATAAAAGGAGGTCTTGGGGCCTCATTACACAATCAAGCATTAGAACGATGCAACTCTACCCAAATCAATTTCCTTCCTTTCCCAAGTATTTGCATCCTTTCTTGAGTTCTTGCCTCAACATTCCCTCTCTAAGCCCATTTTTATCCCATTCAATCCATTCCCTTCCCTTGAAGTGATCAACAGATTGTGAGAAAAGTGCTAGCGGGAAAAACCCCCCTATGGATACACCATGGTTTACAATGTAGGCAGATCAATAACTGTTTAAAAGTCTCCTACTTCTCTAATTACCCCAAACATACCCAAGACTCATACAAGAAGAGAAAAATGAGAGGGATTGGGTAATTGTACCTCTACTCCGCATCTGATGATGATCCTCTCGCGCTTGAAATATTTGCTGACTACACGCCTCCTCCCAAGGATGGCCTGAATTCAAAGATAGACAAACAAAAAGCTAAAAGCATGCAATTCATATACAAATAAGAGTTAGATGTTAGAATAAAAACATAAATCAAATGGAAACATTTGATACACCATGATTTGGGACATGAAAAGTACTTCTTTTATTGATAATACAATGATCACTTACAACCAAAGCCGACTACTGCTCCACAAACCCGGTCCAAGCTCCTCTTCACCAAGATCCAAGTGCACCTCCGTATGGATTCTCCTCTCAACCTTCTTCTTAAGAAGTAAAATGGGTTTCTCATGGAGAAGAAAGGCAAATTGGGGAATTCTGAGGCAATTCTCACAAAAGGGATGCAATTACTTGGGGAAAGGCGGGGATGTGAAATGGGCAGAGTTTCATTGTTCTTATGTCTAGATGTGGAATGATACCCCAAAACCTCCTTTTATATGACAAAAGGATGGTTATTCGGTTGGGTGACGGGCTATAGGAAGTGGATTAGTTGGGAAACTACCCAGTAGCCTGTAATCTCAACGAATTCCTTGCAACTTTTTATTTTTTTGCAACTTTTGCAAGTATACATGGGATTTAGTGGTGCAACAAGCATACATACGTAGGATGTAGTGGTGCAACACACGTATGTACGTGGGCAGTATTGGTGCAGGGCGGGTACATCTTCAAAAAATGAGTTTTTTAGAAGAGCAACTCAGTGATGGCTTGGAAAAAAATGCAAGTAAGAGGGCCAAAGGCCAGGTATGCATATGTAGAGAAATTTAGGGTTATAACATATCCCCCCTAATGTCTGAGGTCAGAAGAGCATATGATGGCTGAAATACATTACAAAATCTTCACCAATGTATGAAACAAGTGAGCCTGGGACCAGAGTTCAGGAGGTGCCATCTGCAAAAATAACAATTGTCTCTCCGAGGAGGGCATACCCATGCTCAGGATGAAATAAATCATGGTTTCCAATCAAATACACTAAAAATCCATGTCATATAACTATATAAAGTGTAGTCGTGAGCAATACACAATGGATCTACATCTCAAAATCAAAGATATACAAGTATATCTTCAAGAAGCGAATAACGCCTGATGGCTGGAAATGAGGTATTCATAGATCGAGAAACAACTTTAAGATCTTCAAAACTCGGGTAGGAGCACAATGTGAGTGTATGAAATTCACTACCCAGAGGTCTTCGACGACTCGTCAGGAAAAGACAAGAGGATCTCAATGATCAGGCAAAGAACTTCACTGATTTTGAACAAGGACTTGATTGGACTTTTGGGATGGCCAGGAATGAGGTCAAGAGACAAACTATAGAAAGGCTGACTCAGTTTGGGTGAAACTTCCCTTGGAAAAAAGCACGATAGATGATCAGACTCAGGCATCATGACATTGACATAAGTTCACGATCCAGGAGACAACACAAACTCTCCATATGTTTGGAAGAGTAACCAAACGAAGGAGGACACATATCTATGTAGCGATAACAACTTCCCAAGGTCATATTAAATCCCAATGCTTGATGAACAAATGAAAGGATGTGCTTTTTCCAAGGGTGACTCTTTGTGCTGCCAAAAAAGAGTACATATTTCCCATCCCCTCTTTTTTTTTTTGTCTTTTTCAATTTTTTAAATAGCTTGAAAAATAATAAAAGAATGCTAGGTTACAAAGGAGGAACGAGTGTTGCAAGGATACTAGTTCCAAGCGCGAGGAACACACTAATTCTCAGAGCAAGGAGACATGTGCAGGAAAAGGATACTCGGGGAAAATTCCTGCATGGTTCAAGGTGTTAGGTCACAGAGGCAAAGTGCTACAAGGCTTGCGTATAAGGCATGCTTCAAAGGTTCAGTTGAGAGAAACATGGAGCCAACATTAGGACAAATACGCAGAGATGCAAATTCTATTAGGAAGACACAATGAAACCCCCTTCAATGTAATTTTAACGAGCCCATAGAAGGTAAGCTCGGTAGTTTTTTCACGTTTAGAGAGTCTGAAAAAACTTAAAAGAAGACTCCACTGGGGTACCTTTTTCGAAAATAGTCTAGTCGGTTCGAAAAAGGGGTAAACTTTCACCGAAAAGACGTCTATTCAAAACCATTTTAACGAGTGTCACAAAGACAACATCACTTGACAATCTTTTCAATTGTAAGGAGTCTTAAAAGAGATTAACTATGGACTCACAACCTTTTTTTGGATTTAGTCTCCTTAGCCTGAAAAAAGTATAAAATTTACTGAGGAGAACTCTCCCGTCAAGATGAATCTCCCAAGGTGTACCTTTTTCCTCCATAATCCACAGGCCGAAAAAAGGGGTAAAATCATGCCAATAGATGTTCTTCTGGAACAATTTAACGAGTGTGAAGGAACAAGGTCACTCGTTGATCTTTTCAATTTTAGGGAGTCTGAAAAGAGCTTAACTATGGACTCCGTGGGGGTTCCTTTTTCGTAAGTAATCTTCGAGGCCCGAAAAAGGTGATAAACCAAAACCAAGGAGAATGTTCTTTTTGCGTAAATTTAGTCTTTCAGGCCCGAAAAATGGTTAAACTTATACCTGAGAATACTCTTCTAGCAAACCAAAGTTCCTAGAGTATACCTTTGTTCGTAAAATTGACCATCCAGATCGAAAAAGGGGTAAACTTCCATCGGACATACGTGCATTCAAGTTTTAGTTTGGCGAGCGTGAAGGGAAACAAGATCGCTTGGAAATATTTTCATGTTTAGAGAGTCTGAAAAGGGATTAAAGAACACTCTAGGGGGTTACTTTTCTCAATTAATCCGATAAGATTGAAAAACATAAATGTAGTCTCGTCGGATGTTACTTTTGGATTCCAAAGCAAGCCTGAAAGAAAAAAAAGCATGCTCATTTTGGGAGTCCCGAGGGTGAGGCCAAGAGTGATGGTGCATCAGACGAATGAGGCTCAAACTCATAATCATGATAGGACTAACAAGGACTCCCGAGCCTAAAGTCGTTAGAGACAACATGGATACCAAAATGCAATAAGGATCTATCTAGGGCATCCATGTAAAGGTAGGCTCTGCCACCTAATTACGACACTTCTAAAGAAATAATGATGGTTCCGTGTCACACTTTGGTGGGATCGATCCTATGGAAAAGAATAAAATATAACGAGACGCAGAAAGTGGAGGTGGAATCCTAACTTATATGCAAAAAGTTGGAAAAAACAACTTTAACCAAAGACCTTTAAAAATGACCATCTCCCAAAAAAGTTATCAAACCAAAAGGCAAAGTGCATTGTAACATCCAATAAGAAACTCAAGAACCAAATTAAATGATTTCTAAGCCAGAAAAAATGACAAAAGGGTTCAAAAAAGTGGCAAAAAAGGGCCAAAAACAAGTCTATAAATAGAAGTTGACAACTCATTTTCACCATTGCAATTTGAAAATTAACCAGAAGGTAAAAAATACCCTTTTGCTAAAAATTTTGATTCTAGGAGCTTTAGAGGATGAAATGAACTTCCTCTTAGACCAAGTAAGTATAACCTCATCCCTCTTGCATTTCTATTCTTCCTTTTAGCATTGTTTTTGGTTTTTTGGGGGTCGTGCTCCCCTAAAAAAGGGTGGCCCTACGTGTACGCGGGATGTCCAAGGACAAATCGCATATGTCCGTGGGAAGAAAATAGTCTACTCATGGACATACGCGACTATGTCCAAAACAACCCGCATACACCCTCAAAAGGATGGAAACATAAAAAAAATGTAAGATCTAACTCCTCCTTTGAACTGTCATGGAATAAGATGTATTTCCACTGGAGGGGAAGGGAACACAAGGAGATCAATATATTGGTCGATGAGGACCCTGCTGCCATTGTCGCATTGAAACAATGCAGGCTATGGAAGTTCTACCGGTTTCCATTTATGAGGGCACAACCCAGGCTACTGAACGCCCTGGTGGATTACTGGCACCCAGACACAGAGGCATTTATGATTGAGGGGAAATTGTTGACTCTGATGACTGAGGATATATACTTCTTGATTGGTCTCTTGAGGAGAGGGGAACCAGTCAATATACGCACATTCCCCCCTGGTCCCTTCAACATCGCAGACTACATCGAGATGCACTGCGAGGCTGACACTAAGAAAGTAGGTTCTCAGGTTCCCATGAACAAGATCACCAACTTGTCACTGAAGGTGATCCTATTGATTATTGGGAGGATCACTAGATCCATGACCCTACACCAGGCCTCCCAGGCACACATGGATTGTGCAATACAATGCCTAGATGCATGAATTTTTTAGTGGAGTATGACCATGATCACTTGCATGAAGAGGAAGCTGACATAGTGATGTGAGAATAGCAACACAAAATTCGAATTTGGCACTAGACTATGCTCGTTCTTCTTTGAGATGGTTCCTATTCTGAGTCCCAGAGAGACTATATGGGGGCATGTGGCCTCCTTCCCAACGATATGCATATGGGCATCATTGCTGCCATGACAGGGGGGAGGAAGGACCATAGAGGCCTTTGATGACAAGTTCTTCGATTGGTGGGAACGACAGATTCCAATGATAGAGGACTACCCCTAGGCTAGAATCAAATTCTCCAGAGATCCAGATATGCCCGTACCTCCCAGAGAAGAGCGAGGAGAGTTAGGTACGTTTTTTTAAAGTTATTTAATTTTTAGTTTCTTTTATGTATATCATTTTTTATATCTATCAGAGTATTCACAACTATGTATTTGTTATGTACATATGTGGGGCCAATGCGCCCGACAGAATTCTCGAGGAATAGGTGACGTCCTCGAACAGAGGCAGTACCAGTAGCAGTCGACAGACCAATGACTGCAGGGGGACCTCCAGCCGAAGAGGCTGAGAGAGTTTTGAGACAGCTGGAGCGGAACCTCACTGTGCTCACTCATGTAGTTCCCATGGCTGAGATCGAGGATCTCCTGCCATCCATGCAACCTCATGTAGTTGGGGTTCCACAAACTTTGGTCCAACTTTTCCGGTGTTTGGCTAATGTTGTTGTTCACTACGGTAGGGCCAATAGGCCCCAAGATTAGATAGGTTGGAATTATTATATGCTGAGGGATTTTTTTGTATATTTTTTAGGGCATAAGCCTTGTGATGTATACTGGATTATTATTTTTTGAGGCATTCTCGCCCACCTATGTACTCTGACAATTTTTGAGATATATATATATATATATATATACACACATCATTTATGCCTTATGGATCACATTTCTTTACAAATGTTTGTACATGTGTATTTGTGTGCTTCTTTTTAGTGTGTGCAACATGCCAATCTAATACTTGATTGGCTAGAGTATCTGTGATTTGATTTAATATATTAGGAACATGGATATACGTAATGTAATCAAAACAAAATTATAAGAGATGTACCCTAAGGAAAAGTCGGTGTAAAGTAGGATCATAAACACGGTAAATTCCATTTAACTGGGACAAAACTAGATGATCATCTAAGTAGACTCGGAGGTAAGAAATGCCATGTGACAAAGCGTCATGAAGAAACTCTATCATTGCCCTGTACTTGACGACATTGTTTGTGGCATCACCTAGACAGATATCTCCGAAAGAGAGAAACTGGCCTTGAGGCGTGAAAATCACCCAAGCTGCGAAATCAAGCCTCTGAGTGTGTCAGTTAGCGCCGTCTATGATCCCAAAGAACACCTCTGATTCACTTGACATCTATCATAGTGAAAAAGATGACATAAATAACAACATGTCCATAAAACAAAAAGACAAAAAAATGTACAATAACTATACATATGTACAAGAAGTTACCGAAGCGACCAACCTAAGAGTAATACTTCTTGAGGTAGAGCCCATTTATAGGCTCTACCAAAGAATTTCCCTCAAAGTCAACTAGACAATAAGAGCCCTTCTTTAATACCTCTTTCACAATGAAAGGTCTGAACCACATGGATTTAAACTTGCCTGCCCCCAGGGAATCCTTATCTTGGTCGTAGACCAGGACAAGGTCGCCTTCGGAGAAAATCCAAGGATGAACAGACCGATCATATTGAAACTTGACTCGTTGCTTGTGAGCCTCATTGGCCAAGGCCGAATCACGACATTTTTCATCGAGTTTCTCAAGATGTAATAGGCATTCCTAAAGTGGTGAAGTGTCTGAAAATAACTCTACTAACAAATTCAAAGATGAGATCTGACACTCAATAGGAAAGACTGCTTCCATCCCGTAAACGAGTTGAAAATGTGAGAAACTGGTGGTAGTCTTTACCGATGTTCAGTATGCCCATAAAACTTAGTACAACATCAAATGCCAATTTGACTTGGAAAAATTGATCATTCTCTACATAATAGTCTTGAGGGAATTATTCACAGCTTCCACCTGACCATTCACTTATGGGTAGTAGGGTGATGAATGCTCTTGCCTCAACCCAAGATTTGATGTTAACCTAAACATCATTTTGTTCTAGAAGTGACTGCCATGGTCAGTGACAATCTCCTTCGGTATGCCAAACCTTGCTACTATCTGGTTAAAAATGAAGAGAGTTGTTGTTTCTCCATCATTGTTAAACATTGTCATAGCCTCGACCCACTTTGTGAAGTATTCTACTGCTATGATGATATAACGATGCCCCTTGGATAAATCCAGGTGTCATGTAGTAAAATCAATCCCACACTTGGTGAAGGGACCAACAACAATGACGGGAAACATAGGAGCAAGATGTTCCCTTATCTTCTGAGAAAAGATCTAACACGAGTGACACTTCTTAAATGAATCAACGCAATCCTTGATTAACGTAGGCCAAAAGTAACCGACTCGTAGAATCTTTTGGGCTATTGCCAACCTAGAAAAATGACCACCACATGCTCCAGTGTGGAAGTTGTTAATAACGAGTTCTGCTTCCTCATGTATAAGGCACCAACGAATAATGCAATATACACCTTGACGATACAAAGTGTCATTGAGTATGAGATAGTTTCGTTCCTGATGGAGAATTCATCGACGTTTCTCGCGAGAAGCAGAAGCAAGGCACTTCAAAGTCTGAAGATATACTAGTATATATCCATACCAGGGGTTTGAAGATGTGATTAGAAAAAAATCTCCTTTTATAGGCGATTCTTTGGGCGTAACATCACTTGATTCGACTGGTAGAGCTGAAATAAGTTCCGCAGAGACCAACGACTTTTTGGATTTCGTGGAAACAAAATCCAAGTCAAATTCCTGGAGGATTACAATCCATCTACTAATATTTCCGCCAATGATGCGTCGTGTCAACACATACTGAAATGGATTCACAACCGCAATGACAGTGGTCTTGCGAAGCAGAATATAATGATGGAACTGCTGGACAACATGCACTATTGCCAACACAATATTCTCAACATGGGAATAGTTGAGTTCCAACCCAACCAGGCCTTAGATCAGGTAATAAATCACATTCTCTTTGAGTAGATCGTCCTCTTGAACCAAGACCATACCGATGGTCGACTCTGCGGTGGACAAGAACAATAAGAAATATTTATTATAATTGGGAGGCCGGAGCAGAGGGGTAGATGTGAGGACGCATTTCAACGCTTCAAAAGAGTGTTGAGCAGCTTCATCCCAACAGAAAGGGACTCCCTTTTTTGATAAATGAATGAACCCTTTAGTGATCTTGGCATAGTTTGTGATAAAATGCCGAAGAAAGTTCCCTTTCCCCTATAAGCTTTGAAGATGGGGGACTGTGCATGGGGAGGCAACCAAATTATTACCTCAACCTTAAGAGGATTGATCATGATCCCTGTTGTCGAAAATATGAAACCTAAAAGATGACCCGACGTCACGTAAAAACTGCATTTGTTAGGATTCAAGCGAATCCAATAGTAGCGACATTGGTTGAAGATTAGTCAGAGGTGTGTGACATGATTAGATCTCTTGCGAGAGCGTGAAACTAGATCATCAAGATAAGCCTCGACTATATGTCTAAGGTCGTGGAAAGAAAAAGACATGGTCCATTGAAAAGTGGCTCCAACATTCTTCAGGCCAAAAGGAATCTTACGATAATAAAATGTGCCCCATGGACATTTAAAAGTTGTTTTATGCTGGTCCTCAGGTTTGATCTGAGTCTAGTTATATCCCAAAAAACTATCCATGAATGAAAAGACCTCACAGCCCACACATTCATCGACAATATGATCAATGAATGGGGTGGGGAAGTTATCCTTTGGAAAGGCCTTGTTCAAGTCAAGAAAGGCCATGCACACATGAATCATACCCTATTTTTTGTTAACCAGAACGATATTTGACACCCATTGCGTCAACTGTATGGGGTAGATGAAACTGGCTTTAAGCATTTTCTCTACTTCAGCCTTAATAGTTGTCGCTTTCTGAGGATTCACCGGACGAAGCTTCTATCAGACCAACTTGTCGTCAGGATAATTTGTTATCTCATGTTCGACAATTAATGGATCAATGCGTGGAATTTCCTCATACGACCAAGAAAAAACGTCTTGAAATTCCTTAAATAAGTTTGTATAGATTCAAATCTCTTCGGGGGAGCAGTCCACTCTGACGAAAACATTCTCCATGACGCCAAGGGTTCTGGAGATATCTACAGGGATCATTTCAACGATACTTTCAATATTACCCTCAGCGTAAACTGTGTGCATAGCCAGAGGATTAATAGAACAAGACCTATCTCTAGTCATAGTCAACACAAATTGACCTTCCTCTATTCTTCTTAACTCCGGGAGGAAATAAGATCTATGATGGAGATCATCCCAGGGTCTGTCCAGACTAGTCAATGCCTCTATAATCACCTCATCAGAGGGAAAGACCAATTCTAAATAATCTGTAGTGGCGAGGGAACCTTGAGCCCAAATAGGCTCGAGCATTGGATCTAACTCCTATGAGGGAGTCAGATCGGGGTTGGTCAAAGATTGTTGGAAAATACTATCCACAACTTCTGCCACGGACAAGGGCATGGCCATGCAAAAATGACCTATCCTTTCCATCATGTCCAATGGGGAAGGAAGAGTCCACGAACCATGAAAGTAAGTCATTCGGAATGACAACACTTGAAAAATATCATCCCTAGGCTGGTCGGGGGCAGCCGATATAAGATTGACATCGCTAGAAGGAGGCGAGTAATAGAAAGTACCCATCAATGGTGGGCACAAATCAACCCCTATGTTGAATATTCTGGGATGAGGGTTATCAATCATCGATACCATGGATGCCCCCGATGAAGGGTCAGGATGGGAGAAAGACAACTGGTCAATGGTTATGATTCAGCCCTCGTGTGGAAAAAAAAAACCCAAAAAATTGTGGCAACCACATCATGCATTTCATAGGTCCAATTCCTTCCTAACATAAGGTTGTAGTCAAGAGGCTCATTGACCACTTCAACTTCGACGCACACGGTCTTCCCTCCTAATTGCACGACGAAAGAAGGGATGATTCCATGTGGTCTGAACGAACGACCGTCGAAAGCAGTAAGCATAATAGGCGAAGGAGATAAAATGGGTTGGCCAATGGCCTTCCAACATGCCAACGACATCACACAAGTTGAGGTGCCCTCATCAACTACTGTAAGGAAAATATTCCAGGTAAAATATTTTGTGGGGTAATCCACTACTATATGAAATGAAACGTGGCAAGGGAGATGATGTTTCAAGTCATTCGTATCAAGAATGATCGTTCCCAAATTAAAAGTCCTTGCAGATCCCAAGGCAGATAATAGAGCCTTTCTCTGCGAAGGGAAGCTCTTGAGGACCTCCAAATCAGACACCGCACAGGGGGTTTGTGACAAATCCTCCACCACAGAGTATTTCTAGGTGGATCTTGCGTTCGGATTATGAGACTATTTCTTGAATTCCCCTTTCGGGATGCATGTCATTGTTTCTCCCATCGTCTTCTAAATATGGAGAGGAACAGATGGGTTTACGGCTTCTTTACTCCTTTCAGCAAATTCCAAAATTCCGTAATCATGTGCCCTGGTTTCTATATAAGTGTCACCTTTCATCATGTAAACATTTGCGACCAAAGGATTACTAGAAGACACAGGGGATCCCTAACTGCCCCCATATGCGCTCGAAGAGGCTTGAGTCATATTTTTCCCATGTGGAAATGGGTTYGTTAGCACAACAAGATGTTGTTGTGCCAATAAAATTTGGGCCTCTGCAAGTCAATGGAATAGGTGAGTTGGATGGTCCTCCGTGCAAAGGTTACATAGATACTTTGACTTTCTCTTCTTTGTGTTTCCCCCACCAGCATTATTRTTAGGTTTCTTATCCCCTTTACCCTTTTTGTTTCRTTGTTTTTTYTTTTCCTTCAGGCTGCTGGTTGGCCTTCGGGTTCATCAAATGCACACTATGTATGTCTGATGTTTGGGTAGGGGGAGAAGYCGAACCATAGGTCTGGCTGGCCGCTGTCTACTGTATCGACAATTGTTGCAATTTATTTGAAAACTGATCAATGGACTTTCCTTGTGCTGAACCAACTATACCATCGACATGTGGCCCAKAATTTTGTCTGGCCTTTTCAAGGATGGACARTGGTGCATCTRGAAAAATATCATAGAGTAAACCAGATTGAGAGTATATCAGTTCGAKCTGTTGCGCTCTCKTTATCACCTCCTCCTCTGAAAACACTCCCAAAGTTGCAACATCCTTGGATAAAACTGGTACCAAATACTTTAGGAACCACTCCAACAAGAAATCTGGTGGGACCTGTACCTTAATCAAACTCTTCCAACACCAACATTCTCAGATGTGATCCAAGATATGATCGACCTTAGTCTTCTCAAAGTTGGCCAACAATTCGGTGTCGACATCATATCTCATGGGTAGTTGGAAATGGTTTAGGAATACCATCGCCAAGTCACTAAAGTAAGAATATCTTGAGCGGTCGAGCTTGATGTACCATTTCACAACACCCCTGATAAGAGTGCATTGAAACATGCACAACTGTACGGAGTCGTCTCGCAGTGATTTTGATGAGCACCATAGGTGGAAAGTTGTCACGTGATCACTTGGATCTTCGCCAGGCTTGCCTTCGAATTTCGAAATATTCGAGGGAAACTTAGTCGACATGGGGGGCCAACACAGATCATGCCAAATTGGGTTGTTAATCAACCTTGACAAGTTTGGAAGATGTAAAATTTCTAGAAATGGTAGTTTGGGTTGGGTAATATGTACATGAAAAAGGGGGCCTGGAGTTTGATTGGCACCAGGTTGCCAGGAAAAGTTGGGTTGATGGCCAGGTTTTTGGTAGACACCATGGCATTGACCAGCATACAGAAACTATGTTTGCTAGGATATCATCGGTTGATTCGCGTAATTGGATGACGGGGTTGGGCGGGGATTACTCCCTGCATTGTGTTCCAAAGATTTTGGAAGGGGTTTCCCCCTGTTGATCCAACGAGCATAGGTACTGAGCCTTTCCTGGGGTTCCATTGACCATGGAAGGGGTTTCCCCCAGTCGACATCCCTTACGAGGGAATTGATCCCTGCCAAGGATTCCAAACTCCTTGTGAGGATAAAACTCCTGTACTTGCCCCCTATGTAGGAATAGTACCCTGCACATGATTCTGTTGTCCAAAACCAAGATTTCCCCCGGCCTAGATGACAGCTGACGAAAAAATGTTATTACCAAATGCGTCGAACAAAGAGAACGACATGGATCCCACCGACATGGTGTAAGAAGAAAGTCCTAGAATTCCTGCTCCAAACAAGATGTAGTTCGTACTCGACCCGATGGGTTGCTTGAAAACACTGCCGAGCAAGGGGGACGAAGAAGGTATATGAACCCACCGTAAGGGATAATGTTATAGGAGTCTGAGGTCCCCCAATGGGCCCTTACATGGGAGATTTTGAGATCCCTGACCCCAGAACCATGGTATTTAGGGTGGAGTAGGTAAGGACGGAGTTCAAATCAAATCTAGGCATCCCATATGAAAATGGAGGTCCCGTCACACTTTGTGTGAACAGAGCAGTGGTCACTACCGATAATGGAATCAGATCACTACCTGAAGTAGAGGGGGTCGAGACCACTATGGTCTGAACTGACGAAGGTGGGTTAGGAGGAAACATGCCCCCCATGGTGGTAGTCGAAACGAGAGTATGATAACTCCTGGATGAAGTAGCAAAATTTTCTTCCATAGCTTCTTGTAAGACTATCTAACACTAGTAAGTGGTTACCCTCAGAGGGATAAATTGTACCAAAATGGGCACCGACAAGTTAGTGATCAAAGGGTTGGCTAGCCTGAGAGCTTCTCCTCCTAGGTCAGCAACAATAGGTTCATCCGGATTCGAGTAATCTCCTCTCAGAGAAGGCTCAAGCACTGTTTCCCGTGTCTCGGTCGCTTCGTATGACCCTTGTTGGTCAAGTCTTCACTGTAATAGTGGAGGTGGTGGCTCTAATGCAACCGACGGTAGGCCCATAAGCCTTCGTAATCAACAGATCTCTTGATCTTCCACTTTGTGAAAATATCAACGACAAAATAAGGCTTTAACTAACGTTTAAAACCAAACACACACTAAAAAAGTTCCTACAAGATAAACCAAGCAAACCACTACCTAGTTGGAAGAATAGTGACGCCAACCATCACTAAAGAAACTTACCGGTGCAAGTGCAACTTGAACATGAAATCACCCTCTGGGTATACTCTGCAAAGTGTGACCTGACGTCTACCCTAGGTACTGCGGTATACCCCCACAATCACCTGTGTAAGTCCCTATAATAAAGGCAACTAAGTTGCTAGCTCGCAAACAGTCACCAGACGGGTACAGTCGACAGTCGGGTGGACCACAATGAGTAGGATAACAATTCTGAAACCTGCCAAGGGTATCAAAAGCACGTGGTCCGAAAGACAACTAAGAATCTCGAACAGATTCGAGGTCCATGAAGCTCCATAGGCAAATGCGAGCGATAGTATCCCATGAAAGATCCTCAATATGAGTTTCGCACTACGTTTAGTCCAACTTTGGAGGGGTTATCTCTGCCGCCTTTCCTCACATGACCTCATGTTTATCCCCTATGTTAGAGGGGGGTCCTAGATAACTTTCACGTCACTAGAATTTTAACACTCCCTAGTTCTGACTCTGATGTTTGTTTAAAAGCCTTGAAGAGTTTCCTCTCCAACCTAATTCAAGGCTCTAACCCTAAACTAGTTGATTGACCCTACAAACATAAAAGTCTAGTTAATTTTAAATTTAGCGTTCATTTTAATGGATTTTTTTAAATCAAATGATATGGAAGTGAAACTAGTGATATTTTTGAGAGATGAAAAGAGGAGAAATAAACGAAATTCTGAAAGAAAAATTACTTCTAGTGAAAAATAAAGATTTACAACTAGCTCTTTGTAACCAACTTTTTCATAACTAACGTTTTTCAAGATCTTTAAAAAGAAGACCTAAAACGAAATTCCGCTCGACTACGAGCTACTTAAGTTCTAAGAAATTAGTAAAGAACTTAAAAAATGAACTCTTTTCCCTTTCAAGTAAGATAACTAACTCCAACTACTTTACCAAACTAAGAATGATTTTTTTTTTTGAAAATGCTTCAAACATGAAAAACTTGAAATAAATATTTTTCTCTTTTCTTTAAAGCAAATGAAAGGGGGGAAAGAAATACAAGACAAGACTGAAACTGACCTTCAGCCTACTATGGATTGTAGGGAGTCACTAAAGACACCAAACAAGCTGATCAACAAACTCAAAGACTCGCCTAACAAACTTTCAGAAGTAAACACAAGAAATCTTCAAAAAGACAAGCAAACTGACATGTAACCTAAGCTATGAATGTAAAAATAGAGACACTGAACTCTATCAAGAAAACCTAAGAAGTAAAACCTCAATCGGGAAAGAGGTTGGCTGCCTCTTTTTCAAAAACAGTTTCCTGAACCAGGTACGCTTCTGTTGTTTTAGCAGCCTGCATATGTACGTAAGTTGTTTACTAGATAGGGCGTGTATGTACGTGGGATGACCCACTGTAGGGCGCATACACCTCTGTAATTCCTTTAAAATAAATAAAACAGAAAGACTTAAAGGGAAGGGAGAAATAGTATGGCACCAACATGTGACGAGAATCCCTTAAAAGAATCAATAGACTCAATAGAAACTTGAAAGGTACAAGAACCAATCAGACACCCAAAAAATCCCCTAAAACCCTAGAGGCTTCCCTAGTATGTTCACCAATTATGCTAGCGAGAAAACCCCCCTATGGCTACACCAGGGTTTACAATGTAGGCATATCAATAACCGTTTAAAATTCTCCTACTTCTCTAACTACCCTAAAGATACCCAAGACTCATACAAGAAAATAAAAATGAGAGGGATCATGTAATTGTATCTCTACTCTGCGTCCTATGATGATCCTCTCGCGCTTGAAATCTTTGTTGACTACATGCCTCCTCCCAAGGCTGGTCTGCATTCAAAGATAGAAAAACAAAAATCTAAAAGCATGCAATTCATATACAAATAAGGGTTATATGTTAGAATAAAAACATAAATCAAATGGAAACATTCGATACACCATGATTTGGGACAGGAAAAGTACTTCTTTTATTGATAATACAATGATCACTTACAACCAAAGCGACTACTGCTCCATGAACTTAGTCCAGGATCGTCTTCACCAAGCTCCAAGTGCACCTCTGTATGGATTATCCTCTCAACCTTCTTCTTAGGAAGTAAAATGGGTTTCTAATGGAGGAAGAAAGGCAAATTGGGGAATTCTGAGGCAATTCTCACAAAAAGGATGCAATTACTTGGGGCAAGGAGGGGATGTGAAACGAGTAGAGTTTCAYTGTTCTTATGTCTAGATGTGGAATGAGACCCCAACACCTCCTTTTATATGACAAAATGATGGTTATTCGGTTGGGTGATGGGCTATAGGTGGTGGATTAGTTGGKAAACTACCCAATAGCCCATAATTTCAACGAATTCCTTGCAACTTTTTATTTTTTTGCAACTTTTGCAAGTATACATGAGCTATAGTGGTGCAACAAGCRTACGTACACGGGCTGTAGTGGTGCAAMAAGTGTATGTACGTGGAMAATATTGGTGTAGGGTGCGTACATCTTCAAAAAATGAGTTTTTTTAGAAGAGGAACTTAGTGATATCTTGGGAAAAAATGCAAGTAAGAGGGCCAAAGGCCAGGTATGCATATGTAGAGCAATTTAGGGTTATAAAAAGAAGGAATTTAGAAGGTGCACTTGGAGCATTGTCAAGAGGATCCCGAACCAGGTTCACAAAGCATAGGCCTGCAAAGGTTGTAATTTCCAATCTTTGAGTATTGAATAAAAAAACCTCTTTTCCCTGTCCCAAATGATGGATTTTATGTCTTTTCTTTGATTTATACATAACAATTTATATCTAATCCTAATTGATGAATATAAATAATATGGATGTAGCATTGTTTTCCTAGTTGTGGATGCAGGTCATCTTTGGGAGGAGACTTGCAACCTTGAGAGTTACAAAGCTTGAGGAGGTCAACACCAAACATTGGATTAAAGGTACAATTTATGACTTACTCTTTTCATTGCTTTCTTTTCATCCATTTTGGAATGTTTGGGGTAGTGTAGGAATTAGATTGACTTTTAAGAGAGTCATTTCTCTGTCTATACTTAGAACCCTGGTATAGTTATAGGGGGGTTTTCCCATTAGCAGTCCCATATGCTATTGTTAGCATCGTGGATGTTAAATTTTCTTTCCTTTTTTTTTTTGACTTTGGTCTGTTTATTCTAGTTATTAGACTAAATGTTGCATATCTAACTAAATACAACTTTTTCTAATTTTTTTTACCTTTTTATTTCTTAATTTTAATTCAAATATAATAAATTAATTTGATGTTGCATATTTAATTATTGAAAGATTTAAATAAATTTATTGATATATGATGTTTATTATTTTATATGTCTTCTAAATTTTAATTAAGTTTTTGGAATAGGTAGTTAGTTACATAGGACTTTGAGTTAATTCAAAAATAATTATAATTGGATATAAATAAATTCATTATATTATTCTATATGTTTTCATAATTTTAGTTGAAGTTTCTTAGCAAGATTGTTAGTTAGATAGAACTCCAAGTTCATTCACAAAGAGTGCTAATTGGATTTAGAGAACTTAAATTAAAACAATTAAAGAATCATATAAGTTCAATTTTTAAATAAAAAAATGATATCTATTATTAAATATTAAAAAAATACATTTTAATAATTTAATTAATTAATAATATAATGTTATTAAATTTAAATATATTATATTATAATATATTATAAAAATTTAAAAATTATTTACAATTTTTTTTTTTTTTTTTTAAAATCATCTAATTATTGTTGAAGAAATTTTAATTAAAGCAAATTTCACTAATAAGAATATTCTTCCAATCAAATAATTTATCACTTATGTAAATTTGGTCTTTTGTTAGGTCATTAGATTAACAATTTTGAAATTAATCTTTCCACCATTTAAAAGTCATTTGCAATTGCAAATGGAAAAATTAAATCTCATATATATATATATATATATATAAATAAATTTTGATTCAATCTAAGAAACATTTTGTGGTCTACCCATGTTTCCTTGAGTTTTATTTTTTGCATTTTGTCATTTTCACCCAAATACAACTTTATTTACTTTTCTATTTCCTAAGTTTTCACTCAAGTAAACTTCTTGTAATAAATTCTTTTATATTAATTTTAAGTTAAATATAGCTTTGATTGTTATATCAATTCAAGTCATTTGACTCATATATAACCAAACACAACTTCGTATATATTTCCATTTCCTCGGTTCGATGACTTTCTTTGTTATGTTAATTAAATTTATGACAATATTGTATATCTAATTACATAAGAATTAAACTAAACTTTGAGCTTTGAACTATATAAGTATATAGTTATTATCTTAAAACATTTTCAAGAGGTAGGTATAAGTAGCTTTTCTGTTATTTTCACTTGCTTCTATTTTGATTGGCTGTAGAGTTTAGGGTCTCAGGGTCTAATTGTCAGGTGCCGATGTAAGTCTAGGGAAATGTGACTGATTAGAGCTTTAGTCATAAAAATAATTAATACATATGTCATAAAAATAATTAATACATATGTCAACCCAAATAACCCTCTGACACTCAGATACTCTCTTGAGGTCTCCCTACATACTCTACCCAGGTCCCCTTGCAGTTTAAGTATTGCATCAAGGGAAGCTTGCATGTCTCGTTGTGGCCATTTGCATGAGTGCTCTTACCTTCACTGCCTTTCCCACTGCCCCACACAATGCTAGATATTAACCTAAGTGGGTATTTAAGAACATATTCAATAACAACTCCAGTGCCCTGCACAATGCCAAATATTCACCTAAGTCAGTTTTTAGGCACAGATTCAATGACAAAAGAATAAGCATGGTATTCGGCCTTATATTCTCTATCCCTAAATTTAACATTTCAATTTATGGTACAAATATATATCTGTATGTCCCTAAATTTAACCTTTCAATTTACTGGTACAAATATATATATATATATAAAAGTTGTATGTATCCTTGAGGAGGAGGAGGAAATTTACGAAACCTTCTATTGTCTGAATTTCGCACATAAACATAAGAAATTGGAGGATTTATTAAGCTTGATGTGTCCACGACCATAAAAAATTGGAGGATTTATTGGGCTTGTTGCGTCCCCGACCATCGACAGATTATTTTCGGCCATCACCAGATTATTTCTGGCCATCAGTAGATTATTTCCGAAGCATCGCTATAAGTAATTGTCCTGAACTATTTTTGAGGATTTTGTTGCATAAATGGTGGCATTTTGGAAAAACAAAGGTCACACGTGGTAGCATTAGATTGGTATACAAATTTCCTAGGTACTGCAATTAATATTCAAGAAGATATGTTGCAAATGAGGAATTGCAACAAAAGTCATTGATTTGCCTCATTTGACACACATAAAAAAGAAAACAATATATTCTTCTTGCCATAGAAGAAAAACATAGTCGATAGAAAAGGCACTCTTTGGGCCAGAACAAATTACTCAAGCCAACAGAAAAGGAGAAAAAATAGTGGAATACAAGCTAGTTTAAGGCAAGAATATAAAAAATCACAGAGGGCAGCCAAGGGAATTTAGTTAGGTGAAAACGATGTATTGGAGTTTTGATTTCATAGTAAATCAAGCTAGAGAGAAGGTAGCACAAACAAAGGTGAAAGTAGGAAAGCTTACCTAGTTGAAGCATCACTAGAAAAGGGTTATTATTCTTAAAACCTATTCAAAATATTGATAGAATTTTAATCTCCAATACATATAGAAACCTTCAATCAATGACATATCTAGTAAAACAAACAAAAATCTACATGATCCTAAAATCGATAGTAGAACCAGACCTATTTTGCAAAGGGTGTTGTCAATGTTCATGAGAGTTTTTAAAAGGAATTCGAAGGTCACTTGACTGAGCTCGAACACGAACATGCCAGTGTTGAAGTATGGAGAATGTGGCTATCCTAATTCGATGGGCCATGGCCCATGACATCTTATCTAGGCACTGCTAACAATATCCAATCTTCTACTATGGGGTATGACTCCATGTCTTCTTGCAAAATAAATCCATAACCGCATGTAAATATCCATCTTGCATGTTGAAAAGGATGTTAGTTTGGTCAAAGACTTGGATGTCTACGTCTAGATATACCATCTTGTTGTCAAAGACATGGATTTATGCGTCCAGATATACCATCTTGTTGTACTCCTCAAACTGCCCACCACCCAAAAAAAGATTCTTAATAACTATATGAACGTGTTTAGGAAGGATACCATTGTTAAAATCTATGCATGTATCAAGAGTTGCAGACAAAGAAAATAATGGAAAATATCTCCCAAATAAAGAGTTTATAGTAATTGAGGATATAATAAGGCATTGTGAATTTCACTTGATTGGGGGGATGGATGGGTTGAATATGGAGAACAATGCAACCTTGTATGTGAATTTACAACTGATGATACTCTGGAACATCGGCCAAAACAAAAATGACAAGAGGATATGCACTCTTCACCTTCTGCAATGTTAAGAACCAAATATCAATATAGTATAGAAAAACCTCAGAATCAACGCCTTGAAAAAGAGACAATTTTAGATAATAAGCCTCTTCGAGGGGGCAACCTCCTTTTACCCCACTTAAATGTTCAATTACAAGATGATTCAAAATTAAAATGTCTCCTTGGTATATATAGGAGACTAGGAGGTATAATTACAACTAATGGCCTAAATCCGACATAAATACAATAACATTACTAATATAATATGCCCCAATTAAGGGGTAATGAGCCAATATTAGGGCTTAACATGCCCCTCCCCTTGAGACAAGTGTTGTCCGCAATGCTTGAGTAACTCTGGATGCTTCTGTATAAAATACTCATCTTCCCAAGTGGAATCTCCAGCCGATAGTTTCCTCCATTTAATGAGATACTCTGGAATGGATCTATTCCTCAGCTGGCGAATTCTTATGTCAGTGATGGCTTCAGGCTCCAATATTATTTTTCCTTCCTCGTCAAGTTCTGGCAATATAGTTTGAACTGGGATCTTGTTTCCTATAACCTTATTTAAGCATGAAACATGGAAAACTGGGTGTACTCGTGAAGATGCAGGCAAATCCAATTTGTATGCCATATTACCAATATTTTGCAACACCTTATAAGGGCCATAGTACTTTGCTTATAATTTATTATCCTTCTTGGCTTGCTTGAGGGACATCTATTTGTATGGTTGTAGTCTTAAAAACACCCAATCCCCTACGTCAAAACTTCTTTCACTACAATGTTGATCTGCTTGTTGTTTCATACGATTCTGTGCCATGGTCAGGTTGTCCTTTAAGATTTGGAGAACTTGTTGTTGATTATTGATGTGATCTTCCACTGCTTGAACCTTAGATTTTTCTTTTAGAGAAGAAGTGATGGAAGGAGGGTGGTATCCATAAAGTGCCATAAATGGTGTCA
>ML781349.1:795852-808220 GCA_009831015.1 Picea engelmannii | reverse complement strand
GCAAAAGAAAAACCGTCTAAGCAACTGAAACGCCAACCGATCAGGAATCATGAATCAGTTTTGCTAACTGATTCGTAACTGATGAATTAACTGTGAGAGAGAACAATAGCCCTCCGATAATATTCAAGTTTATCTTCACCGTTGGATGAACTTTATTAATCTTGCCTTTAAATCAGGTTTCGACATTTTGGCATTCCTGTGGCCAAGAGTCTTGACACTTCATGTCGTGATCTCCAAAACTCCGATACAGAGATTTTCTGCGCTAGCTCCTTCCTCTATATGACCATGGCCATGACCAAGCGCTTATGCATAAAGTGATTTTCATGAATTTGCATTTCATGAATCTGGAGATGAGGCATCTCGACTCTCCAAGTCACGATCCCCAAAACTCTGAAATGGAGTTTATCTGAACTGACTCCTTCCCTTCTCGTGACCACCGATAGTGACCATAGGCTGTGCCAAAAGGCTCTTCATATTTCGCAAGTTTATAAACTTCATCGAGTCTGATCAACGGTTGAAATCTCCATAGATCCGACGGTACAAAGCTTATCACGATCTCGCATCTTGCGAGTTTCCACACCATGCTCCGTTGAATCCAAGTCAACGACTTGTCCTATGATTTGACGGTCCAGATCTGATCTTAATTCAATGGCTCAGATCATATCGTGATTTCTCATATCGCGATTTTGGCGTTCTTGTGGTTATGTTTCTTGCCTCTCCAAGTCGCGATTCGTGAAACTCCAAAATGAAGTTGGATCAACGGTCTAGATCACACCTTGATCTGACAGCTGCGATTAAATCGTGATTTCACATATCGCGATTTTTACATTCCTGTGGTATTGTTTCTTGCCTCTCCAAGTCGCGATAAGAGAAACTTTGAAATGGAGCTTAGATCAACGGTCCACGATCTTGATGAATCTACGATCCAGATCTCATCGTGAATTCGTGTCTCGCGATTCCTTCGATGGATATTTTTGTCACTCCAAGTCACGATAGGTGAAACTCCGAAATGGAGCTTAGATCAACGGTCCACATCTTTTGGTGTATTGACGGTCATGATCTTTTCATGATTTCGCAAGTATTCATTGTGTCTGCATCAGGATTTCGAGATTTCGTGAACTTGCTTCACCTTGCACTTTTAAGGATCATGCAGATTCTCCTAGATCCTATGATGGTCGATCCTCGTGCTCAGATCTAACACCTGAGATCTATCCTCCATATCTGTGTGCTCTTCTTGTCTACATTGAGATCTGACAGTCATCAGGAATTCTGAATTGTCGATCCAATGATCACTGTTACTGCTCCTCCCCCATTATCACTGTGCTGCTGATCATGCTGATCTTTGCCATCGCTATTCTTGCCAACAGTCCTCTGCACTATCTCTTCTGAGATTATTTGAATCTTCTGTGCAGTGTCTTCTCATAATGCCCATCTATTACATACTTTCTGTACTCATGCCATCTTTATTGTTGTACTTGCCATCAATGACAAGCATTCACTATCTGTTAAATATTTGCCAACATGGTCCCCGTTATTTCTCTTTTCTTGGAATATTTATAAATCTATATCATTAGTAGTTTTATTATTTTTAATGATTTGAGTGTGATTTTTATAGATAAATAATTGCATAATTTGTAGATGGCCTCCAATATTAGACACATCAATTTCAAATTAAATTCCCCTGCCTTCCAAATCTCTTCCAATTGTATTCAACAACTCAACAATCAATGAGTACTGAGATTGAAGAATGCACAGTTGAAAATATTACCTCAAGAAATCTTAGACACATCGGTTTCAAATTAAATTCCCTTTCCTTCCAAATCTCTTCCAATTGTATTCAACAACTCAACAATCTGTGAGTAATGAGACCGAAGAATGCATAGTTGAAAATATTACCTCAAGATCTAGGAGATATGGGAAATGGTTTGCAGGAACTAACATTTTCAAATTGCCAATATCTAGAGGAACTATTGGGATCAGTTTCAAGGCTTGGATCCTTAACCATTTTTTTCAAACTTTCCTGGCAGGGACTAAGCTGCCATGCAACCCTTGTTTATAATAAGTATATATTTTTAAATTTATTTTTTAAAAATAAGTTTTATTATCAAATTTTAATTCATATTAAATGGTGTATAAATTTAAAAATTGCAAACGGATGATGTAAAGCCTATTCAACATTGGGTATATGTTGAATGTTAGTTAATAAATTTGTTCCAAACCCTTGGGAATATTATATATAGATTTTAGAATAAATAATAATGAGTCTCTTTTGTTTATTATCAGTTTATTTGATTTTTCATTTTCAAATTCTTGATAGTATTTATTTCAAAATTATATTTAAAAAACCAAATAAATAAAAAAAATAAAAAAAAGCGATAAATTCATTGAGAATGTCTTGATCCCCCGACATCCTGGTATACCCAATGGACAAATTTGTTAAACACCAGATCACATCTCACCATAAGTTAAGGTTTTAATAAAAGTTTCCCTATCTCCCGATACCCCGACTAATCCGATGATATGATTCTACTGGACTGGTCATGTTTTTGCCTGATAACCTGGTCAAAATTTTCCCTGATCTGTCTATTTCCTGATATCCCCGATTTGCTAATATCCGAATGAGAAATGAGAGTTTAATACCAGATCAATTTTTTTTGTTCGGATTGATTTTTAAGTTTTAATCCTCGACACCATGATACTTGGTCTCCCGATAGTACTGGATCAAGATTTTCTTACCATAATTCACTTTCAAAATATTTCTTGATCTCCTAGTATCACGATTCTCTGTTATCGTGGTGATCATGCGCCCAAAATACATCGGATTAGATGTTACTCTTAGGTTCATGCATTTTCTCTTCAATAAAATCCTCGATCCTTAGTGCCATGATTAAATCATAAAAAACTAACTAAAACTCCAATAAAAGTAATAAGCATGTCATATCAGACTTCACCTTTTGTAGATACAAGTCTAGTTCTTTTAACTTCCCGGTGACTTGGTACTCGATTTCGAACTTTCTCTTGCAGGTTCAAACGATCATAACTATCTTTTCCTTCATTACGGCTTTGTCACAACTTTTATGAACCTTAAATGAACATTAATGAAGTGTCAATTTCAGATTTTTAATGCATTAATTCACTTCAAATCACTCTTAAACGAACTAAGGAAGGTTTCAATCTCACAAAAAACCCCTGATTTATTGAGCATATAAGTTTTAGTTTGCACCATTTCCATCATAATTTCCTTCCTCTCATTAATATTATAATTTTTTTGATTAACTTACCGAAACTTGCTAATTATTAAAAAAAAAAACTTATATTTCTTTGTTTTCTTGCAAGAATTTTCAAAGACAGAATGATTCGAAAAATAAAATCAAAGCAGTAGAAGGTCAAGGAAGATAAGATTGAAAAGAACCCCAACTCAACATTCTTCTCTGATACTACATTCAATACCTGCGTGAACAATAGTGTGGAATGGAGACGAATATATACATTCATAGTAGATGGGGATTTCACTAAATATTATGAGTCAGATTCAGATGATTTGGCTGATGTCAAAGGATCCAAACTTCAAAAAATCCCTACCAGACTAGCCATAGTTCTCTACTATAATATGGTATGATGGATTATTTCACATATTGATATCTCTACATGCACTATTGTTAATTCATCCCACCAAGTTATCAGTTCCTTCATACTTGACAATGTTAGTAATATGCATAAATTAAGCCCACCCATAGTTAGCCTTGATGAAAGTTTCCTTAGAGAATTCATTAAGAAAAATGTTGAAAATGAGGAAATGAAAATGGCTGATTTGATTAAAGAATGGTGGCATGAGCCTAATTTTTTCAAAATCATAGGTGAAAAGGTCTACCCTATCCCTATACTAAGTAAATCCCCCATGTTGGTTGCCATTGTTAGCGCTAAAAGTCAACTCATGGCTTATATTTGAGTTAAGCCTAGCACACCTTGTTTCAAAATGTTTAAATAAAATAAATTTAGAGAGGAGAGAGGATCACACTCTTGATCTCAATGTAACTTGATGAATGAGCTATTAAAATCTCTTCCCTATGTGCAACATATCAGGTAAATAAAACCTCAGTTGGAGTAAAAAGAGTATTTGATATGATTAGGGAGAATTGAATGGAAAAAAATTGGTAATCATCAAAGAGCATTTGTTCTTTAATATACTTGAACAATAGAAGAATAAAAATACACTCATAAATCCTTTCAGAACAAGATTTAAAACACTGAAACACACATGTGGCAAAGATTGCACTATGAAAAGTAGATAAACCTTTTCATCACGTACATTCAGTCATATGAGCATATAACCGTAATTATATGTTCAATATAAGGAAATAGAAGTGATAAACAAAGATGATATATACACACCAAACTTCGACTTTATTAATAACTGAAATCTTTACATAGGTAGGATGGATCAAAATAGTCTTATAATAAGAACCTTTAAGCCAAAACAGGGATCCAACCCATTCTTTCTCTGTTTCATCAAATATATAGTGTTTTACATTGGTAACATGCATTTATGGTCAACCTGATAGTCAGGGACACATCAAAACTAATCCATACAAATACTTAGGGAAAATTTTTGCCTCTAACTGTTGATATACAAAACAATAAACAATTACAAAAAGATCCTAGAATTAAGGAAAAAACCTTGCATAGAAAGAGTTCTTTTGGTTGACTTGATTTCCACTTGGATGATTATACTGCAACTTCCTCTTTATCCCTCCAATATATACCTGATCTTCAATGATCCACTCAAACCAACCCTTTGACAACTCAACCATGATAACATATCTACATAGTTATCATATCCCAAGACATACTTTAGCTCCACAAAAAGGGTATATTACTCCATAATATGATCCATAAAGTGCTTACATAGTTTACAACCTTCTTCCATCATGAAAATGTGAAACTGTGTCATATTTGTAGCAAAATTGGCTGCTACAGGTGTTCCTGCAGCGCCCCTGTTTTCCTGTGTATGAGACCGCGAGAAGTTCCCGTAGCGACAAACAAAAAACTAGTTTTTCACGTTTTCAAATCCTTTCCTTGCCCAGGTTACAACTGATCATAACAAAAAGAGGAATGAAACCTTATATACAAGAAACAAAAATGTTTCTTCCATTATCCATTATTTTCAGTTATAGTTTAGGATTTGCATTGGAGGTGGAATTCTCAAAATAAAAGATCCCCTTGAAAAACTGATGTAATTGCTTCTGCCAGAAAATCCAAACTATTGCTTCTGGTCTGCTAGGATTGATAATGAGTTTGCATTCTCATGTGATTATGCCCTTTAGATCCTATCACATGGTTTGGGCCTTTCTTATTCTTTTTACCTTGTTTTCTTGCAACAACTATGTCTTTACCTGTAGGAGTCTTTTTATTTACTGTCAGAGCTCCCTTCTTATATCTATTTCTCTCAAACTTGGTTACAGGGATTTTGTTTCTTGTTGATGGATTATCCTTAGGATTTATAGATTCCTTATCTATAATGATGACCTTCTATTTAATGGCAGGATTATACACTGCTTTGGACTTTAACCTAAAATTATTTTGAGGCCCGGTGCTCCTTTTTCTTACCAAAAATTTATATTTAGAAGCAACGTATTTAGAGGAGATTGAGCTAGAAGGAATGATATCTGGGGTATTCTATTTAGGTTGTACAAGATCTACAAATTCTTCTGTTGTTTCAGGTTGTTGATCTTTCGTGAAAAACCTAGGTCTTTTCAACCTTTTGGTCCTTTTAGAATAAGTCTTTTATGCAAAAGGAAATAGATGCTTACCTCCACCTAGGATATGAGAAGACCCATCATCTTCTTTCTGGCTAGTTGGAGTAGATTTCAAAGGCTCACTTCTCATTTGAAGTCTTTAAACATGCTTTTCTTTTACCCTTCTTTGAAATGACTGGTTGACTAGTGCTGGGTGAAGCTTCTTGAGTTGGCACAACAACTTTATCATGCAACTGTGAAGCAAGAGGATTCACTTCCTTCTCAAACCCCATATGGATCAAGAATTGATCCCAAGTCTTATGTAATTTTTCCATCTCGGCTTTGATAAGTACTTTAATTAATACCTAATGATAAATTCCATGAGGAGGGGTCTTAGGGTTTGCTTGAATCTTCATGGACATCTTATTTATATATCTTAAGAAGTAATAACGTAGGTTCATTATTTTAATTCCTACCAAATGAATAAGGAATCAGAGATGGAATAAAAAAATAGTATAATAGTGTCCTTCACATGTGATGAATCTCTTGAGCATAAGTAAGGCCTCCATCTATTCATCGACAATCCAATCCCTAGGGATACCCTTGGCCCAATTGGGATCTCAACGTTTAGGTTTAAAAAGATGATTTACATCCCCTCCCATGATTAATTTGTTTTTAAAACACTTTTCTCCATCAATAGGGAGGTTGCAAGTTGCTGCTATGGAATCTTCTGTAACTTGCATAACTAGGTTTTCAATTCAGGCCCACTGTCCATTAAAAATTTCAGAAAATGCCTTAGATGCACCACAGTGGTGACCATCCAGTTGGGTACAGAACAAATACCACCCTACCCGATAAAAAATGTATCTGTAGTCTTCATATGCTTCCATAATCTCGGGCCCTTAAGGTTCTTTTCTTTTCAAGTGTGCACCTTTACCCATATTGACTGTCATGACCAGAAAGATAGAATCTTTTCTACAGAAAGAGGATATGTCTGTTGTGCAATGATAAAGATAGGGGATTTGTTGGCTCCGTGGACAAAAAATAAAATTGACTAGTTGCAGTAGTAACAAATAATGTGTTAGATTTTAAAAGAACCGATTTGAAAAAGCCTCATCTGCATGACATCTTTGACAAAAGACACACACATGTGAAAAGACCCCAAATTTTCATGATGTGACTGTCGATTGGGTACTTGCTAACTGTTTTGAATCTACATTCAACCTTGTAGGAGAATCGACGACTTCTGAGTCTCCCAATGGTGCTCAAAATGATCACAATTAGGGACATGTGGAAGTTCCTGTAGTGCTCAACAAGATTTTCCCTTTTACATTCTTGGATGGATTTGACTTGCATCGACAACTTACTAACTTGGGTAATCATGAAGCATAAATTATGATATGACATATAGCTCAAATGAAAATATTTAAAGCTAATGATGTCATCAAACAATCATACAAACACGTGTATAATTTACTCTATCCCCCTATTACAAGGCTAAGTATCCTTCATTTTTCTCATCATAATACTAATTTTACCCCCCTTAATAATATTTTGTACCCTTAATCAAACTAATGATTAGGATTTATAGCTTACATAAAAATTTTGAAATGTAGAAACTAAGAGATGAGAGATGAGACTTAGCAGAACAAAATAGGTGATAACAATGACTCCATGGGGGATGGAGTTCTCCCTGTGGAACTCCAAGAAATTTGAGTAGACCTATGCTTTATGTTCCTTCAAGCTATCTTCCATTTTATTCTACAGAGTGTAACTGTTTCAACTCCAAAAGTTTGGTGAAACTTTATTCAAAACATTAAAAACTAAAAAATCAAAACTAATACTGGAAACTAAAAAGAATAAGTAGCAACATGGTTCCATTGGGATATGGAGTCCTTTATTTTATAGCTACCACACCACACCGATATGTACAATGAGATTTTAGCCACCAATGAATTTAGTAAAATAATTTCTTTAGAAAACGCTCATTTACTGGGCCACCAAAAATCTCTTCACCTTCCAAATTCTGCAATAGGAAAGTGTTGTTATCCAAGCCCTTCTCCACCCTGAATAGACCTAACCATAGGCTATCAAACTTTCCATGATGGTCTTCTCTGCGAGCATCCCATTTCAGAACTAAATCCCCGAGTAACAAATGCTCTGTTTTTTCATTTTTGTCAAAAGTATCTTTAACCTTCTGTTGATGTTGATGTTCCTTCTCAAGAAGTTACTCTCTTGCTTGCTGCAATTCTACAATCTGGAAAATCCTTTTGATAGCATAATTAGGTTCAACTTTAATTTCCTGCAGTAATTTTACAAGTGGCAAAGCAAGTTGTACTGGAAATACTGCTTCCATTCCATATACTAACTGAAATGGTGAAGTCCCAATTGCTCTCTTTGTGCTAACACGGTCAACCCACAAATCATATTTCGACTTTGAATACCAATCTCTCTTATTGTATTCCATAGTTTTCTTAATAATCTTAAACATACTTTTATTGGATGATTCTGCCAGGCCATTACCATGTGGGTAATAGGCAGTAGAATTCCTAAGCTTGATGCCATAGTCTTCACAAAACTTTATCATGTTAGTGGATTTGAAATATGTAGCATTATTTGTGATGATCACTTTTGGACAACCAAATATAGACAAAATATTCTCTTCAAGGAAACTTATGATTACCTTATTAGTTTCCCTCCTTGCAGGTAAAACTTCAATCCACTTTATGAAGTAATATGTAGCTGTTAGAATCCATTTGTGTTGGCCACTATATGGAGGGTGAATTTCACCTATGAAATCCAAATCCCATTGTTGGAAAGGTGTGGAAATGTTTACAGGCTTGAGAGGTAAAGACTTAATATTTTTTTTACTAGCAAACCTTTGGCATTTCTCACATGCTCTAACCTTTTCATAGACGTCATAAAATAGACTAGGACAATAGTACCCATCCCTAATTATCTTATATGAAGTGTACTTATAGAAGTGATGTCCCCCACACACTCCTTCATGAAATTATGACATGATTCTCTATGCTTATTCTTCATCAAGACACCTCAGTAAAAATCCAGAAGGGTCCATCCAAATCAAAGTTTGATTATTTACACAATACTTAATAACTTTGAGTTTCAGGGATTTTACTTTAGACTTATCCATTCCTAGAGGATCTTGGAAATTCTGTAGAAAATAGAGGATATCTTTGTACCATTCTGATTCAACAATTTTTTCATTGAATTGAGAATTGTTGGTTTGAGGATGCAAATTTCCTGAATTGTTACATATGTAATCAACTCCCAGAGCTCTGCAATTTGAATCAACTAGTAGTTTATATGACCCCTGCCCTTTGACTATCTTGGTAGGTTTGATCTCCATGTCAGATTCAAGCATCTTAGCTATCCATTTACTTCTCTTTCCATCACTGTCCAACTGAGTC
Source organism: Picea engelmannii (assembly GCA_009831015.1). Taxonomy (NCBI): domain Eukaryota; kingdom Viridiplantae; phylum Streptophyta; class Pinopsida; order Pinales; family Pinaceae; genus Picea; species Picea engelmannii. The sequence continues at coordinate 799,054 of ML781349.1, read as the reverse complement.
AAGATATATTTAATAGCACTTGATGGTACATAAGCAATGACTTTGGAATGTAACACATAAAATCTAAAAGACTTCAATGCTTTGACCAAAGCAAAGGCCTACTTCTCCATAATATAATATTTTAACTCAGAATCCTGAAGTGCCCTGCTGAAAAATGCAATGGGTTGTTCAAAACCCTCATAATTTCTGTGTAGAGGAGCAAGTGCTAAAGTATCTTGAGATGCAAAAGAAAAAATCAGGAAATATTTTTTCAAAATTGGGGCTAATCAAAATAGAGGGCATTTGAAATATCCTTCTTAACAGACTGGAAAGAGTCTTTAGCTTCAATTCTCCATTTTATCTCACTACCTTTCTTCAACATGCTAGTTATGTGTTTGACCAATTCAACAAAGTTGGGAATGAACCTTCTGAGAAAATTTATCTTCCCAAGGAAAGACTAGATTTCCTTCTTAGATCTAGGGACATAAATATTTTGAATGTATATCACTCTAGCAGGGTCAATTTTAACTCCATCAGCACAAACAATATTCCCTAGCAATTTCCCTTGTTCTAAAGAAAAATGAGAATTTTTTGGATTTAAAGAAAGACCATACCTTCTGCACTTCATAAATACCCGTCTCAAATGACGTAGATGCTCCTCATCAGAGTTAGAGAACATAGTAATGTCATCCAATTAGATGACAACAAACTTATCCCTCTCTCCCGCGAAGGCAATATCCATGGATCGTTGAAAAGTGGCCCCAAAATTCATCAAACCAAAAGGCATCCAAGCATACATAAAAACACCCCAAGTTGTTGTGAATGCAGTCTTCTTCATATCATCTGGATGAAAAACTACCTGATTGTATCCAGAGAAACCATCAATCATCAACAACTTGCTAGATCTTACCACCCTCTGCAATATATGTTCCATTTTGGGCAATGGATAGTTATCTTTCCAGGAACACCTGTTCAAATTTCTGAAATCAACACATAGTCTGGTTTCACCATTCTTATTTCTCACTAGAACTAGATTTGCTATCTAGTCAGAGTACCTCAAGGGTACAATGATCTTAGCATATAAATTTTCTTGACTTCCTTCTCCATAATGGGTAACAAAAGAGGATTTATTTGCCTTAATTTCTACTTGAAAGGTTTTACATTCTCTTTCAAAGGATTTTAATTTCTTTGGCTTCCCTGGGACATAACAAAAATGCCTCATACTCTGCAATGTTATTTGTTGTATCGAATTCTAACTTGTAAGACATGGTAATGACTTCATGTTCAGGAGAAATCATCACTACACCTTCCCCTGCGCCTTCTCTAGATGAGGCTCTATCAAAGTAGAATTTCCATAGTAGAATTTGATTTTCAATAGACTATGGAGAAACAACTGGTTTAGTCAAAGGAAAAAACTGTTGAACAACATTATCTATATGAAATATAGAGGATCTGAAATCCACATCAACTTAATAGATAGGATGATTTATAGAATGATCACTGTCACTTATGATATATGCCAATTGAGCCTCACGATAGAGTCTTCTAAATTATCCTCCAAAAATAGGTATAGTGGCATAAGAGAGATCCATTTAAAGAGATCCCCCAAGCTTCTTACACCAAGATCTAGACAACAACATACCAAACCTAGGAGGGATATCAACTACAACTATATCCATGACTAAACTTTTGGCTAGTATTTGAGATAATGAAACAATAAGGTATTTGATAACCCCCAATCATTTGAATTTTTTGGAATCAAAATAAAATAGATCATGGTATGCTTTAGTGATTTCTAACCCCAATTCTTCCATAACAACCTTTGGCATAAGATTATGGGAGGCTCCAGAGTCTAACATGCAATTATGAAGGATTTTTTCATGAACATTTAATGAGACACAAAAATGAGGAGTGGAGTCATCCCTCTCTTATACAATTGGCCTTAAGACAATAGTGTTTTTTTCATCTTGGAGATTAATCACATCAGTAACATGATCTATGACAGAAGACAAATATAACCATTTCAAAATCTGACTCCTATAAGAATCGGTTTTAACCAATTCAGTCAAAGGAATATGAATTTTGATCATACTTATCTCATGTTCTAGGTTGAAAGGAGATGAGAACTTGTCTGCTTCTGGGGATGATACTTTCATAGTTGGATGTACTTTTTTTCTTTCATGATTTTTGCTTCCTCTCAATACTGCTGGGGTAGCAGGTTTAGCAGTAGCAGATTTGTATTTTTGAGGAGCAGATTTAGCAGGAGATGATTTGGATCTAAGATTGTACCCTTGCTGATTTGTACTACAAAGAATACTATCCGGACCTTCCCCAACCTATGCATTCATTGAATCTTCATATTTATTTTGTTTTAAGTGACTAAGAGAAATCTCATCTCTGAACAAATGAATATCCAAATCTTCATCTACCTCTTCATCTTCTTGATTATCTTCAATATAATTATTCTACAGAGGTGTCTGGATTTTATGATCATCATTATTTTTCTTATCCCTCTGCATTATATGAGGGTTATAAGGTTTTCTATATTGATTTTTATTCCAATTTCCTTCCTGAGGTGTGTTCCATTTCTATTTTTCTAATTTGAGTTTAGACAACTCATATGAGATTTCCTCCATTTTCCTTGCCATCTCCTCCAAGGAAATATGATGATTTTTAGTATTTGATGAAGAAGACTTATATTCTTCATTAAGCTTTCCCTTATATGATCTCTTCTTGATTTTTTCTGATGCTAGAATGTTGGATTCAACTTCAAGAGATGAATCTTGCATATCAGCCAAAGTGGCTGATATTCTTTCCCTTGGTAGCAAACAAAAATAAACATTGGCCTAATATCATTTGGTATCTTTTAGTACATCCGATTGAATCTCTGAGAGAATTTAGAGACAGAATCACCATTCTTTCTTTGAAGATTGTTGAATTCTGTCATATAATACAAATCATCTTTCTTGTCTCCCCACTTTCTCAAGAAGGTGGAATCAAGGTCCATGATGGTAGTAATAGAGTTAGCTCTAAGATTCTTGAACCACTTCCTCACTTCTCCATCTACAATTTGAACAAAAATATTCATCGACACATCATCGTAATCCACTTGAAAATTGTGTTCAAAGGAATAAAAAACAGTTAAATTCTCCTCTGCAGTTGCTTCCTGTTAGAAAAATAGGACCATGGAGCAATAAAATAAAACAAATGAAGAAACAAAACA
>ML781349.1:736202-760520 GCA_009831015.1 Picea engelmannii | reverse complement strand
GAATACGTCTCTACCCTGAAAAAAAAATACCCACAATTTCTGCCAAGGAAAGTGCTCTGATACCACTTGCAATATACCAGATATATAAAATATGCAGAACAAAAATAAAATGCGAGAAATGGTAGAATAACCGTAAAATATCCAGCATAATATTCACAATACACATAAATGGTATAACAATAACAATAGATATAGAACTTTGATTCAGAAAGCAATGTTCACAAGCCTCTTCGAGGGGGCAACCTCCAATCGAGCATTGCTCTGTTACAGTAATCTCCAAGCTAGGTTTCTCATATCCTCGACCCTTATTTATACTAAATATGTCTATTAAGAGAATCATCTAAAAGAAGATCCTTTTAGAAGCAGAAGCTTCTATTAGGTCTTCTTACATCCGCCTTATTCTATTTTATTGAGAGGCCTTATTAATATTGACCTTTATTACATCCGAATACATTGATCTACCTATGTGCGGGTTAGGAACTTAACAACATTCTTCATCCCAAAAGGCATGATTGTGTACTGGTAGGATCCCTATTCTATGGAAAAATTGGTCTTTTACTTGTCTTTGGGAGATGATCTGATGGTATCCTGAGAATCCATCTGTGAATGAGTATGCTTCCTGACCTCCCACATTCTCTAATACCTCATCTGTGAAAGGGGTGGGAAAAGGGTCATGTAGGCAAGCATCATTCATATTCCTAAGATAGACACATATCCTTATGCCTCCTTTCTTCTTCTCCTGAACTACTATAGGGCTTATCCATTCTAATTCTTATACTGGTTCTATGATTCCAACTTCCAACATTCTGTCAATTTCTTCTTTTACTTTCTAATTATATATTGGATTCAGTTTATATGGTCACTGTCTGATAGATCTAGCCTCAAGTTTGAGAGGTATCTTCATTTATCCTAGCTCTCCTGCTATGCCTTTCATATCTGTAAAGTTTGTTGGGAACAAGTCATTGTATTCACACAGTAACTCTGTTATTATTTCTATTGTTTGTTCATCCCAATAGTCTCCAATACTGACCATTTTGGGATTATCATTTGTCCCGATATTTAATTTCCTCACCTTGATTGGCCCAACAAATACTTTTGATTCTAGAGATGGGCCTTCCACCTCTCTTTCTCCTTTAATTTATGTGATTTGGATATTGCGCAGATCATCTTCATCTGGTGCTTCTTCCTACACATGATAACATGACAATAGTTCTTTCATTATTTTTCTATTCTTTTGTTGGTATTCTATTATGAGTTCCACCTCTGGTTCCTGGATGAATATTACCCCTCTTATCGTCTTGAACGCTAAATCCATGTTGGGTTTCTCATGTTCAAATGAGAAATTTACCACAAAATTCTTTTGCAATGATGTCTGTTCTAAAGTGCCTCTGTGTAGTTCTTGGTCTACATACCAGTTTTCTGGAATTCCTTCTAGTGTATGAATAAAGTGATGAGCCCATTCTTCTGGTGGTGTCATCATCCATAGTGTTCTTCACTTCTCCAAATGTTCTAGTGGTGACCCCTTTCCATCATATCTCTGCATCACTCTTCTCTTCTGCTCTACACCGAATCTGATGTGCATTAGTCGTTTGGATTGATACCAGTCCTTAACTATTTCTTTGTGTGCACTCCACCATATTGCACGTGTTTCCTTGAGTTCTATGTCCAGGGATAATAGCCTCTGATTTTCCAACACCTAATATTTGTATCTTGTTAGGAATTCTTCTAAATCATTAATGCCATAGAAACTGGGAGGTTCTTTGATTTCTGTACCCACCCATCTTACTGTGCGGTATATTATTTTGCACCTTCTTGTGGATACTTCATGTAAACTCTACTGCTAATTCTCCAACCCTATATCTGAGTCTAAATAACATGATGTGATACTTCTCCAACTGAGTGCCCCATCTATAGTTGTGTTTACATAATCTTCTGTGCGCACGGTGGTTCTGTACTATTGGTTTATCTCTTCTAAATATAGACAAGTTGGTTCTACAAACCTTTCTCCTTATGAAGGGTCTAATGGTGCAACGAATATGTATTATCGTGACTCGAATGTCATCTTTATTGTATTTATATTGATTATGGCCTAGTTATCAAATGGCCAATCCAGTGCAAGCAATGATGTATAAGGTATTGTACCATCTACTATTTCTATGACTTCAAATCCTGCCTTTGTGCGCACTCCATCCAAGTCGATTGTGACTCCTTTAAGCCTTCCAATTGGCAGGACTTTGTGTTGGTTTTCTAGATTCAACTGAACATGTGAATATCCTAATGTGGGCTCTCAAATACATTTCCATGTCTTCTTGGGTAACACATTTACTTCGGAGCATAAGTCCAATATAATATCCCCCATGTTGAAATCTCCAATGTTGGCATTTAGACTGGATTCTCTGCTTGTTCTCCTCCTTGTATGCAAGTGATTAACTATTTTTTGTTCTATCTTCCCCTCTACCTCTTTGTTACATATTTATACCATATTTTGTAATAATTTAATAGATTATGGATCGTTTAGTAGTTTAACATAGTATTATAGAAAAACCTTTATGGTACTTACTTATCCGGAAGGTTGTGCTTCATTAGTGTGATCCAATAGTGAAGGCATATCATACGTTGGTACATCATGAGTATGTTGCGCAGTTGATGTAGATGCAATATCTGGTTTCAAGAATTCTTATGTGCATCAAACTTCTTATGTGGTTCAACATTCTTCTTCACCCATTGGTGTTGTGCTTGATCTTGTCTTACTGTGTAAGGTCTTGTTTTAGCTTCTTCATGTGTGACTATGTTGATATTTCTTCCATACTCTATAAATTCTATAGATATCCACTATACATCCCATTTTTTTCTGATTCCTCTTCTCCTGGATCTTCCCCAATACCGTCGGACAATCTTCTGTGTCATGATCTGATGAGCGACAATACATACATGTTGCAGGTGTAAGAGGACATTCCCTCACATAGTGTCCTGATTGTTGATAGTTATGACATACCACCGCTCCTATACCTCTTCCAAATCCTACTCTACCTCATCCTCCACCTCTATATCCAATTCGATCTCCTCACGGTGTGTTGTACTGAGGTACCTGATTATACTACGCAAGATTATATTGTGGCTACGCGGTATTGTATTGCGGTTGCACCATATTATTTTTCTACTGCACAGTGTTATACTGCTGTTGTGTAGTGTTATAGGGGGTTGGTACTTGGTTAAACTATGGTGCATCTTGCCCTATCATCATTTCTTCCTGCACCCTATAGATTTCTGATTTTCTTTCCCTCATCAGATCCATTGTTCTGCAATATTTTTCATCATGGCCCATTGATTTTCAAAATTTGCAGTATGAACTCTTAGGAACTATCTAGTATTTATGCATCATTGGAAAATGATATGGATCATGCCCCTATGTATTATAGATCTCACACCATATTCCTCCTGTTGGAAAAGGGTTTGGTAGCTCTGTTTCCATGTAATGCGAGAAAGTTGGGCATTCATTCTTATGGTGTCCTTCTGTCCTACATGTGCTACACAAAAAAACTTCTCTTTTGTCCTTACCTCTGTTCTAGTTCAGTTGAAATGTTAAATTCTTCAGATCCTCCTTTATCTTTTCTATTGTTGGATCTGTCTTTTGATATTGGTTCTCTTCCATTTGTAATGCTTCCTGCAAAGCCTCTTCCCGAGTTTGAAATTTTTTTTGTCTCAAAGGGTATTTCAAGTGTGGTAGAGGGGAATTCACAAATAGATGTCTATGCTGCATATATGTCATGGAATACTTCAGTTTTCCCTTCAATCATTTGAATATTCGGTCAATCTCCCACACATATTCTCATGGTTTCTGTTTGATCTCTATCATCTCATTCATGTACTGATCCTCTAAGATAGGATTTTGGAATTCATTTATCAACAACTTCTTGATATCTACAATCCTTTTGGTTTTTCCTTGTGGAATGTTTGCAAATAACCTCATGTACCAATCTAGTGCGCAATCTCTTAGCGTGATAACTAACTGCACAAGTTTTGTATCCTCATTTGTGATCTATTTTTCTTCCCATATATTCTCACATATGAACACGTTCTTCTCAAGGTCCTCAGATGCTTCTCCCTTGAACTCTGGTAACCTAATAGTGGGATCCTATCCTGCCATCCTGAATGATGAGCTACTACCTTCGCACGGTGTAGATACTTGACTACTAATTCTTGAACTAGCTCCTACAGTTGATGCTCCTTGACTAAATGTACTTCCTTCTGTCTTCCTTCCCATGAATTTCAGTTGTCTAAATGGTGGTGTTCTTATTGGTGTATTAGTCTCACATGGGTTTATGGGTTCCACATTGACACTGGCATGGATGTGAGTTTTGCCTTTGGTTCTTGCCCTTGGACCACCTTTCTTCCTTCCATATTTTACATGCAGGATTTCCTCAATTTGCTCCAAAACATGAAAATCCTCTACCTCTTCTTCATCACTTTCCAAGCCCTCTCTCTTAGCTATGGCTCTCTTTTATTATTCATATTATATTGGTAGGGTGCTCCACTATGCATATTTCCAGCTGTTTCCATTATATCCTTGATCTGATCTTCCTCCATCATGATTGGGTCCATGGCCTCCTTCTTTCCCTTCTTCATTTCTCTCTCCATCCTTCCAGATCTAGTCAATGCTTCTCCCCTTACCCCATGCACGCAGGGAGGTTTAGCTGTCTGATGCCATTGTCATTACACCTTTGTTATATAATAAAATCTTGATGGAAGTATACAATTATCCAATATACCTACCTCTAGGTCCCTTCAGGAACCCTTGATTTGTTACGCTATAAGACTTCGCGGTATCTACTACAAATTCTGTGATAAAACCTGTGACAATACTGTCTAGCCAGAAATGCACCACATGCATGAATTTGTTGTCTACTTGTTGTAACTACATGATATCTACATGGTTCCACTCAATTTGTTTGATTTGATTCATAGGATGATTATCTTTCATCTTCAACAACCACTCTTGCAATACATGAAGAAAATCACAAAAAAACACCTCATGTAGGTCGCTAAACACGTATTTGTCTAGATATTTGTGTGGTGTTAACTTCGGGTTTCTGTTATCTTTTTTCACAATTTCCATCTCCTTTGTTTTTATCCAAATTTCTATCTCCACCTCCGTTGGATTCCACGGTATGAATATTCCACTCTATATTGTCATTTTCTGTGTGATTCTTTCGTAGAACCCTCTCACTCAATCCCATGCAATTTCAACCAACAATGAAACCATTTTTTGGTTGTTTATTTCCTTTAACTACCATTCTTGGGCTCACCCAGGTTCAGATCTACTATGGTTTCCAACAAAACCCCCTAAAACTATCGACCCTCCTGGTAAACCATAAGGCAACACAATGCATCGAATGCACTGCGTAGTCTCACTCGAGATAATTCTTATGGGTGGATGCAATGCTTAGGTTCTTGTAGCCTAGGAATGAGTGGGGATATGGGATTACACTCTGTGATATTCATTTTTTTACTTTAACATTCAACTTATATTGAATACTCTGTCGTTCTTATTTATGCATGTAAAATAATAGATCTAACTAAGTCATTCATGCATTTGTCTAACATTTAATCATTAGTTGTAAAGGAAATACACAATATTCAATTACATAACACATGATCTACCACATTTCACCCCCTCCTGGTCTATGCCTGATCTAGGTGGATATCAGTGGCCACCCACCTTTTCCAACTGGCTCAAAATGGTTTTCTGGCAATTTTGGCAATTTACTATTTTTAGTAGGTTTTAACTTCTGGGGCCATTTTGAGGGCCTAAATGAAGGTTTTTCGAGATCTATGTTCTCAATAAAATATGAAGGAATTATTGATCCCCCAAAATTAATATCCTCAACGATACCTTTCTGACGAGCTATTATACGCCTAAAACAGAGATCATATGCAAAAGTTACGACCCCAGAAAGTTGATGTACTAACTTACCCAAACGGGGCCACATGACTTTTGGCGCTTCATATTCTAGGGTTAGGTTTTTGGATGTCTATGGTTTTTGGAATTCTTGTTTATTGTAAAAATTCCTTCAAATCCTCATTGTAATCATCTTCTTGTGAATGTGAGTAGTCGTCACATCTCTTCTCAGAGATAAGATGCCACCACTCTAGCGAGTCTTTCACTCTGTATTTTTACAGTCTTTGTACATTTATTTCGTTAATAGAAATCGTGTATTACTATATCTCTGTGTTAAGGGTTGCATCTCTGATATATTTATGTTATATTATTGGATATAGGTGATATCTCTGTGCCTTTATTTATTATATCTTCGCTCTCATTCCATGCCGAAAATAATCTGGATTAGTGGTATCAAAGCAGGATGTTCTTGATCATTTTTTCAGTGCATGTCCCCGACGAGGTCCAAGTTTAGCAAGTTGGGTCTCGATATTGTCTCTCTTTAAGACAATCACTCTCTCACACCCAAGAAACCCTCAATGGTGGAAGAAAAGAAAAACGACAGAGAAGACGATCCTATTAGTCTGTTGCTTGAGCAAGCTCTTACGCGACAGAGGGACAAAATGATGGAGAATTTTTCCCACATCCTTCAATGCTTGCCGATAGCAACAGACACATGTTCATCAAGTGGCCACTTTGGAAGCACCTCTCCTTTCAAGGTACAAGTTAATTTTGGTATTCCTGTATTTGAAGGACAGATAGATGCAGAAGCCCTAGAAAAATGGTTAACTCTGCTAGAAGGTTATATCTCTGTTCACAATTTTTCCGACAAAGAAAAGATCACCTTCTCACTCCTTAAATATCTCCCTCATGTCAAATATTGGTGGGAAACTTACTGGGAGAAAAGTTCCACAGAGGAGTCTGGAATATATGGGGTCGAGCCCACTTGGTATTTTTTTGTGGATGTGGTAAAGGAACCGTATTATCCTGTTGGAAACTATGAGCACCAGTACATGAGATGGACCACACTGCGGCAAGAGACGGGAAATTTTTTTTTGGAGTTCACCAATACCTTCCATACCTTGTGCACCAAGATGGGTATCAAAGACTCCGAATGACATTTGGTTCTGAAATACCGTGGGGCTCTACAAAGATACATCTAAACTGAAATGGATTTTCTGGACATCTCATCACTAGGTGCTACTTATCGATATGCACTAGAACAAACGAGAGTTCGGGTATGCAAATACGCAACAACCAAAGTATGAAAAAGATAGCCCTAACAAACAATTTCCCGAAATCCAGTCCAAGCCATAGGAAAAGAWAGGTCATGGGAAGACAAAGAAGGACACCAAAAAATGGTGCGATTTCCACAAAATCTCTTGGAACAACACCGATGAATGTCGCTCAAAAYAGTCATTGGTGGYCGATATCAAAGACAAGGAGYCCAACCCTGATTTAGAATCTGATTTTGAAAATACTGGTAAAGGACAGATCATTGATGCAGACCCCACTGCTATTGTCGTGACCACAACAAATCCTAAAKATGGGGAACGCCTTTTTCATTCACATATGTGGGTGATGGGGACCCCGCTGCATTTTATTGTTGATATCAGAAGCCAGAAGAGCCTCATCTCAGCAGAGGTCATCAAACAKTTGGGATTTTCTACAACACCACACCCGCARCCATACAACAGTGGGTGGCTTTGCCAAGGATGAGATCTTCGTGTCAGCCAACAATGTCGATTTTCATATGGAATGMAACCCTTCAAGGATGAGGTATTATGTGATGTTGCCCCACTGGATATCTATGATGTTCTCTTGGGCCAACCATATATGTGGAAGCGCCATGCTATTTATGAGTCTCGACCCCGTAGTGTCACTGTTTCTCTGGGGGATCATTTCTATAGAATACCAGAGGTAGTTCTAACTACTGTTCCACCTAAAAAGTGCCGCAAGAAAGTATCTCATGCTGCAAAATTTAGCTTCTTCACAATATGTTCATAAGGAGAATAGAAGGACACTGCAACCACTACAACCTTGCCCCAAGCACCTTCTATCCAATAGAAGCAGGTCAACAAGGCTGCAACAAAATGAAAAGATTCCTTCTGCACACCGTCCTCTCATGTATCTTGACTTGTTGAACAACCTCAACCTCAACAGTTTCATGACAGACTTCCACAAACTGAGCAACACAACGTCTCCAGGAAGACAAGCAGCTCACCAAGATGCAGATTCAACAAACGCTTCTCCCTCTCCCCTCGGACCTCAATGAAATGGAGACCATTTATTCCTATGGAGGGAGGATTTATCCAGGTGGATATCGGTGGACATTGACCTTTTCCAACTGGATCAAAACGGTTTTCTGGCAATTTTGACAATTTACTATTTTTAGCAGGTTTTAACTTCTAGGGCCATTTTGAGGGCCTAAATGAAGGTTTTCGAGATAGAGGTTCTCAATGATATCCCAAAGGCATGATTGAGCCCCCAAAATGAATCTCCTCGATGATACCTTTCCAATGAGCTATTATACGCTTAAAACAGAGATCATATGCAAAAGTTACGACCCTGGGAAGTTGATGTACTAACTTACCCAAACGGGGCCCACATGACTTTTGGTGCTTCATCTCCTAGGGTTAGGTTTTGGATGTCTATGGTTTTTGGAATTCCTATTTATTGTAAAAATGCCTTCAAAGCCTCATTGTAATCATCTTCTTTGGAATGTGAGTAGCCGTCACATCTCTTCTCGGAGATAAGATGCCACCATTCTAGCGAGTCTTTCACTCTATATTTTTACAGTCTCTGTACATTTCTTTCATTAATAGGAATCGTGTATTACTGTATCTTTGTGCTAAGGGTTGCATCTCTGATATATTTATGTTATATTATTGGATATACACGATATCTCTGTGCCTTTCTTTATTATATCTCCGCTCTCATTTCGTGCCAAAAATAATCTGGATCAACACCCACAAAGATTTGGATGCTCTGCTCTTTTATTATGTTATTTCCAAAACGACAGTGTTGTGCACATTACAAATCTCCATCAAATGGGTCAATATCTACAATGATGTGGAATAGATCACACCAATATCCTATGACTATGATCTAACCCTCAACATATACCTTATTTCCTCTCCTCATCTCAACAACTTACAAATTGAGATCAGATTTTACAGACATTCTGAACCACAACCAAAAAACCAAACCAAAACCAATAATAGTCTTTGAACCCCAACCTAGACTTCCTAGGTACCTATTTATACATGTTTTTGGCCTACCAGCCATTCCATCCTCCTACCAAAACCCTAACCCTATCATGGTTAGGTCTTCTTGCATGCTTGCCTCACATGGTTTCCTCCTCTGCATGCATGTTTTCTTTCCATGAGATGTTTTTCCTGCCAGTTGTATTTATACCACGTCATCCTTTTATCCACAATGGGAATGTTCCCAATAAGGAAATAGAAGTGATAAACAAAGATGATATATACACACCAACCTTCGACTTTATTAACAACTGAAATCTTTACATAGGTAAGATGGATCAAAATAGTCTTATAATAAGAAACTTTAAGTTAAAACAGGGATCCAACCCATTCTTTCTATGTTTCATCAAATATATAGTGTTTTACATTGGTTAAATGCATTTAAGGTCAACTTTATAGTCAGGGACACATCAATACTAATCCCTACAAATGCTCAGGGAGAATTTGTGCCTCTAACTGCTTATATACACAACAATAAACAATTACAAAAGATCCTAGAATTAAGGCAACAACCTGGCATAGAAAAAACTCTTTTGGTTGACTTGATTTCCACTTGGATTATTACACTACAACTTCCTCTTTATCCTTCCAAGACATACTTGATCTTCAATGATCCACTCGAATCAACCCTTTGACAACTCATCCATGGTAACTGATTTTCATAGTTATCGTATCCCAAGATAGACTTTAGCCCCACAAAAAGGGTATATCACTCCATAATATGATCCATATAGTGCTTACATATTTTACAACCTTCTTCCATCACGAAAATATGAAAATGTGTCATATTTGCAGCAAAATTGGCTGCTACAGGTGTTCCTATAGAGCCCCTATTTTCCTGTGTATGAGACTGCGGGAACTTCCTGTAGCGACATACAAAAAAATAGTTTTGCACATTTTCAACTCCTTTCCTTTACCAGGTTACAACTGATCATAACAAAAAGAGGAATGACAAATTAAAATACAAGAAAAAAAAAAGTTTCTTCCATTATCCATCATTTTCAGTTACAATTTATAATTTGCATTGGAGGTGGAATTATCAAACTGAAAGATCTCCTTGAAAAAATGATGTAACGACTTTTTCCAGTAAATCCAAACTATTCCTTCTGGTCTATTGGGATTGAGAATGAGTTTGCATTCTCGTGGGATTATCCCCTTCAGATCTGATCGCAAGGTTTTGGCCTTTCTTATTCTTTTTACCCTGTTTTCTTGTAGCAACTATGTCTTTACATGTAGGAGTCTTTTTATTTACTATCAGACCTCCCTTCTTATATTTATTTATATCAAAATTGGTTATAGGGATTTTACTGCTTGTTGATGGCTTATCCTTAGGATTTACAGATTCCTTATCAATAGTGATGATCTTCTCTTTAATGCAAGGATTATACACTGCTTTGGACTTTAAACTGGATTTATTTTGAGGCCTGGTGCTCCTTTTTCTTACCAAAATTCTATATTTAGAAGAATCGTATTTAGAGGAGATTGAACTAGGAGGAATGATCTCTGGGGTATGCTCTTTAGGCTGTACAGGATATAGAAATTATTCTATTGTTTTAGGTTGTTGATCTTCCATGAAAACCCTAAGTTTTTCCAACTTTTTGGTCCTTTTAGTATAAGTCTTTTGTGCAAAAGGAAACAAATTATTACCTCCACCTAGGATATGAGAAGACCCTTCATCTACTTGCTGGCTAGTTAGAGTAGCTTTCACAGGTTCAACTGAAGTATTTAAATTTGCTTCTCTTTTAACCTTCTTTGAAATGGTTGGTTGGCTAGCGCTGGGTGAAGCTTCTTGAGTTGGAACAACAAATTTATCATGTGAATGCGAATAAGGAGGATGCACTTCCTTCTCAAACCCTGACTGGATCAAGAATTGATCCCAAGTCTTATGTAATTTTCCCATCTCATCTTTGATAATTACGTTAATGAATCCATGATGATAAATTCCATGAGAAGGGGTCTTAGGGTTTGCTTGAATCTTCATGGCCATCTTGTTTATATATCTTAAGAAGTAATAAGGTGCGTTCATTCTTTTAATTCTTTCCAGATGAATAAGGAATCATAGATGGAATAAAAACAAAGTATAATAGCGTCCTTCACATGTGATGAATCTCTTGAGAATAAGCAAGGCCTCCATCCATTCATCAACAATCCAATCCCTAGGAATACCCTTGGCCCAATTGGGATCTCGATGTTCAGGTTTCAAAAACTGATTTATATCTCCTCCTATAATTAATTTGTTTTTAAACCACTTTTCTCCATCAGTGGGGAGGTTGCAAGTTGCAACTATGGAATCTTCTGTAACTTGCATAACTAGGTTTGCAATTCGACCCCACTGTCCATTAAAACTTTCATCAAATGCCCTGGTTGCACCATAGTGGTGACCATCTAGTTGGGTATAGAACAAATGCCACCCTGCCCTATCAAAAATGTATCTGTAGTATTCATATTCTTCCGTAATATCGAACCCTTCAGGTTCTTTTCTTTTCACGTGTCCAACTTTACCCATCTTGACTGTCACGACTAGAAATCTAGAATTTTTACTACAAAAAGAGGATATGTCTGTTGTGCAATGAGAAATATAGGGTATTTTATGGATTTGTGGATGAAAATTAAAATTGAAGAGTTGCAGTAGTAACGAATAATGCACCATGTTTTAAAAGAACTGATTTGAAAAAACCTCATCTGCGTGACATCTTGGACAACATACACATACAGGTGAAAACACCCCACTTTTTCATTTTGTGACCATTGATTGGGTACTTGATAAATGTTTTGAATCTACATCCAGCCTTGTAGGACAATCCATGACTTTCGAGTCTTCCAATGGTGCTCAAAATGATCATAATTGGGGACATGTGGAAGTTCCTGTAGTACTCAACAAGATTTGTCCTTTTACATTCTTGGATGAATTTGACTTGCATCAACAACTTACTAACTTGGGTAATCATGAAGCATAAATCATGATATGACATATATCTCAAATGAAAAGATTTAAAGAAATGATGTCATCAAACAATCATACAAACATGTGTATAATTTCCTCTATCCCTCTATTACAAGTCTATGTATCCCTCATTTCTCTTAGCATAATACTAATTTGACCCCCCTTAATAAGGTTTTTCACCCTTAATCCAAACTAATGATTAGGATTTATAGCTTACATAAAAGTTTTGAAATGTAGAAACTAAGAGATGAGAGATGAGACTTAGTAGAACAATATAGGTGATTACAACCATAATGCTTTGTCATTTATACAATGAGAACGATTCTTCCAAATTCAAGTTGAGTTGGCTTCCTCTCATCCACCAAGTCCTCACAGGGAAAATTTTAAACTGGGCTCACACACTCTCTACCAATATCAAACAAGAAGTGAAAAAATATCAGGAAGCACCTCAAGGATATTTTCCAAGATTCTTCATGTCTGCCTATCTAGTTGATGGTGTTTGTGCTGTAACCCCTTTCCCCCTTCTATCTTAGAAATTGTCACCCTCTAAGGAAGTAATTCATTTACACTTCTATAAAATGTGGGAAATCAACTACAATAATGATTTCTATGACATCTACAATTTATTTATGATTCACTTGCATCTACTTTTGAAAAACTAACCATCCCCAAGATTCACCCAAGAGGCCATGGATGCTATAAAATAAATTGGTGATTGGTTCTTAGATAAAGAATTCTCATACATCAAGATTTATGGTTGTGAGGGGCCTCCTCATATTTTATCCATGTATGTCCCAGACAAGTTAGCATTAAGAGAAATTTTATATCAGATTATCAGTGTTAACATTGCAACCACTTTGTTAAAAAAGAAGAAAAGGCAATGGCCTACTTTTCCATTTATTCTTGACATTTATACCTTGCTAAATGAAAAACATGCTAAAAAATAAGTAGATCAATTAGATAGAATATGGTTGGCCCAAGGAGATTTTAAAAAAATCGATCCAACAGAGGTTATCAAGAAACATTGTGCTATAGTCACAAGCAAAGCATATATTCATGAAGATAATCCATTTGATGTGGTTTTCCAAAGAGCCACTAGTTTTCATGAAGTATCTCAAAGAGTTGAGGCCATTAGAAACAATTCTAATTTCTTAAAATTCATTGAATGGAAAATTGAAATAAATAAATATTTTCTCAAGGAAAAGAACATAAAGTAGGGAATTGAAGAAATTGAAGAAGATGAGGATGAGGATAAATCATCTAAATCTAAACAAAAAATAGATCATAATGATTATGCAATAGAAACACAAATGGATGAAGTTTCACAAAAGGATGAAACAAAGAAGAGTATTTAAATAGAACAATTATCCAAACTCCTTCCAAGAATCCTGAAGTGAGTACAAAACTCAATGCCAATACATATATGGAATATTCTCAAACAACAATCATACCAGTTACTGGTCTTATTGATACTACTCCCATAACTTCAATTCCAGGAAGATTGAGTACAACTTCTGTAGATCTGAGAAACATCCAACCAATACAATATATTGTCTTATCTTTAGACAACTTTGATTTTGATGACAAAACCAAAATTATAGAAAGTAGAGAGTCCAAAAAGAGAAAAATTGCCCACCATGAAGAAACCACACAAGATGTAACCCAATCATGGAATGATGCACATTTGAATGATGAAGAATTTGCAAAGGAAGATACTAATGCCTTAGGGGCATTTTCCAGTGCAAATAGATGGCATGTGAGAATATTGACTAACCAATTAAAGAAAGAGAAGAACATAGTAAAATAACTTCTAGAACATCAAAGGGTACAATAAGATAGTTGGACATAGAAGCATGAATCTTAGGTTAAGGATCTCGCAAAAGAAAATAATCTCTCTTAGAATATCATTGCATAATTGACAATGAAAATAGATGAGATTAAAAGTTGGCATGATAGATAGGTAGCCACATTTCTTAAGGAAATGGAAAAACTAAGCAAAGATTATGACAAGTAGATAAACACTTTGACTGCTCAATTAGAAGAAGTGAAAATGAAAAATGAGAATTCAGAGATCCTAAAGAAATAAGAAATGGAGCTTAATGCTAAATTATCATCTTCACATGTATTATTCTATTCAAGATTATATGTCATTAAACAACATCATGAACAAATCCTAGAATTTTTTGTCGATTTTCAATTAAATTCTAAAAAGAAAAAGAAATCCAAGCTACATTTGATAATATGAATATATGGGAAACACAAAGAACCAATTTTCCACTAGGATACTCCAAAATGTTTGAAGAGGAAAACATCCAAATACATTCCTCACTTGACTCTTGGAAAGAAAATTGTTTGTTTTGACAGGGTTTCATTGAAGAAACAAGTAAAAATTGTTCAATATTATGGGTTTCAACAATAGATATCATTGAATAATACGAGATGCCTCATGTGAAATTTATCGGAAGATCAATCCCATTATCAAATTGTCTTACAAATGTGTAGTATTAGGTATATTCAAGAGAAAATGTAATCAATAAATAGAGTTTCTGGAATATGGAAAGTGTTCAACAACTTCTTACTCATCTAGTAGAATGTTCAAAATAAATTGATATTTTTTATCAAGATTTTCATCTTGACGAGAGGAAATTGCTAAGAAAAATTACTTATGTAAATTAAACAAGGAAATTCCCCAACCTCCATTAATTGCAGTTATGTTAGAAAAAGTCTCTTTGTGGAAATTCAAGGACAAACGAAAGGAGAAAAAGTAATCACAGGTGTTGTTGGATATGAGAAGAATATCTCTCCTTAGTATTAGAAATGGATCAAATCAAATATCTGGGCCTATCAATTTCAGAAACAATTCTATAATATGGTGTCATTTCTTCTATTTATTGTAATTTTGTAGAAAGATCAAGTGGTTGGAAATTATAGAGGGAAGGCCATGTGCACTGTTGTAAAAGCCTTAATATTTTAAGTTTTGAAGACCTGGAAGTGGCAACGACTATATGATGTTATGTTTGTTTTGGTACTATTATTCAAGACTAATGAAATACTATTTTGAAAGCCACACTTTTTCTGTCATATTTATTTATGATTGAAAACTTTATGTTCTCAATTTCTACACTATCGCTAGAATTTTGAGAAATTCTTTTATGATTCATTCTTAACTGAGTTTGATATGAATGATCATAAATTAAAACATGGGTATTCACATTAATGATTATTACGTAACTTTTTTCTTGATTTATTATTGATATGCATAAGTATAAACCTTTTTTTTTACTATAAGAACTATTTATGAAGTCTGGTAACTTACCTTTATTTCATGTTTACTTTCCATTATTGAATATGGGTATGAAGATTTGTATTTGATTAGTAACTATTTACTAAGTTGAAATTGATATGTATTTATGTTAACAATTATCAAGCTATTTGAACTATATTTGTGGCATGGTGACTCATTTTTACCTCATATTCATCATATAATCTCTTCTTGCTCCTCACTGGAACACTATGAAGTATTTCTATATTCCAATAAGGATAGTGTAGCTTTAGAATCGAGTTAGACTAATTATTTCCTTTTCTACATAGTAGCTTAGACAGGTTTTAACAAAAGTCTCCTTTAGAGGAGAAAATTCCCTTAATAGAAACCGGGCCCACATACTAGTGAGGATGGCCATACCAAATGAGTATAGGCCTAATTGGGGCCTTGATCAGGTGATTTATCCATGTTGACTTCCAGCAGTATTTCTAGGCATCAACATTTTGGCGCTAGAAGGAGGGATTACGATAATGAATGGCACATAGAACTCCATGAAATATTAATACCCATTCAAGAAGATCATCATCTCCCTCAAACTATTTATTAAAGTTAGCCTCTAATTTCCCTTCCAAAGATAAACCTTCAACACTAGAGTCTGAAAAACCTGATTTATCTTCACTTATCAGATCTGAAGAAGTCACATCACATATTCAATACGAGACTTCAAATTCAGGTATCACTCAAGAGAAAAAAAAAAAGAAATCACAGATTTTGAAATTGATCTAGAAACTCTACCCTTGTATCAGGATATCGTGATTGAATCTGTGTGTCAAATTCTTGATAAAATAATTCTAGATTTTGAAGAAACCATCTTAAACGATCCTCCTCAATTACGACTTCCTAGAATTTTGACATGAGAACAAAGTAAGAAACATGGACAAGAACCATTCTAGCATATCATACCATCAAAGGTTAAAATACATATGATAGAAAAATCACCTAGTCTCCCTCTCACTGTAAGAAATAACCCTCTCTCTACTCATAAAATCTTGCTAGAATAATTTCCTACTAAACGTGAGTTGTTGACATCGAGTATTTATCCAATCTCAAATCCTTTGGCCATTCCACATTATCAAAATCTACCTTCTCATCCTACATCTTATAAATCCCAAGTAACTCCTTGAATACCTTGGCTAACCGACTGAGCTCTAAAAATACCGGGAGATCAACATGAATTGCCTAAACACCCCGAGAAAGTTTTTCCCAAATTTGACCTAGATAACAGAGAATTCCCTGAAGATCACATCAATAAATTTATGTTGTCAGTGATTCTCATGAGGGTAGAGGAGGAATATGTAGTTTGTAAATCATTCCCATCTACTTTTGAGGGTAGAGCATCTACTTGGTATTTTTCTTTAACAATAAAACTAATAAAAAATTGGGAAACCTTCGAAAAACTATTCTTAAATTTTTTTGGTGATGATAAAACACAAACTACTTTAGTCCTTGACCTGTCTAGATTGAGGATGAATCCAAAATAAAAGATAAAATACTTCAACCAAAGATTTATGACTTTACTAAATAGAATACCTAAAGATTCACAACCTCCAACCAATGTTATCTTAGAATTTTATACTACTACTCTTCCTTCTTAAATTTCTATCTTTGTTAAAAGAGTAGACAAAACCACACTGGAAGAAACCATGCAAGAAAATTTAGAAATATAAATGAAAATGATGAGCATAGCCAACAAAACTCCTACTGAAGAAAGGATATCCTTACCTCCCACTCAAAGAGTCACTCTTAAAGAAGAAAAGAAGGATTAAGAGGCTGTAGATATTGAAATATTACATAAATTAGTTAAGAGTCTGGCTAATGATATCATTGACATCAATAAAAATGTAGGAGAAGAATCCACATCTAAATGACCTTGGAAACCTTTTGTCAAAAGAAATAATTTTCCACCCCCTGGTACTTAAATTTTTGTTGTTGATGATGAAGAAGACCTACCAAATGAAGAATTAAATGCAATCCAAACCAGAAGTAAGGGTCCTCCTACCAGTTCTTCAACACCATCCCCTGCCACTGTACCTAAGAAAAATGTCCCCCAAGACAAAACAATTACCAAGACTTTATTGATTTTTGATCAACTAGACTATGATTTGGTGGAATATATGAAGAGAAATAGAGTAAAAATTTATTTCTACGAGTTAACAAAGTTAAAACAACAGAAAAAAAACTTACTTAAAAAATTAGAAAGCAACAATGTTGAAAAACAAATGACCACAACTTTAAGTAAAGACAAAGAAAACATTGTTCAAAATTCCTCTTCAAATAAGAATAAGAAAATCAATGCCAATGATGTGATGATAGGAGACAAGTATAACTCACACACACCACCCTTTCTGTTAACATTTGAAATCTTCAACAAAAACATGCACAATTGCTTGGTAGACTTTGGAGCATCATCAAATGTGATGCCATATTCTGTTTGCAATAAAATCAATGCTCAACCTAAACAATATGCCATAAAAATTGTACAACTTGATAGAACATGTGTTAAAGTTTTAGGAGAACTAAAGGATGTTTTTATCAGTTTATATTCTAACCCTAAGGTTTCCGAAACTATAGACATCATTGTGCCTAACATTCTTGAAGCATATAGTTTGCTTCTAAGCAGGGACTGGTCAAAATAACTTCATGGATATTTTGCTACAGATTGGTCACATCTATGGTTACCATACAATGGTAAACCTAATCAAAATAGAGTTGATTGAGAAAAACATATGAACTCATTGTGATTGATATTGAAGGTGAAAACAAACCGATTTTGTTTTCTAATTCCATTTTGGGAAACTATTGGACTGATTCATATTTTGGAAATTTTGCTGCAGAACTTTCATCATTCATAGATTCATATGTACAATCAAATGTTGTAAACTTTTCTCAAACTAATTCTTCTAGATGCATAGATTTTTCCTCTGATATTTTAGAATCCACTGAAAATGATGATTTTTGGACTTTGTTTTTTGAGGGATCAAAATCTAACGAAGGTGTTGGAGTAGGTTGCATTTTGTGAGAAACCAAAGGTAACAAAACTATGCTAGATTTTAGGCTAGATTTCCAATGCACAAACAATGTGGCCAAATATGAAGCATTAATCTAAGGATAAAGAAAGGCCATAGATTTGAATGTGAAAATTTTAAAAGTTCTTGGTGATTCAAAAATAACTGTCAAACATGTATGAAATACTTTCCATTTTTTTTCAAATCATTTAAATAATTACCAACAAATTGTTTTGGATATGTTTCCATAGTTTACTACTTTTGAAATAAAATCTAAACCTAGAGCTTTGAATTCAAATATAGACCTTCTTTCCAATGTAGCCTAAAAATTGATTCCATCTGAAGAATTTTACCACGATAGATTTTCAATTGAGTTATTTTTTAGGCCATTTGTTCCTGATAACATAACTAACTGGATATTTTTTAATGATGACGGTCAAATAATAAATTTTCTTACACACAAATACACATACAAATATCTAGTCATTGATGAGAATCAACATGATTCAAAAATCAATTCTCCTCCAATAGATGGTAAGGTTAAGTCATAAAAAATCATTCCAAAATCCGTAGTTAATATTGAGGATCTGTATGATCTTTATGATAGGTTTAAAACACCTACTAACTACAAAATACAATTCTTCAATGAAATTTGAAATCATAAATTTAGGAATAGAAGAAAATCCTAAAAATATTAATCTAGGTTTAGGATGCACTCCCTTAGAAATAGATTCTTTTATTAACCTTTTCAAAAAATATAAATACATTTTTTCTTGGACATACAATGATCTTAAAACTTAAGATAATTCAGTTATTCAAAATGTCATTCCAATGAATCTTAATTCTAAGCCTACCCAACACAAATTAAGGAAAATTCACCCTAAGATAGAACTTCAAATTAAAAAAGAATTAAATAAATTGCTACAAGCAAGGATAATTTTCCTTGTCAGACACTCTCAATGGGTGTCTAATATGGTTCCAGTTAGGAATAAAAATGGATACATTAGGATTTTTATTGACTTTAGGAACCTGAATAAGGAATCCAAAAAAGACAATTTTTCCCTTCCCCCAATGGAACAAATTTTACAATTTGTGGCAGTATATGAAATGATGTCTTTTCTATATGGATTTTCAGGACATAACCAGGTCTTAGTTTCAAAAAATGACCAATTAAAAGAGACCTTTAGGATAAAATGGGGCACCTATGCACACATGAAAATGCATTTTGGCTTAATAAATGTTGGGGCTACATTTCAACGTGCCATGGATATTTCCTTTAGAGGTCCACTGAATAAAAAAATGGTAATATGTTTAGATGATGTCATTGTCTTATCCAAGAATGGATCTGATCACGTGCATCGTATTAAACAAATCTTTGACCACTATAGAAAATACAACATCTCTCTTAATCCTAAGAAAACCATCCTTGCTCAAATAGAGGGTAAGTTTATAGAATTTATGGTTTCTAAAACAAGAATTGAGATTGAACCCAAAATAATCAATTCAATATTATAAATCCCTTTTCCTCATAATAAGAAAACTATGTAATCTTTCCTAGGACAAATCAATTTTTTTAGGCGATTTGTACCTAGTTTTGTAGAAATAGTAAGACCATTTCAAAATATGATTAAAAAGTATGTTGTTTTCAAATGGAATGATAACGAAAGAGAGTCATTTAAAGAAATAAAAGAAGAAATTGTGCAATCCCCATATTTATCATCTCCCAATTTCAACAAAGTTTTCATTTGTTATACTTTTGCTTCAGATTTTTCTTGTGCTTCTGTTCTTACTAAGAAAAATGATCAAGATACTGAAATTCCTATTTCTTTCATGAGTACAGGTTTCCAGGGTGAATAATTGAACTACTAAGAACTATAGAAACAAAAATATGAAATATTCAAGGCTGTCAAACACTTTAGGCCTTTCCTCTTAAAATAACACACCAAAGTGATTGTCCCATTCCTTGCGGTTAGAAATTTACTTGTGTAGAAAGATATTGGAGACAAAAGAGAGAACTGTATGACTACCTTGCAATAATATGATTTAGAAATTAGACCTTTCAAAATCATTTGAGGCCTGGGCCGATGCAGATTAACCACAAAATGGATGGATTTAAAAAATGAAAATAAAAAGGAAAAATGAGTCAAAAGTACAAAATAATGAGATTTACTTTAATTCTAATTCTTGTGATTCATAGTATAAAGATATCATTTTTTTCCTCACTCATGGTTTCAATCCTCTCCATTAAGATCCCAAAAGTAAAAGAACATTATAGTTGAAATATACACATTATCAATTAACTGATTGAGTATTGTTTAGGCAAAATCATGATTATGTTTTGTTAAGATGTTTAGAAAAATCCGATGCTAACAAATCATTATTTGATTTGCATGGTGGTCCTGCAGGAGGACATTTCAGTGGATACACAAAAGAACATAAATTTTATGAGGAAATTATTACTACTTGACTCTTTTTAAGGACGCCCATGCATATGTTAGAAAATACAAACTTTTACAAACTACTTATGGAAGAGAGAAGAAACGTGCACTCCCATTGCAGCCTGTAACAACCGATGGGCCATTTGAGAAATGGTGATTTCACATCATCAGAGAAATAATCCCAAAACTCATCACGACTACAAAAATACATATTGAAAGATACAAATTACTTCACCAAGTGGACAAAGGTCATTCCCTTAAAAATTGTAAATCAAGATCAAGTGATATCATTTATCGAGCAATTCATTATCACAAGGTTTGGTGTTCCTAACACTCTGGTATTTGATAACGCTTCTTATTTTTCTTTGATAAAGTTAACTTAATTTTCTTTAGAGAAAGGTATTAAAATCCAATATTCTGCCAACTACTATCCACAAGGTAATGGAATGGAAAAATAAACCAACAAAAACCTTCTCTAGATCATTAAAAGAACCATTGATGAAAATCACAGAAAATGGCACAACTCACTTTCATCAGCATTATGGGTCAATAGAGTCACACCCAAAGCTGCATTAGGAAATTCTCCTTATTTCCTTGTCTATAGAAAGGAACCCATCTTACCAACTAATGTAGCTCTACCCTCCCTTCAATTGGCTCAATCTGTTAGAGGATCCCTGCTCCAAAAGGAAAAAATGAATAGAGGAATTACTAAAACTAGAAGATGAAAGGGATAGATCCAAACAAACTTTCACTGAGCACCAAATAATAATAAAGAAATGGATTGATAAACATTCGGTTAGAAATCTAAACTTTGAGATTGGTGATTTAGTGTTAAAATGGGGCAAATCTCACGAAGAGAGAGGAAAACACACTGAATTTAAAAAATTGTGGCTTGGCCCATTTCAAATTTCCGAAAATATTGGCCCTTCTACATTCATCCTTCAAACACTAAAAGGAAAGAAAGAAATTCTCCTAGTGAATGGCCAGATTCTAAAAACTTACTTATAAAATTCACAAAACTGTAAAGTATGTAAATAGGTTTGTTTTTGTTTTATTTTTCTAATTTTGTCTTTTGTTTGAAATAATAAAAGGTTTGTTATTCTCAATAATTATTGATGCATTCTGGGTTATATTACATGTCTTCCTACAACTAAAAGCATCACATTCAAAACATTTATATTAAGTTTCATGATTTGGAAGAAAATTTCCTTTATATTTATGGTGGATATCCTTTATCAATAAGACCTCATATCTATATCATGATTGCATTTTAGGTTTCATGTAGATTTTGTTTTATGAGCTCCCCATTTCAGACCTAAAATCTTATAAAAATAAAAATAATTGGTGGAAGGAAGACCTTAAGCTAAACCCTGTAAGTAAGTAGATTTCCAAACAAATCTAAATAACTCTCGTATCGCCCTGCTTCCTTAAGAACTCAATTGTTGATGCAATATATATATATATATATATATATATATATATATATATATATATATATATATTTAAATCATTAAGGGTGCAACTAAATAAATCAAGGAAGTTGAAAGAACAATTTGACCAGGAATTACAAGTAAACTTGTCGGGGCTATGGATGTTCACTGGCAGTAGGGCCATACTTGTATGATACTAAGAAAACTTCGYTGGGGATATGGAMTCTTGTAGGCATCGAAGTAATGYCAGGTCAAAGAGACATGAGGAACAAATGAAGGAAAATGTATACTTACTCAAGGTAAAATCCTTAGGTCACACCTTGTATCAATTTTTGGAAT
The DNA here is from genome assembly GCA_009831015.1 of Picea engelmannii. Classification (NCBI taxonomy): domain Eukaryota; kingdom Viridiplantae; phylum Streptophyta; class Pinopsida; order Pinales; family Pinaceae; genus Picea; species Picea engelmannii. The sequence continues at coordinate 737,838 of ML781349.1, read as the reverse complement.
AAATCTTAAGGTAATTAACCTCAAAAGTCCATTCAAAGACACAATCTGTAARTTACCAAATAGTTTCTTTTGGTGAGAATATATTTATTGCTTGGTCATTGGTGGTACCCATAAATTAAGGAATCTATTCCTACAATCATGTGAATTAACTCTAACATTTGATGTGTATAAGACTTTCAGGTAAGATGGACAGAGATAATTGTTTCACCCAATATGTCGCCATTTGTTGAGCCTCAATGACCCCCCATTATTTTTAGATTTTAGAATAAATAATAATGGATCCCTTTTGTTTATTTTTGGTTTCTTTGTTTTTTAATTTTCAAATTCTTAATAGTATTTATTTCAAAATATCTTTAAACAACCAAATAAATATAAAAAATAAAAATGAGCAATAAATTCACAAAGAATCTCCCAATCCCCCAACATCTTAGTATACCCAATGGAATAATTCTTTAAACACCAAATCACATCTCACCAAAAGTTGAGGTTTTAATAAAAGTTCCCCGACATCTCGGTATCCCGACCTCTCAATACCCTGACTAATTCAATGATATTATTATACCGGATTGATCCTGTTTTTTCTTGATAAACTTGTCAAAATTTTCCCTAATCCATCGATCTACCAATATCCTCGATTCCATAATATACTTATGAGTAATGACATGTTAATACCATAACAATATTTTTAGTTCGAACCACTTCTTAAGTTTTAATCCTCGACACTCTGATCCCCGGTATCTCGATAGTACCGAATCGATATTTTCTTACCATAATTCACTTTCACAATATTTCCCTCTCCCGGTATCCTGATTCTCCAATATCATGGTGATTTTAGTGCCCAAAATACATTAGATCAATTTTTACTCGTAGGTTCGTGCATTTTCTCTTCAATAAAATCCTCGATCCCCAGTGCCCTGATTAAATCATAAAACACTAATGAAAATTCCAATAAAATTAATAATCATGTCAGATCAGACTTCACCTTTTGTAGATATAAGTCTAGTTCTTTTGATTTCCTGGTGACTCGATACCCGATATTGAACTTTCCCTCGCAAGTTCAAACGATTGTACCTGTCTTGTCCTTCATTATGGCTCTATCACAACTTTTATGAACCTTAAACGGACATTAATGAAGTGCCAATTTAAGATTTTTAATACATTAATTCACTTCAAATCAAGCATAAAGGTTTCAGTCTCATAACAAACCTTGATTTCTTGAGCATAAATTTTTTTATTTATACCATTTCCATCAGAAAGTCCTTCCTATGGTTAGTATTATAATTCTTTTTATTAACTTACCGAAACCTATTAGTTGTTTGAAAAAAATAAATATCTATTTCATTGTCTGTTTGCAGGAATTTTCAAAGACATAATGAAATGGAAACACAAATAAAAGTAGTATAAGGTCGAGGAAGACGAGATAAAAAAGAACCCTAACTCTGTTGATTAAGGTTGGTTGTCATTGATGTCAAACCTTGAAGAAATCCCCGCAACACAAAGGTTTGGTAATGGACCCAAGATTTTTTGATGTAAATATGACTCATTATTGTCTTGTCATGGTTGATAAGAAGTAAAGATAGATGAACTCCAAAGTGGTCCCCTTATGGTGAAAGCCCTCACGAGAAGAGACTTTTTG
>ML781349.1:664417-695219 GCA_009831015.1 Picea engelmannii | reverse complement strand
AATTTTTGATGAGTCAATGTTTACATGATGTGGTTAAAAATGCTAAAAAGTGATCAATATTGATTCACCTCCCCTCTCAGTATTGGTGAATATTCCAACAATTGGAATCAGAATAGGTCCTTCAGAATCAATATAACCACTAGAAGGTAGATCATGGGATACGCATATAATGGAATTCCAATATTTGATGGTCATAATTAAGAGATATGGAGCTCAAGAATGAAATTATTTTTAGAGGCACATGGGTATGATGTTTGGTACTCATTTGTTAAAGGATATACCGCTTCAAATAAATCTTCGAATACTGCAGCCAAGAAGGAATTAAAAAGGAACAACAAAATAACAATGGATTCTATCCTGGATGGATTACCTGATTCAATAAAATTCAAAGTGGGACAATGTTCATCATTCAAAGAGATTTAGGATAAGCTACATAATATCTAATTTAAGGAATATCTTCTTATCATAGAGACAAAACATGCTGATCAAGATAACTAAGATGATGAGATAGAAAAAGAAGAAAGAATCTCATCATGACAGATAGATTTAGAAGAAGAACAAGAAGGTGAAGTAGATCTTGAAGCAGAACTAATGAATGCCTTAAGTGAGGTAAAAAGAGAAAGGAATAAAAACAAGTCTCTCAAGGAAGAATCGATAAAGCTAAAGGAGGGTTCTCATAATATTAATGATAACTTTGAAGAAGTCCAGTAGATTATTATAAATCTAAATATCCAGTTGGAAGAAGCCAAAGTGATTGAAGAAACACTGAAAAATTGGTTGGAAGAAAAGAAGTATTTGGAAGCCAAAATAGTAGCACTAAGAAAGGAAGTAGAGAAGAGAGAAGAAATTTTGACAAGTCATATTAATGAAATATCTAAGGAATTAAAAAATCTTGAAGCATAATTTAATCAACAAGAAAGAAGACTTGAAGAAGAAACCATCTCCTTGAAAACTACACTTGAAGAAGCCAATAGAATGGAAGAAGTAATGCAGATCCAGATGATGAGTAAAGAAGAATATTGTGAGAATATTGAAGAAGAAATTATCTCATTGAAGGTTGAAGTTGATAATCTCATGAAGAACTTGAAGAAATCTCAAGCACTAGAAGACATTCTCAGCTATCAAAATCCACCATTCAATAAAACATTTGTTGGATACATTAGTGAGACATCATGAAAATAATATGAAAATTCCAATCCCAGCAAGAGAGTTGAAGAAAGAGGAAGCTCCACACAATCAATAAATAAATATGAAGAGAAGGCTAAAGTAAGGAATCATGGTCAACAAGAGTCAAAGAGGAATGAATGCAAAAGAGACGTATTTCCAAGAAGACCTTCTACCTCCAAGCATCAAGGAATATCTAATTATCCTGAAGGAAATAAAAGAAGAGAAGATAATGATCATCTAAGGCATGATTTTAGAAGACCTACATAAAAAAGAATATCATTTAATCCTAGGTGTCAAAGTTTCTTTCCAGGTTATTGTTTTACTTGTAATAACTTTGGACATAAAGTTGTATATTGCAAAGCGTATGAAATAAATGTTCAAACAAGAGATGTTTATGTGACCCCCTTGTTACACATGAAATTTGCACACCTAGGTACCTCACCCTAAGTGTCGTAAAGTGTCATATAAGTGTTTCATACACCTTGACACCATGGAATAACCTATGTCACAATCCCTAGTCAATGTGGAGGAGGGATATATTATATGAAGGCCAAAATACCAAGTACACATGAATTATTATTAATATTCAAGAAAAATAAATTAATTAAGTGTGATAATCAAGTGCACATGAATTATTATTAATATTCATGAAAAACAAAGTAATTAAGTGTGAGAATCCACCTCACATTTGGTTTCCCATTTTTTAGGGAAGGTGGAGAATCTCATGGATGGTTGAAATATTTCCTCCTTAAAATCCTTGAGAGATATTTCCTCCCTAAAATCCTTAAGAAATATTTTTTCCCTAAATATCTTAGAGATCCCTTTTTTAGTGGATCTGATGAGAGATCCTATCCATGGTGGTTAAGCCTCCAAATCCTATATAATGAGGGATTTCCATGGAGGAGAGGGGCATGAAAGAGTTTAGAGATACCAAACTTATGATCTCATAAGGAAGGAGGCACATTGGAGGTATCAAACTTATGGTCTTGGGAGCTTTGTGCAAGGGCTGGACGAGGAGGACTTGGAGAGGCTGCTGCGACTTCATCAATGGTTTGTAAGTATCTCTTTTGAGTTCTCATTAATACATGTGCTTGGCCTGTTTCCTTCAATATTATGTACATCTACATGAACTTGTGTCTTTTGGATAAATCTAGCTTTGAACTAATCATGGTAGAATAGGAAGTATGCTTTGTCTTGGTTGTTTATGGGATTGCATGACTCGTTAAAGGACTTGAAGATCAAGCCCAACTTAGACTAAGAGAGGACAAAATTCGCAAAAACAATATGCTTACTTTATTCCTCTTCTTTATTGATTAGCTTATTTATGTTTAAAGGAAAGTCAAGGTTCAAATTTAGCACTTTTTTGTCTTGGTCATAGGGGTCTAAGATCCAAGAGGGAATTCACCTGTCCGTAGGGGAATTTTCCTACAACAGAAATTAGTGACTCCACTGGGGACCAAAGATTTCAGTTTTGGTTTCGTTCCCTTGGTTTTTACCCTTCCCTTTACCCACATTTTAAATGAGTTTTATTGTTTTTTTATGATCCATTACCCTTCTCCCATCTTCACAAGCAATTTCACCAAATTTTGTGCATTATGGGTGAGTTTTTCTTCATTTTTTGACTGTTTTTTAAATTTATGGGTGGATCAATGCCCCCTTGTAGGCCATATCGGAGCTCTATCTATTTCCTACATTGCTTTAGGGAGTGTTGTAGTGCTCTGTACCCTTGAGGCATGGAGCGTTGGTCTCCTTCTTGGGGGATTTTTTCCCTTTTTTGCTAAGATTTTCTCAGCCTGTTTTGTGGAAGTATTTACCCAGACTCTGTATGTTGGTTTGTGAAGTTATTTAGGTTGATATTTGGTGCTTATGACTCCCTATTGTATTGATTGGAGCTTGAAACTTTTTCAGAAATGTGAAATTGCCCTTTCTAGTTGCTTGTTTTGTTGGGACAGTTTGAGTGATTTCTCTTTCTCCCTGTCTTTTCTTGGATTCTTCTCTGCATTTTCTTGTACTCCTTGAATTATTTTTGGTTGTGAAATCCTTGATTGAGTTATTGTTAGAATAGGCTTCTACTTGTTTTCTTTCAGTTCTCATTTCTTTGAGTGCATTCTTGTTTGAAACCTTTGTCGCTTCATGTCTTTTGCATCTGCATATGACTCTTTCTTCTGATTGAAAGTTGTGGAGCATTGAAGGATTTGGATTTATTTTATTTATACATTACAATAAAAAAAATACCATAGTTTCATTCTTGCTTTTGGGTAGTGAAACTAGCTTGCATTTGAAGTAGCGAAATTGTATGGTTTTGGCATTTTGGGACATTGCGCATCTGGGAATGATAAACATTTTCTCCTTCTCGTAATATAGCTTTCATTGAAGTAAAATATTTGCATTATCATTTATTTTCATTGTTTAGAGTTCATCAAAACATCATTTATTCCATGCCATTTTCCTCTTGAGTAAACAACAACCTTAAAAATCAAGCGCTAAACTAAAATTTACTAGAAATTTTTATATTTTCTGGTAGCAAACCTACATTAGCTTAGGGTGTAGGTTTTGGAATAGGTGTGAAAGATAACTTTACAAAGATGTAAACAAACATAGGATCTTGAGTTAGAGAGCGGTGAAATCCATTTACTACATTTGGTCCTGGGAAGCCCTTCTAACACAAAGGTCAATCACAAGGTCACATTAGGGCTGACATAGTTACTCACCCTGCTTTGTTGGTCTTAGTGTAGATATTGTGCATATTATTGGGGGTCACTTGAGGGCATACCCATGATTATGTGCAAGATCCTTTCGAGTTGATTTCAGGATAGATACCCTGCCTTTGCGTGTGGATCAGACTATCGACTATTTCCCCAAGCATCATTGTTTTAGTTGGTAACCTTAGTAGACTATCTCTTTATGGTTTTTACATGAGGTGACTGTGGAGGGGCAAGTCTTCATGGTACCTGGAATCGACGTTGGCCAAACTCACTCGGGCTCCTTGGAGGGTACACCCAAAATTATGTGTGGGAGCTTGTACCAAGGTGTAAGTCCATTAAGTAGGTCATCAATGTAACTTTTCCACTAGCTCTATCTCATCCCCTTCTTACATTGTTCCCGCAACGTTGGATTTCATCACCAACTAATGAGTTCATTGTGAGAAGGTTTTGTTTATTTTCTTTCTTCCTAGATTTTTAGCATGTGCTGTTTATTTTACCTAGTAGACTCTAGGTTGGATCTTTGTTTAATGACTTCAGTTCCCAAAACTACCAATGGAGAAACCCCTGCTCCGGGAGAACCTTTTGTTTTTCCTTCTCATGAAAACGTTGGCCTCCTTACATCGTTACTTTGAGCCTTCCAGATCTCACAATTGGGTTACCGATATGGTTGTTTTCCACTCTAGTAATCTTGAATGCAGTGAGTGATTCATATGTAAGCACACCACCCAAACATTAACCTCAAGTCGACCTTTCTCCTTCACCCATTAGGTCTCCTTCCCTTTCTCCTTCTTCGCCTAGTGAAAGATCTAAAACGAGTAGCGAGGTAGATAAGAAGAAGAAGAAACTGAAAGAGAAGAAGAAGAAGAAACAAAAAGGGACCAAACCTCCAACTACATTAGATATTGGATCCAAGCCACCAACTACTATTAATCATACTGGGAGCATTGACGAGGTCGATACGACTACAACGAAGAATCTAAAACCCAAATTCCCTTGCAGTCTTTGTAAGGGTGTCCACTTTCTGAGGGATTTCCCTGGTATTCCCAAGGTCTTAGAAATGTGGTCTTCCATGTCATCATCCCCTGCTAGACATGTTGGTGACACCTCGTCAACTAGTGACGTTAAGGTTGGTAAGAAGAAGACAACTGTCAAATTTCCTTGTATGTTATGCGAAGGTGATCATTATTATCACCTTTGTCCTTATATGGAAAAGGCTTCTTCTCTTTTGGAAAAGCTTCAACTCCCAATTGGTTATCATAATATTTCCCCCAACCCATCGTTATTTGATGGAATGGTCAATCCGGTTCCATCCTCGGTCAGTCCAGTTGATCAAGTGGTCAATCTAGTTTCATACTCGGTTGAACCACTAACCAAAGTAGCTAATCTAGTTCCTTCATCAATCAGACCCACTTTTGATCTGAAAAGTGAAACCCAAGTGACTAATCTAGTCTCATCATTGGTCAATCCCACCCTTCATATGAAGAGTGCCAACGTGCTCAATCCCACTCCTCCTCTAATGAGTGCCAAAGTGGTTTCTCTGATCCCTTCATCGGTCGGTTCGGTTGATCATGTCGTCAATCTGATCACGTCCTTAGTTGAACAAGTTGACAAAGTGGTTGATCCGATCCCATCTTTGGTCGATCCCGCTCTCCCATTAGAGAGTGAAACCCAAGTGGTTGATCCTTTTCCACCTATCAAACCCATTCTCCCCTTGGAGAATGAAACCCAAGTGGTCGATTTGATGTTATTATCAGTCGATCCTACTCTCCCGTTAGAGACTAAACCCGATACTGCCCATGCTTTTCTCGTTGATACATAATCTACCATGTTGGGGGGCATTTATTCTTCTCTCGTGAAACCCCCTCCAAGTAATGAGGCCATCCTTTTTTATTGGGGTGTGCTAACTGGACCTCGTCTTCCCTCTCAGATTCCTTTCAAGATTACGGTACAGGTTTTTGGTCGGGACTTCCTAAGACGTTGATAGATGAAGGGTCATCTGTTAGTATTTTGTCCTCTATTGCTTGGAAATCTTTGGGTTATCCTCAGCTTGTGTCGATTAACCAGACTTTGTTCGCTTTTAACAAAAGAACCAATCACCCTTTAGGAGTACTTCCTTAGTTTCTCGTAACTTTGGGAGGGAAAACTATCTTTATTGATGTTATGATAGTCCAGGACCCCTTGGATTTTGATTTACTCCTTGGGCGAGATTATGTCTATGCCATGAAACCTATTGTGTCCACTCTTTTTTCATGTGATATCTTTCCCTCACAATGGAATAATTGTGGCTATTGATCAACTCTCATGTGTTGGTATTGAATTGATTACCAACCCAATGACCTCCCTAAACGGTTCTTATATGCATAGGGTATCGCCCCCGCCACAGGTAAATTATGTGGCATTATCTCCCGTGCCTTCTGCTGTCGATGAAGATGACTTAGATCTGACAACTGACATCATGATCTCTTTGATAGGGCTATTAGAGCCATATATGCCTAACCTTATCGAGTTCGTTGACATGCATTCCTTCCAGAGTGCTTCTCTTCCATATAGTGAAGATCTCTTGGAAGCCATGGTTGACGTTTGTCCCTTGACATGTGTTCCTTCATGGGCATTATCCTCTTGGAGGCCATGATTAAGAAGAGGTCACGAGCATAGTTTCTCTTCTCTGTGGCAAGCTCGTTAAAAAATGAAACATCAGCTGGAGCATAGTTTTGATTCTCTGTGGCAGGCTCATTAAAAATGAAAGAGAGGTCTGGAGCATAGTTTTCCTCTCTGTAACAAGCTCGTTAAAAAATGAAACACAAATCTGGGGATTGAACCCAGAGCCTTGAGCATAGTTCTTTTCCTGTGCCAAGCTCGTTTAAAAATGAAACAATCACCTCTCCCTTCAAGTTGAGTCTTTCGTTAGGTCTTGTGTTTGAACCTTCATTTCATCCACCCTTATCCTTTTTCTCCATCTAGTACACAATTTGGTGACAACCTCAAATTTGGGGAATAAATTGAAGCTTGCGGGGGCATGTCTCCATCCTTTGATTATCATTCTGGAGTTAAGCCACTATCTTTTCAAGATGGGGGTAGATTATCTACCATCCATGGGTATCCATACCTTTGGAAATTATGTTGGGAATTTACAAGCATAGTTTAATTTTGTTTCAAGCTTGTGTAAAAATGAAACCAATACCGAGCTTAGTCTTTGTTCTTTCTCATGCTCATAAATACATGAGAATAAGTTACCAAGATTAGTATTTGTTCTTTCTCGTGCTCATAAATACATGATAGTGTAACCAAGTAGTCTTTTGTCACTTTTTCAGACTCGTAAAGGTTATACGAAAAAGGAACCCCCTGGAGTCTCCTTTAAGCTCTTTTCAGACTCTCTAAAATAGATTGTCGAGTGATCTTGCTTCCTTTCACAATCGTTAAAATTTTTGAAAGGGAATATTTTGAGTGGTAGTTTATCACTTTTTCGACCTTGAGAGACTAAAATTACAAAAAAGGACAACCCTGGAGTCATCTTTAAGTTCTTTTCAGACTCTCTAAACATGAAAATCCACTGAGTTTTCCTTCTCTAGACTCGCTAAACTATACATTGAAGGGCCCATATGGGACCGAACCCTTACTTCTTCCAATTCATTAAACAAAGGAAGAGGGACTTACCGAAGGTGAGCTATATCGAGCTGTGTTACCCTCCTCTAGCTTGTTAAATTAAAAAAGAGGCACGCGTCTATCTGAATGGGGGAAAATTTTGAAGGACGCAAGCCAAGCCGTTTTTTAAAACATGACAAGTCACTCTTACAGTCGGCCTTGAACACGACACTTTGTCTTTTCCTATATTTTAATCCGTTGAACCTATGCACTGAACCAATCCTCTAAGTTTATTTACTCCTTTGGGTCACCCGACGAAATTCACAGTATCCACTGCAATATCATGTTTTCGTGTCGTTGATGGGGGATACATCAAGGCCCTCCATCGACGAGTATTTTCTTGTCGACTTCAACACATAATTCGAGAATTAGACTTAGGAACTAATTAGTACCTTGGGACTTGCATGCCTCAATGGCAGGCCTCCTCACCTTCGATAGTGGGTTTACATCATTGACCTATGATCGAATGATTCCACGAATGTTCGACTTCAACTCATCTATTCACATTCATTGGATTGTAATAGGGTACTTGGGAATCATTAACATCAATTGTGATTTCCCTCGCACTTGTTAATGGTTTTCTCAATTACTGGTAATCAAGTGGTTTCTACCATGTTCAAAATCAAAACATCTATTCACATGGTTATATTCGTATCACATAGGGATCGATAAGAAGACCCTGGGTTGAGTATTCACTTTGATATCTACTTTACCCAGGCTGCGAAAGGAGATCATTTGAGAACATTGATATATATACTGTCACATAGATCCACTTTGTATTGGTCTGTGGCTATGTTTTATGATCTTGTAGATCCACTGTGTATTTCTCGTGGATACGATCAGTTCATGTCATGGAAGTATAGATCCACATTGTATCTTTGGTGGCTATACTCTTCAATTAGTATGATTATGGATCCGTAGTGTATTTGTATGGCGACCATACCTTGAAAGTATTTTATCACTCAGGCATAGGTATTCTTGCCTTGGGTTTGAAACATGTCATGAAATTTTTTTGATGGTTGTTTGCAGCTTCTACCAGGTTCTCCGAGTCCACACTCTTGCATTAAAGATTTGTCAAGTGTTTCAACCATCATTCTCTCTTATGACCTCACACTTTAGGGGGCATTTTGTTACACATGAAATTTCCACACCTAGTTACCTCGCCCTAAGTGTTGTAAAGTGTCATATAAGTGTTTCATACACCTTGACACCATGGAATAACCTATGTCACAATCCCTAGTCAATGTGGAGGAGGGATATATTACATGAAGGCCAAAATATCAAGTACACATGAATTATTATTAATATTCATGAAAAAGAAATTAATTAAGTGTGAGAATCAAGTGAACATGAATTACTATTAATATTCATGAAAAATAAAGTAATTAAGTGTGAGAATCCACCTCACATTTGGTTTCCTATTTTTTAGGGAAGGTGGAGAATCTCATGGATGGTTGAAATATTTCCTCCTTAAAATCCTTGAGAGATATTTCCCTCCTAAAATCCTTAAGAAATATTTTCTCCCTAAATATATTAGAGATCCCTTCTTTAGTGGATCTGATGAGAGATCCTCTCCATGGCGGTTAAGCCTCCAAATCCTATATAATGAGGGCTTTCCATGGAGGAGAGGGGCATCAAAGAGTTTAGAGATACCAAACTTATGATCTCATAAGGAAGGAGGCACATTGGAGGTATCAAACTTATGGTCTTTAGAGATTTGTGCAAGGGTTGGACGAGGAGGACTTGGAGAGGATCCTACGACTTCATTAATGGTTTGTAAGTATCTCTTTTAAGTTCTCATTAATACATGTTCTTGGCATGTTTCCTTCAAGATTGTGTACATCTACATGAACTTGTCTCTTTTGGATAAATGTCACTTTGAACTAATCATGGTAGAATAGGAAGTATGCTTTGTCTTGGTTGTTTATGGGATTGCAGGACTCGTTAAAGGACTTGAAGATCAAGCCCAACTTGGACTGAGCAAGGAAAAACTTCATAAAAAAGGTACACTTACTTTATTCCTCTTCTCTATTGATTAGCTTAGTTATGTTTAAAGGAAAGTCAGTTTTCAAAGTTAGCACTTTTCTGTCTTGGTCATAGGGGTCTACGATCCAACAGGGAATTCACCTGTCCACAGGGGAATTTTCCTACAACACCCCTACAATATTGAATGTTACAAATTCCACAACTATGGACACATATATTGTGATTGTAGAATCATGATGGAGACTTCCATGAAAGAAAACATTGATATTAGGTATAATAGAATTTGGAGAAGGAAAGAAAAAAATGAAGAACAGGTGAACGAAAAACTCCCAGAGATCATACTCACAGGATTTACAGAGTTGCAAGATCATGATGAATCTACAAGTAAAGAGGACTATTTCATAATTCATAATGATGATCCTACAAAAAAGTAGGCTTATATATTGTTCTGAGCCATTCGGCTTGGAGACTCCCAGTAAAAGTGAATGCTGAAGAGGGGGAGTCTAAGAAGCAATGATTACAGATTGGTGAACTATCTTTCAATAAATATGAAGTGTTTTCGGAGTTTGGGAAGGTATAATCAGAGTGGTTTGAGGGCAGAGGTGTAAAATATCTCATGAAATATTGGCTAAGGAGCATTTTTCAAAACACATCCCCATGCATGTATGAAGACATCAGCTGACATTTACAAGGAATATTATTGGCACACTTTTGAGGAATATATTCATGATTGTATAGAGGATTCCAAGCATGTATTCAAGAAGGAAAATGTGGTGAACATTTGCATCATATTGGAGAAGTATTCAATATTGTGTACAGTTGAGTAACAGAGTCATGGATAGTTTTGTGACACTTGGACATAGATGAATTCATGAGATATTTGGCAGGTCTGGAAGACAATACTTGACGTGAATAAGATAATATACATGACAATGGATGAAATCATGTGCTCAAGAGGAATTGTAGAAAGATTATTTGTCATTTTTGTCAAGAGGAATGGTTAGTAAAGCATCTGACTCAGAAAATAAGCATACTTATAGGTGGAACCATCCAGTCACAGGAAGGCAAGTCATAAGAGGCACATCAAGACAGGGGGAGAGAAACCATCCAGAGGATTTATACTACCAAATGAATATTGTTGAATTATTATGTCATTGATGTCAACTTAGTGAAGACATGATGAGCCTATAGACTTGATTTCAAGTGATGAAGGAAAATTGACATGAATGCTTTCAATATACGTCAGTGGATTACAATAATAGGAAGCACCAATATAAAGCGAGCACTGGAAGAGAGGAAATAAATCATATACAAGAAGCCCCACATTTATCTACATGGAATCTTACAGAAGAAGATAGGGGGAGATAAATCATTAGATAGAGTTACCCTTAATTTCAAAGGGGGGGAGAAATAACAAAAGCAGGAGAGAAAGACTAGAATCGTGAAGACAGGGGGAGTGATATTGTTAAAAGAAGGTATATTATTATAAGGAATTACCCTTTTCCATTGATGTCAAAGGATGAGAGAAAAATTAGAGTGCATGTAGAAATGATGAGAAATGGTTAGAGGGAGAGTAAAAGTGTTTCCATCAATTCCAAAGGGGGAGATTGTTGGAAAGTTAGTTTTCATTGATGTCAACCCTAGAAGAAGTCTAGAAGCCCCAGAAGCCCCTAGAAGTAGTGGTTGATGTCAACCCTAAAATAAGTCTAGAATCCTCTAGAAGTGATGGGTGTATTTGAAGAAGTCTCCAAAGTGGTCCCCTTATGGCATAACTTTAAGCATGGCTCTCATAGGAAGACACTTTGAAGAAGTCTACAAGAAGCCTCGAAGGTGTGGTCATGAAGTCCGAAGTTTATTGGAGAAAATGAGTATGAAGGACATTGTAATTTCATACAAAACCTCCATCGATTGATAGTCCTCATCATGTTGTTTCCAATGATAGGTGGAACGCCACATGGTTCTTCATGATTGAGAACTTATGATCTGTTAAATTTGAAGCCCCGAAGTATGGTCAAGAAGCCCCAGATCTAAGGTCAAAGAAGTTACAAGTCGACCCCAAAATTAATTAAAGGAGAAATTGTTGTTGCAACAAGAAGTTACGGGTCGACCCTAAAACCAAATAAAGGAGGCACTTGGAAAGGTATAAATACACATCAAGAACCTCTTATTTTTTCATCCAAGAAAGTGTGTGTTTGTGGTAGGCAACTAGTATAAGTGGGTATGCACTTGTGCTAGGAGGATTGGTGATATCAATGAAGCAAATGTGGCCTAGGAGAAAGGAGGTCGAGGAGAGAAAGGAGAACGAAGTACCTATACAAGTTTTATGAGGTTATCCACGGGTTGTAGTGGAAAAAATCACATATATACATGGGTCACAGTGAAGAAAATCATGAATGTCCACAGGGTGATAGTGTATGCATCATGGACTTGTGCAAAAGTTTTGAAGAAGGTTCCATTCTCTCAATGTTGAATATTGAGGAAGGTATGTTGGTCTATGATCTTATGCACCAAGTTCTTGCATGATTAAAGGTATGTATTTATATGTGTTTTTAGGGTTATATATTGATGTTATATTCTTGAGGCATATCATGGAGAATCTTTGGCACATAGATAGATACATACATTGGTGATTGTGGACATATCATTTGAGGTACATATTGGATATCATGGCATATGGTTTTGGTACATTCTTGAGACATATTTATGGCACATTCTTGAGGTCTTTGGCACATTGTTATGGTATATGATTGAGGCATATCTTGGATGGTTTGGCACATTCTTAAGGCATGTTTTAGTACATGTTTGATTATTGTACATGTTTGATGATTGTACATGTTTGAGTCATATCTCTTGTACATGATGGATGTTTTTCACATGCTTGAGGAATATATTTGGTACATGGTTTGAGGTACATCATGGATGTTTTGGTACATATGCTTGAGGAATATCTTTGGAACATGGTTTGAGACACATATTAGTGATGTTGGACATATGTTTATTATTGGTTATCTTGGCATAAGTTTTGAACCAGCTTTGATGATGATGACATATCAGTATCAATGACATGTTAATTATCAATGGAAGGTTGATTATAAATGACAATGACAGGTTGATTATCAGTTATAGTGACAGATTGATTATCAGTTACAGTGACAGGTTGATTATCGGTGAAAATGACAGGTTGATTATCAATGATAATGACAAGTTGATTATCAGTGACAATTTGAGTGGCAGGTTGAGTCTCCATTTATATTTCCTGGAGGAAGGAAGGGGAAAGGAAAGGGGGTTGGAGCATCCTTCCAATTAGTGTTGGAGAATAAATGGATTCATAGCTTCCTTCAAGTTAGGTCCTATAAACTAGGGGGTTAGAGCCTCATTCCAGTTGGTGCTGCAGAATATACGGAGTTGGAGCTTCCTTTAGGTTGGATCTTGTAAATAAGGGGATTGGAGCCTCCTTCCATTTGGATATGGAGAATATATGGAGTTGTAGTTTCCTTTAGGTTGGAGCCTATAAATCAGGGGGTTTGTGCCTCCTTCCAGTTGGTGCTAGAGAATTTTGGAAGTTGGTGCTTCCTATGAATGCAATATTTTGATATATATAAGAAAGCATTATGTGGTTTTCTCCCATTTGGGTTTCCACGTAAAAAATATCTTGTGCATTGTGTATGATGTGATGCATTGTTGAATGGTACTATTTATGGTTATATGTTCATGACATGTTAAGTGCAAGCATAAGTGAATGTAATTGTTGAAAATTTAATGTTTACAGGTTGTGGTTAAAAATGGTAAAACGTTCTTAATATTGATTCACCCCCGCTCTCAGTATTGGTGAATATTCCAACAAAGGATGCTAATGAATAATGATTTCCCAAGGAAGGAACTCCCTAAAGAAGGCCAAGAAATGGCTATTTCCCAAGGAAGGAACTTCTTAAAGGAAGCTAAGGAATGATGAGTTCCCAAAGAAGGAATTCCTTGAAGAAGGAAAGACAAGGATGAGTTCCCAAATAAGGCATTCCTTGAAGGAGGATATGGAATGATGAGTTCCCTAGGAAGACACTTGTTGAAGGAGGTTATGGAAAAATGAGTTCCCAAGGAAGGAATTCCTAGAAAGTTCCCAAAGAAGGAATTCCCTGAAGGAGGCCATAGAACAACAAGTTTCCAAGGAAGGAACTCCCTAAAGGAAGCTAGGTAAAGACAAGTTCCTCAATAGGGTACTCCCTAAAGGAGGAAAAACAAATATGATTTCCTAAGGAAGGAACTTATTGAAGGAGGCCAGGGAACAAGAAGTTCCCAAGAAAGGTACTCCCTAAATAAGTCTAGGGAAATATGAGTTCCTAAGGAAGGAACTCCATGAAGGATGTCAAGTAATGAAGAGTTCCCAGGGAAGGAAATCCATGCAAGGGGCCAAGAAATGAAGAGTTATTGAGGAAGGAAATCCCTAAATGGGGCTAGGAAATGCATAATATTTTAGGGGATAAATTTCTCCCATGTGATAATTTTCCATTTTCTCAAAAACATCACCCAAGTTTTATAGGATAAAATGATTTTCTTTTAAAATTTCCTAAATTTTATAGAAATAAATCCTTAGAAATTTGAATATTTTTATAAAAACACTACCAAACATTTTATAGATGGTGTTTTAAGAATTAATAAGATTCACCTAGGTTTCGACACCTTAATATAAGTATATATCCTTAAAAATTCCCCTACTAGGGAATAATGAGCTCCCAACAAAGGAACTCCCTAAAGGAGGACAAGAAATTATGAGTCCTAAAAAAGGCACTCCCTAAAGGAGGCCAGGAAATGATGGTTTCCCAAGGAAGGAATTCCCTAAGAACGATAGGGAATGATGAGTTCCTAATGAATTCAATGCTTGAAGGAGGCCAAGGAATGGCAAGTTCCCAAGGAAGGAACCCCCTTAAGGAGGATAAGGATCAATGATTTATAGAAGAAGGCACTCCTTGAAGGAGGACATGGCACCATTATTGGGGTTAACTAAAGATAATAAAGTTGAATAGGTGTAAACACATGAAGTAATGAAGTTATCCTGGTGAGTGATTCTTATTAGGCTGCATGCCTTTTAATTAGAAGATGTTGGAGAGAATAATACACATGGGGATGCAATTCCCATAAAGAGACAACGTGGTTTGGTGTTGTGTAGTGAGATAGGTCTTCTAGGACCAAGGTAGGTAGTGGTACTGCCCTAAACATTGTTATATGAAGAGTGAGGGAAGAGTTTCTACCAAATACCCAATATTATGGACCAAAATTATAAGAGTAGGAAGTTTAAGCACAAGAATCCATATAAGAGGATCTAAAATAGTGAATTAGATCCACTAGGTTGTATAAAATCCATGGGGGATTTGAGGTCATGAACTATTTGAAAACATCTCTTATGGGGGCATGATTGATAACCATGGAATTGGATTCCACAAAGTTCCTCTCAGTCGTAAGAGATGATCTTGTTTGAGAGGGAGCAATGATAGTGAAAGGGAGATGGAATTAGAGGGTGAATTGATTGAGTTTTTATGATTTTACATGTATCCAATAGGATAACCAATGTGTAGTTTTTCACTAAGACTACTAAAATAAGTGATGGCCTCGAATAATTATTCATCATCTAGAAATAATATGGCTGAGGATATATGGTTTCTTTCTCAAATGGGGCAATAAATAGGCGTGAATGCCTTCAAGGGTGACTGAATACACCTAACCTCTAATCCAAAGTGGTGAGGATGTGGTTCTAGAGCCATGGGCTCTCACTTTATGGGAATCAATGTAGAACAACTAGTGGATGTGGATGCATAGTGGATGGACTCAATGTGAGAAATAGAAGGTGATAGTTTTTCATATGGCGTATGTGAGGGGGGATTAGAGAATGAGAGTTTATTAATGGTGATGATGCATTTATTGTGTAGGAATATCATGACCCAAGAGTGAATACACCATAAAATCACATCCAATGAGGATATTATAATCCATTGGAAAAATCATCAAAATGGAATCGACTGCAATAATCTTACCATATAGCTCAAACGTGGAGGTTAGGAAAAATACCAAAGGGGGAAAACATCTACCATTATTCATGGAATGAGAGTGGGATATCCTAGGTGTTTCCAAACCAAGAAGGATGTAGTACATGAGGAGGCCTCATCATCTACAATACATCAATGAACTATAAATTTCTTAACAATAACCTATATTTGAAATGTAGAATATGGAAGACATAATTGGATATGTTGGTCCCAATCAAAGGTGATAACCTATGGTGTATGTGGGTAAGAAATTCCATTTGTCTCACAAGGAGAAAGTCTAAGAAGTGGAATAGGTGCCCCCAAGTCTATATGATTTTGCCTCGACTATGAAGTAGATCTGGTGAGGGGTGTTACCCCCATGAGGGGTAACCTACACGATCAAGTTATATGGAACCTCACCTAGTGAAACAATGGATTGATGCTGAATAATGGGTAGTGAAATTTAGTAGAGTTATTACCACAAGGTTTTTTGCAATCTATGCACTCTAAACAAACTTCTTGAAATAGATTTGGGGTGAGATCAAGGAAATTCTAATGGAGTGGGTGACCATAGATCTCACAAAAGGGGAAAGGGTGATTAGTCCAAGTATGAATGGTACATTTCTACTTTATTTATTGTAGTGTTGGTGGGGATTGTGAGTTCCGCCAAAATTATTGGCATTGCCCCCATGCCATGGGTGCTTATAGTGTGTGGTCTTCTTCTTACAACCATTGAGTGGTGGATGGCCATAACAATTTTGATCGGGGGGATTTTGGATAAATTGGGAAGAAGAGGATGGTGCCACATGTCCATGTGGGAAATAATATTGTGTTTCCCAATTTCATCTATGGTGACTATCGTAGGATAGGGGATCTAGGGCCATGCCCCCAAGAGTTTTCATTTTTCATTATGGGTCCAAAATTCATGTTTCCAAGGAAACAAAAGTTCTCTTGTGGTGAAAAATGAGGTCTTCAAGTGTCTTTTAATATATCAAAATGAAAATCCTTGATGTAAGGTCGTCATGCAATTTTTTGAAAAGAAAAATCATGATCTTATGACTTTGAGGACCTACCACTCAAATGTAACTAGGCCTTCAAAAAGACTTCAACCACTAAGTGATTTAATTGCTAAGCATAATAAATGAGATGTAAAAATCATAAGTACAACAAACTCTATTTTCTGAAAATTTTAAAATTACCCCTTAAACTTCATGAACTTATTCCCTAATCCAAAAAACATGAATTTAGGTAGGCTCTCACAACTTAATACATATACATTCACATGAAACTCATGGGTTTTGAAGTATTTCCTACAAGACTCTTGTGTGTTTTAAAGGATTTCTCACATGAAAAACAAAATCATTAGTTTTCAAGGATTTTTCGCATGACTCTTGTGGGTTTTGGAGGATTTCCCACATAAATTTCACAAGATTTGGAAGATTTCATGTGAGACTCTAATAGAATAGAAAAATGCATGCAAGTGAAATGTTGGGATATAAAAAAAATGACATTTATGGAAATCATGCCTTTGCAATTAGTTGCTAATTGAAAATACTAACCTACAAATGAACATTCAAGTAACCAAAATTTAGTTGAGAGGAGAAAAAAACTAAGGAGTAAGATTTGATTATATAAACCCAAATTGGAATCACCAATTTGTGGTCGGTATTTTGTCGCACTAGTGAGAAAACCCCCCTTGATTTTTCTAGGATGAAATATAAACAATAGAAATGGTTAGTTATGGTACAAGCACAAGAGTATTGTAACAACAATAAAGCAATAAAATAGCATAGATGTATCTAGATTACAAATTTAACCACAAGAATGCCATTCAAACACAAAAAATGGAGGGAAACAACAATACTCATAAATTAGTAAAATTAAAAAACATAAAATGTATAATATCACCTAATAAGAATGATTGGAGGCACATGGGATCCAACATTCTCCTTGTGATGAGTCATTTTCCTTCTTAAAATATATCTCTAACTATGGTGAATGAAAAATTCTTGGCTCCTTGAGGAAATAACACAAGCAAGGATGAGAGAAATTAACGGTAGAGATGTGAGAGTGAGATGATTGATCTCGAAGATCATTCCTCCAACATAACCTTCCACTTCTTATTCTTTTTACAATTCTACCCTATGTCTTTCATTTAAAGGAACATTTTGAGCTCCAATGAAGAACTAGTTCCATTGTATGCTCCTCATTCAAATGGGATTTCCAATGCTTGATAAAGACCATCAGAACACTAAATTACTCAACATTGATGAGATGAGAACTCATATTGACCTTGTACAAAACCCTAGAGACACCTGATTTATGGCTATTGGTCGTTAATGCACCAAAGAGGTCACTCTCAGATGCTTTGGTAGAGTTGCATGGGTATCGAAGGATATCCTTTTTATAGCATATTTTGCCACATCACATGCATAGATGAATTTGTTGGCCTGATTCCCAATCCATTTCCCTCTTGCAGACTAAAATTCCCCAAAGTTCGTCCTCAAAATATTTAAAAAACACCTTCTAGCTATTTATACACTAATTTTTATTTGACAAGAAGTTTGTGCAACTTTACATACACCATTTACCCCTCAGCAACTTGCGTATTCATTTATTTGATAAAAAACAAATTCAAATGTTTGGGTGGAGTTCACAGGTTTTTCCAATTCAATACATCCTATATCCCATGTATAACTACTCCAGCCAACTTTTTGAAGTATAAATACATGCCATTGGGTAGAGGAGAGGAAGAATTCATTGAAGCACCAATATGCTACCAAAATCTCATTGAGTCTGCAAGTCCCTTTAATCCCTAGTTTTTAATATCTGTCTCCACTCTATGAAAATACATGTTTCCAACCATCTTGCCCCTTCTTGTCTTGTTGAGAGAAATAAGTGCATACATATGCTCATTTCTATGAGGATAGAAATGTATTATTTATAAGAAGTAGTTTTCTTCTGATTTTCAATCTCTTAAATCTCCGTGTTTGATTTTTTGGGGATCCCTCAAGCTCTCTAGGTTCTCTAAATCTTGTTTTTAGTCTCAGAAAGTAGTTGAAGTTTTTTAATTAAATACAAAACAATTGTTTTAGTGCTTCTTTGGATTCTTTAGTCATTTCAGATTTGCACGGTTCTATGAAAAAATTTCTTGTCAATTCTTTCAATTTCTTGGTTGTTGTGGAGATTATTCTCGAATATTGAAGTTCTTAAGATGAATCTCTTAATTTTCTTCCCTGCATTTCTATTTTCAAGAAAAGAAAAAGAACGTTTTTGTTGTTTTTTAGTTGTTTTCTTGGCTTTTGCTTAGTAACAAGAAACAAAAAGTTAGTTTTCTTTTTATAGATCAGTTTTCATTTCTCATTTGTTGCAGTGCATTTGTCATTGAAAAGAAAAAACATCTCTTTCTCAACATAACTCTTTCCTTTTTGCATTCGTGTTGAAAAGGAAGTTGCATTTCATGAGAATTTAGGGTTCCTTAGGTTGCATCAAGTAGTGAGTTTTAATTTTGAAAGGAAAAAGTTGTAGTTGTGATTTTTTTCATTGAAAAAGAAAAGACTTACATTTCAAAGTTTAAGAGTTTGCATTAAATTGTTCATTATACACTCATTTCATTGAAGAATAAGCTGAATTATAATATGGCAATGTTCATATAAGTTATTTTTCCGCAAGAGTATGTGAACGTCACTAGTTTCACATTCATTTCCTCTAAGTAAAGAACAACCACTAAAACAAATTATTAATTAGAAGTAACTAGAATTTTTCTTTTATAAAACACCAACTAGTCTAGGTGTAGGGCTTTGGAGGAAGATTGGAGAGTTAACTCTACAAGGACACTCACACTTAAATATATATTCTTGATTAATGAGTGATCAAAAACCAATCTCGCATAAGTATTGTCAGGGAAGCTCCTCTAACATAGGAGTTAAATCTTAGGTCATGTAAGGATAACTGAAGGAGAAATCACCTCTTCTTCGTATCTGAGTGTTTATGAATTGATGCATATTTGGGGGTTTCCTAAGTACAATCTTGGCCCCCTAAGGTGTTGGTACTTTTGGGAGATTTGGGCTTTGTTACCTTGTCCATAAGTGTGGTTTCGATTGATGACAGTCCCCCCCCCCGGGATTTGATTGTGAATTGGTGCCATATTTTCCTTTCTTATGTTCCACATGGGTGATTGCAAGGGGGAATATTGTGGTACCTGAGACATACGATTTGTCTTGGCTCATTTGAAGGGTGTTCATCTTCATGAGGACACTTGCACCATAGGTGAAAATTGTGAGCAGGATATAATAACTATTTATCACTCCTTCATTGATCAGTCTCAGGACTTAATCAACCCATATTAGTCTCTGGAAGGTGCCTTTTCATATTTTTCACTACTTTGGAATCAACACCTAATCCACCTGGGTTGAGGTTTTGGAAAAGTAGTTTGTTTTTGTTGTTATCTTAGTAATTTTTTAATGGTGTGATCTATTTGTGTATTTTTCATAAACTTGTGTCTTTATTGCTTTTTTTATATCATTGATTCAATGTGGCTGACTAATCACTCCACCAGTAAAGAAGGACCTCTGTTCTTTCACATAAAAGCATGGAGATACCTCCTAGAAGGCATAAGACTTATACCATTTGTTCTTCAGAGCTAGTTCTTGAGACTTTGTTAGAAATTAAAAATCATAAAAGGGAGAAACATGTGCATAAGAACATTATGGATAAATTTCTTGAGGATACCAACCAAGGGACCCCTTCGCAAGGGGATTCTTGTTCTTTAACTTTATTTGGAAATGTTGGTGCCCCCTTAGTAGCCTCTTTTATCATTCCTGGGTTGAATGTAGGACTACCAGTTTGGTTGTGGGCCACTTTAAATGTCTCGAATGATCATAATGCTTCTCATATAATCACCTTATGTGATGGACATTGTGTTGACATAGATCCTTTACCTTCTTTGTCAACAAACTCTACTCTTGTTTTTTATTCCTCATCTGGTGAAATTCTAGGTACTATTAACAAGAAATCTAAAATGAACAGGAGGAGAAAGAAGAAGAAGAAGAAGAAGAAACAATTTGTTGCAATTCATGCTAGGAGAAAGAAACTAGCCACTGCAAGTCATGCTAGGAGAAAGAAACCAAATGTTGCAAGTCACGGTGGGGGACAAGTCTAGTAATTTCCAGTCATACTGGAGATAGGTCACCAACCTATGAAATTCATGTTGGAAACATGCAACCATCCTCCACAAGTCACACTGGGGGAAAGAAGCTAGTCATTGCAAGACATACTAGTGATAAGCAATGATCTATTGTAAGTCATGCTGCGAGAAAGAAACTAGCCTCTACAAGTCATGTTGGGTGCACAAGTCTAGTCACTACCAATCATACTAGAGATATGTCACCAATATTTGCAATTCATGTTGGAAACATGAAACCAACCTCTGCAATTCATGTCGAGGGGAGAAGCAAGTCATTGCAATTCATACTGGTGATAAGAAACTAGTCGTTGCAAGTCATGCTGGGGAAAATCCACCAACTAATGAAATTCATGATGGGGGCATTAATAATACTACGAAATATAGACAAATATGACAAAATCCCAAATTATCTTATAAAATTTTCAAGGGAGAACACCTTACTCAGCTGTGCCTTGCTATTCCAAAAATACAAAGAGGGTAGTCCCTATCTAAAGGCCCTTTTTTATCCTAATTCAAATTTGGTTTCCCAACAATATTTTCAACCATTTTTTAATGAAGTGATAGACTTGATTCAATCTTTGATTGATCCCACTCTTGTTTTAGGGGGTGACCTATCTATTGACCATGTCGTTTCACAACCTATACAACTGGTGGTTGATGAAGTGGTCATGTCAATGTAATACTCGGTCGATCCCACTCTTATTTTTGGGAGTGATGTGTCTTTTGACCATGTATTTAGCATTTCCAATTTAGCACCTTCTAAATAGGGGTACTTTCTACTCCTTTTGAACATGTTCCCTCCAAATTCGAGGATTTTTCCCTTTGATTGGAGTAAAATTGTTGAGCCTTGCCTTCCTTCTTTTGCATCCAAATAAGGGTTGAATTTAATTCAATTTTTTTTTACCAATTTATTGTATATGAATGAGCCTCTGCAAGCATTTCATCCTCCTCGACTTGGAAATATTTGGGTTCCACCATGCTTGTGTCAACTATCAGTGAGATTCTATCTTTCAACAAAAGACCTTGTGAATATTTTTGGATTCTTCCTCACTTTCCTATCGCATTAGGTGGGAATATTTTCCTAGTTGATATTTTAGTGGTGAAAGTCCCTTTAGACTTCAATGTCCTTCTTGGGTGTGATTATGTATATGCTATGTATGTTGTGATGTCTATGTTCTTTCAGGTGATGTGTTTCCCTCACATTGAAATCATTTTCACTATTAATTAGCTTTCATCTAACAATAAACCTTCTAATTCAATTCTAGATTAGGATACCCCTTTGTATGTTCCTACTATTTGAATAGACTCTACCTTGCTATGAGTGAATTATGTGGTGTTATATCCTCAGTTTTCAATTACTTCTAGGAAGGATCCTTTACATTCATGTTTTCCTTCTCGAGACAAGATATTGGAAATTGGTCATGTGTTTTATCCAATGGGGGCACGAGCATCGTTGCTTTCCACTATTGGTTTAAATATTCTTGAGTTTCCACTTGATTATGATCTTACAGTTTTTTAGACCTTAAGCCCTGGTAATTATGATTCCTTGAGACCCAATTTACATGATTTATTATATCTTAAATTTCATTTTGATGAGGCTATCCTTGAAGCCATGATTACAGATGGTAGACCATGGGAAGACATGAATCGTAGATTGTTCTTTATTCCCAAACTAGAAACCTTATCGGTTGACTACCAAAGAAACCCTTGGTCTAAGCCTAGCAATGGGATCTACCTAAATAAATACTATGCATAAGCCACAAGGATATGCGATGCTTTGTACCATATTTTACTTAAGCGGTTTTTGTTTTCAAGTTT
Organism: Picea engelmannii; assembly: GCA_009831015.1. NCBI lineage: Eukaryota > Viridiplantae > Streptophyta > Pinopsida > Pinales > Pinaceae > Picea > Picea engelmannii. Next base: position 672,702 of record ML781349.1, on the reverse strand, counting down.
TGTATTACAAAGAACAAGGTCTTATAAGAGGTTTATATATTAGATTTATTAACTTATGGGTGAGTGTTGTTGGCCATATATACAGGTATTTGGAGACATTTTTCTCTGGCATTTTTGCATGTCGTTCCATTCTAACAGGTAATTATCTCAAAACTAGCATCTAGGTTAGATTTTTCCCTCCATGCATTTTGCATTATCCATTTCTTAGTTCATTTTTCCTTAGGATAGACCCCACTAAGTTGTGTGATAAATAATTCTTTTCCATTTAGAATTGTTGTAATTTACATGGTAGAGCCTATTGTTCATGGGTGCCCTAGTTAAAACCTTAATTGTAGTTTGGTACCCATGCTAAATTCTTTTCATAGGATTGTGATCCATTTTTAGTCTTACCATGGCTTTGTGATGAATCCTCATAATTTCTTATTAATATTTTTCTGGCCAATACCCACGGAGCTCCCATATTTATATATTAAGTTGGAATGTTGCATTGAATGCTCCTACTTGTGCTTTTGAGCCAAATGTCAACTTCATCTTATTTTCATGTATCTTGTTGCTTATGCATTCTCTTTAGTTGTTATCATTTCCATTTATTTCCTTTGCACTTGACACGTGTATCCATGGAGGAAACATTTCCCTGATTTTCCATATCCTGCATGTGTTCCTTGCATTGAGCATAGGTATGTTCCCTACGCTTGGAACTAGTTTGCATGCTTGTAACACGTGTTTCCTCCATTGTATCATATAATTATTTTCTTCCTTTTCAGGATTTATAATATTTAAAACAAAATAAAATAAAAAAGAAGGAAATAATCGAGTTCTCATTATTTTTTTGGCAGCAATCATGTCTCCGTTGAACATATTGGGTTTTTAGTGTGGATTTAGGAAACTAAACCTTGTTCATTAAAAATGTACTCCTCCAACTAGTTATTCTTTTGGTCACTATGGAGAGTCTGTTGATGCCTCCTGTGTCACAAAATTATGTCATTGTTCATTATTGAGTCTATGCTTCCCAAGTCACTTTTTTGTCGTTCTTTTTTTCAAGGGAATTTTTATACTGCTTGAGTCATTCCTTAGAATTCCTGAATTTTCATGTCATCCTTCATGTGTCAAGTACTTATTAGAATCAGAAAAAATATATGTCTTATACTTGTGCCAGTATGGAAGGTCCCCATTGACTTCTTTCTATCAAGTTGGGTCTTATCGACTAAGACACATTGATCTAAGAGTTTGGCCTAGAGTAACACCCTAAGCTATTTTCATCATTGATAGGTTACCTTGTGCTTAGCATATGACAACCCATCATTGATTTCTAACCAAGCATTTTTCCATGTGTTCGACATCAAGACCTCTATTCACACTTTGGGATTTGTGCAATACCTTGGGTTCCATTTTCCTCATTGATGGAATTCCTCACCTCGGTTAGTGGTTTTCATTATTGGTCATTGTTTACAATGTTTCTTCTGTGTGCTATTCCATCTGGTGCATGTGAGAGGAATACCCAATGGTGTGTCCATCCAATGTTTCATCTAAGTTCTTCAAAATATTTTTCCTTTTGTCGTTCCTTATGTTGGATGATGGGGGGTGCCTTAATTCCTTACTTCCAACAAATCTCTTCCCATTGACTCCAGCTCATTTTCTCTAGGATTATGATCTAGAGTAGTTTTTAGTACCTTGGGGATTACAGTCATCATTGGTAGGTTCCCTCACTATTTATAGTGGGAATACATCAATGTCCCCTAATTGATATATTTTACAAGTGTTTGATGTTAGCTCATTCATTCATACTTATTATAATTTACTAGGTACCTTGATGCCCATTATCAATATTGGTGGGTTGTTTCACATTTTGTTAATAGTATACATAAATGACCGGTAATAAAATGGTGTCTCACTATGTTCAACATTAGCTCATTCTTTCACATGGTGTAGAATCATACCATTAGCTGTTTGTTTTGAATACCTCAGGTTTGTAGTAGCATCACCATGTTTATGCACTTTCCCGAGTTGCATTGGACAATACCACTCCCTTGCATCACATTGGTACTTGTGGAGGATCATTTCCTTCATCTCTTTGTTTCCATATATCCTCCTTTGATTCAGAGACATGAATCCATTATGTATTTGTTTGTGGCTATGATCTCATTTGACATGGACCAATCTGTACTCATTTTTCATGGTTGTGATCACTTCTTATATACATACTTCATGGATCCACATTGTTCTTGATTTGGAATTTATACTTTCATCACTCTTGAGAATGGGTATTCCTACCTCAGGAAGAGAGTAATATCATACTTGATTTCTTCTACATGTATTGTTCTGGTCCAATGTTCAGTGAAATTTTCTAAGGCCCGTTACATAGTTTCCTCCTGGATTTTATAATGCATTTAATCCATCATATTCCCTTTTGACCTCACACATTAGGGGAAATATGTTATATCATCTTTTTCCACATCATATGCATAGACACATTTGTTGGCCAAATTCCCAAATCCATTACCCTCTTGCTGACTAAAATTCCCCAAAGTTCCTCCTCGAAATATTTAAAAAACACCTTTTATATAGTCATATCATAATTTTGATATTATAAGGATCATATGCAACTTTATACACTCCCTTTACCCCTCAATAATTCGCGTATGCATTTATTTTACACGAAAAAATATAAAATGCAAATTTTCAGGTGGATTTCACGAGTTTCTCCAATTCATTACCTCCTATAGACCGTGTATATAAACTACTCCAACCAACCTTTTGAAGTATAAATACATGCCATTAGGTAGAACAAATGAATTATTCATTGAAGCACCATTATGCTAACGAAATCCTGGTAAGTATGCAAGTCCCTTTCATCCCAATTTTTTAACATATGTCTCCACAATCTGGAAATTCTCGTTTCCATCCATCTTACCCCTTGTTGTATTGTTGAGAGGAAAAATATCACCTTATCCCCTTCAATTGTTTAGAGAAAGGAACCACAGGGGCGATCTATCTTTAGTGGCCCAAGAAGAGGAATTTAGATATCGGTTCCGGTCAGTTTCATAGAAGGATTAGGTGTTATCTATACATACTACTTGTTGTTAATACAAATGAGAATTCTCTTATTTCCCATCCAATATGATGTCTTTTGTTAATTTATTTCTTATTATGATTGATTTCATCTATTGGTTAATTACTTAAGTAGTTGATCATATTGTGTATTGGTTGCTAGATACATAATTGATTTTATTGAAGTATTATTGGAGTGAGGGATTGGAGTAGGGACTTACAAGAAGACTCTTCTTCAAACTTCAAAGTCCAAGTAGGTGGTTATTCACTCCTACTAGTTAGTTATACTTCTTAATACACTTTTCATTTTTTATTCAATTCTCCGGGTATCTGCTCTATTTTGGATTTTAACTCGAGTCATAGGGATTTATCCTCATCAAGAATCCCATGCAAGTATCGCAAGTAAAATAAAAGGCTAGCCATGAAACTAAATAAAAATCCAACTTATAAGGTTATTTTCACTCACTAAGGTGTGCTAGGTTGTGATGAGGTAGTGTCATTATGTTGTGACTGTGAACTGATGATGCTTTAATGAATACTCATAGAAATATCACTTGTGAGAGAAATTGAGATGATAACAATGGGATTCCTTATATTTTTAGTTCTCATTCCTCTTATAATTGGGAGGCTTAGTATCCCTCAGTCATTTTTAGATTACATTATTGAGCCACATTCTTTATTCTATTTTTTTTGGTTATTCCTGCAAGGCTCCCACTTTATTTCCATGGTTTGTTACATTGATTTGGTCATTTTTTCTTACTTACATTTCCTTATCATAATTATTCTCTCAGTCTTTCTTGTTATGTTCATTTCACCACTTTATTATGCTTTCACTTGCGTAAAAAAAATCGTGTTTGTACTACAAGATACGTGTTGATGAGTTTTCATGGTCTCTGCTTTCTTAATTTTACTTCTATTTGTGTCAATAAAGGCCTTGTGTGTCTAGGACCACATTTCATGTTTTTAAAGCATTCATCTCCTCTTTGTAAATTTGTAGTATTTGATTATTTTTTCATTATTTCTACTTAAACATGAAAAATAAAAAGTACAAAAATTGTATATTATAAAAAGAGAGAGGTGAAAGAATCGATATCTTTGTAATCACCGAGTCTAGGTAGTCATCCATGTCATCCATGAATGAAGAACCTATATTGATCCTTTATCTCTATAGTTTGGTTATGAAATTGTGCCTTAACTTCTTTCCATGGTTCTTAAGTTTTGTTTTTATCTCCTTCCAGTCGGTTAGTATTCCAAGCTTCATGGAGTTATACCTCAATGCATTTGTGTGCTTCCCATGCCACTGTATTTTGCTCCAATTCAAGGAAAGTCTTAAGTCAAATATCGTTTTCGACCTTACCTTTGTCATTATGATCCTTATGTTGGACATTCCTTGATTTTCCTATCTTTCATGTTGTTTATTTTCCAATTCAATTCTAAATTTTACGATCTACCAAATCAATGTTCATACCTTGTGCCAATTGAAGAGATTTTTCATTGTTATTTATCTATTGGGTATATCGTTGTTGAATATGACCCATATTCTCTATGGTTTAGACTTATAAATGAACCCTAGGTATTTCTTTTATCATTGGTTCATTTTATTGCATTCAATAATTGATTTTTCATCATTGGTCTATGATTTAGCAGGCCTCTCGTGTTTTAAATTAATTCATATAATCACATAGTCAAGGATCAAAATAGTACCTTGTATCTCATTTTCATTATTGGTGGGATATATCACACCTAGAAATGATTATCATTATTGATTGTTAACTAGGAGGGTTTTCCTTACACTGTTGTATTTTGTGAGGAATCATACTTGAGGGATACTTCAAATTTGTTCCAAGACTTCAACATACATTCACTTTAAATTTTTTTACCTTATATCAGTTTAAGGGATTCATTATTTTCTTTTATTAATAAGTCTACTTGTATGGACTATGACACATTTTCTCTAAGATTTTGATCTAGATACCCCTTAGTACCTTACAACTTGTATCTGTTAATGGTAAGTTTCCTTGCATTCGATACAAGGTCTTCATAAATGCACCCTTGTTATATTATTCATTCATTGTTAAACCCTATAAATACATTCATGATTTGAATGATTGTACCTTGTACATTTTTCCCCACTTTCATAATTAGTTAGATAGCTCATGGACTTTCAACATTAGTTAGATACCTCATGGATTGCAATGATTTACATCATTAATTATTCACTCATTAGTTTATCCCATGTTCAACTTTATCACATCTATACGTATGGTGTATATTTATACACAATGGCATGATTTCACCTTGGGAACACATTACATCAACCATTGATGCCATTTTCCTCATTATTATTATATCAATTTTAATTCAACATTTATACTACCACAAAGTTAGTTATTTCTTTTACACTTTTTTTCCAATGATTATCACCATTTGGAGAATGATATGCCTTCACTCATACACCTCTTTATTTTACTTTGGCATGGATCCATAGTGTACTTCATTTGTTGGTCATGATTATTTTTTCACCCATGCATGACTTGGGAAATGGAGTTATTATTGATTTTTATCATGTTTTCTAGATGTTATTACAACCTAAGGATTGTAGTTACTTTCCACATGACTTACTAAAAGCCTTATTTGCCAAGAAAATTAGACAATATATTACTTCCATCCATTACTAACCTCATACATTAGGGGGAATATTTTATCACCCTCATTTAGTCATGTTATGACAATTTAGGTGATCATCTATTTCATATATATTTGAACTCCAAAACCAACTTATATTTCTCCCAAGGGGACCCCTAACACATAGTAATCCATTGACAAGGTGACAAAAGCTATAGAAAAACCATGTTTGAGTTCTTGGTCATATTTTCCTTCATAATATGTGTGCCCAAAAGGTTTGGTCACAACTAATGCCTCAAAACCAATGACAAACCCTAAAAGTAAGGAAAATTGTATTAAAAACCAAAAAGTATTTGGGTAGGAGAAGGTCAAATATGATGATGTCACATTTATGGCTCTCATTTAGGCCTTTCAAAGATGATAGCCCTATCCCAAACCACCTTTCCCTCATATAAATAGGAGCTAAGAGGGATGTGAAAATTGAACTTCATCCATATCCAAGATTATGATACAAAATTCTCATCTAGTCATGCTAGGATATTGATGATCATCCTCTTTACTAATCCCTCTACAAGGAAATTTGATGGAGGCAAGGGTTAGGAGGCCAAAGGGAATTCATTGTGATGGAGACCCCACCCTCTCCTACTTTGAAATGAAACTCTCTCCTTTTCTGATCAACTTGGATTTTATATTTTTGACTTATATCCTGCAACTCTCCCTTTATCTGATCATGAAGCTTCTGCATTTCTGCAACAAAGTATTCTTCTCCTGCACTTTGGAACTCTTCATGTTTCAAATCCCTCAACTCTGAAATTCCTCTTGGATGCATCCCATACACTATTTGAAAAGGGATTTTTCCAGTACTCTTGTTTGGTGAATCATTATAAGGAAAATCTGCTTGGGGAAAAATCTGATCCCACTGGTTATGATGCTCAGTGACCAGACTTCTCAATAGTTTTCCTAAACTCTGATTTACCACCTCAGTCTGTCCATCTATCTAAGGGTGATATGTGAAATGAAGGTCATATTTGTCCCCAGCCTTTTCCATAGAGTTCTCCAAAAGTGTCCCATGAAATTGGTATCTCTATCTGAAACTATACTCCTCGACAAGCCATATAATCTCACAACCTCCTTGAAAAATAAATTGGCTATGTGTGTAGCATCACTGGTTTTCTGCATGGTATGAAGTGTGTCATCTTTGAAAATCTATCCACCACAACAAATATGGAATCACTCCCCCTCAGGGTTCTTGGCAATCCCAACTCAAAATACATGCTTATTACATCCCACGGCCTATCTGGAATAGGAAATGACTGATACATACCTAATTTTTGATACTTCCCTTTAGTGTACTGGCAGAATATGAATTTATTCATGAAATTGTTCACATCAGATCTCATACCTAGCCAATGGTATGAATAAATCAGTTGTGCATAAGTCTTGTCATGGCTGAAATGTCCAGCCAATCCACCACTATTTTTTTCCTTCAACAGGTTGTATCTCATCGAGCATTTCAAAATACAGAATGGTGTTGGCATAGGGAAATTTTGGGAAAAATCGAAGAAGTTTTGAAGGAATCAGAGCATCACCGAAAAACAGGGGAGCGCATCAGAAGTAAAGGAAAAGTGGCACCGAAAAAAGAGGAAAATCAACATGTGAGACATGCATGCAGGAAAACCTAACCACATTAGGGTTAGGGTTTTGTAAGATATTTTAATGGATGATAAGCTAAGAATAAGGATAATAAGTACCTAGGAGGTCTAGTTCGAAGTTCTAGAATTTTAGAGAAGACTATTTTTCATATCTAGGAGAAAGATGGTAAGATATGTTACCTTTTTGTAAGTTGTTGAGCTGTAGGAGAGTCAAGCAACTCGATCCCAAGGGTTAGATAGTAGGATGGGGAGCCTGGTGCGATCTAGTCAACCTCACATGGATCTGGGAGCCTATTGTGATTGTAAGATCAGAGGTTGTAGTGCGTGCAACTCCATCTATTGCAAAACCATAATAAAATATCTTGAGAGCCATATCTTTGTGGACGTAACCCAGGAGGGGGTCAACCACGGTAGATCATGTGTTATGTGAAATTCTTATTGTTTATGTATTTTATGTCGATGGTTAAATATTAGATGAATGTCTTGATGAAGTAGTTAGATCTGTTGATTTACATGCATGAGTAACGAACGATGGAGTATTTAATATATATGGATGATATACCAAATGTGTAACATCCCGCTCTGGCGCACTGAGAACACTTATTATTTGAGGACACTTGCTAGCAAGTGATCTGGACTTTTATGATGTTAGACCATTTATACTTGATTATGATGCGATTGACAGATGACATGATGTGTTGCTAGTTGATGTAGACAGGTGCTATTGACTCAGTTTTATTGAGTGTACAAGGTTTTTGACCTTGAGGATGCAGAGGCATCAGTAGAACCCCCTTGGACTTCGGACTGTGTCAGAGAGTGTGCTTTTGGGTTGATATGTTTACTATGATGTTTCATTTGATTTGATGATTTGATGATTGAAATTTCTAACGTGATCGTTGATGATGCAGGCTGACGATAGCTTGCCGACCAGAATCACATATGGATTAAAGGGGCCACACA